>VZRV01001872.1:1922256-2012855 GCA_013398115.1 Falcunculus frontatus | reverse complement strand
CTTGGAAGTACTTGGGTGGGAATGGGGTTTTTTTGAGCATTTTCCCCCTGTGGTAATTTTTTGTTTTTTTTTTTTCTTTTTTTTTTTTTTTTTACCATTCCATTTCTCCTTGTCTTTCCAGCAGCTTGTGTTTTATTTTCTCAGTTGCACGCTGTTGTTTTCCCTGTTTTCCCACCCCATTTGTAGCTGTGCCTGCAAACACATGAATGTCCACAGATCTGTCAGTTATGGTTTATAGCTCTTCAAACTGGATATTCATCTTTAGACTGGATATCAGGAAAAATTTCTTCACCAAAAGGGCTGTCCAGCACCAGAACATGTGGCCCAGGGAAGTGGTGGAGTCACCAATGAGGCATTTAAAAGTTGTGTAGATGTGGCACTTGGGGACAGGGGTTAGAGATGGACACGGCAGTGCTGGGGAAGTTGGACTTGATGATCTTAGAAATCTTTTCCAACATAAACCATTCTATGATTCTGTAAATGCTAATGGACAAATACAGAGTGTCCCAAGTGCACCTTTTTAGTTGTCCATCACTCGTAGCCAGACTTCAGGGAAATTCACACCTGAACGTTATTGTTGGGAATTTCTCAGCCACGGACGTAAGCTTTTTAAAAACTTTAAGGTTTCTGACAACTGGGAATTGACATTATCCCAGCAAACATCCCTGTTCCTGGAGCTGCCAGGTTCTGAGTGTTGGTTTAGATCATTGGATGATGAAGTGGTTCAGATATTCAGATCTAAATCACCTGTCCAGTCCTAATGACAATGCTGCATAATTAAGGCAGTTGTTAAGGCACATGAAAACGCTTCACACATCAGTACTTCCAGAGCCATCTGTTGCCTAAAGACTGAGGGGCTGGAAAGCAATCAGGGCCAAGCTGTTTGTGCCATGGTAATAGTTGTCTGAGGATCCGGAGGGGGCGAGGGCTGGATCAATGACGTGAGGAAAAAGTCCTGGAGAAGTGAGTTGGATGCCTGTGCTGCCATCAGAGGGCGGGGAGGGATGGAGAAGGCAGCTGTTGCTGCTGACAGGAGCAGCTCTGCCCTCGCCAGCTTTCAGAAGCAGCCGGAGCCCTATCACTGACATCAGCCTTTCCCCAGAACCTGCCAGACCTGTCAGGGCTCTGAAACCCACCGAGTTGTCCAAAAGGCCACATCAGCCCTGATAGCCCCTCCTGGTCTGCTGCTCCAGGAGCTGCCTCCTTTGCCCCTCCCTGCAGTTCCTCTTTGTCTCGTTTGGCACTGTGTTCTGGAAGGTGTTCAGCAGGTCAGCAAAGTGAGGGGGTTAATGTGCTGCCATTTCAAGGGAGGCTGACTTCTTCTCCATATGAGTTGCTTTATGTCCAAAGAACGGGGCAAAGGAAGATCCCTATGTGCCACTGCCTGGAGGGAGTTTGCTTCTTCATGACCTGTCAGAAAACTATTGAAAGAGGAACCTTTCCCACTTCCCAAGTGTGTGAGGAGCCTTAGGACACCATCACGAGTCTTGCTTTTGCCCACTGATGTAATTGTAAATGCAGAGTAACTCCATTTCCTCTGGACTTCACACCGGCTCACCAAGAACTGAATTTGACTTCAAGTAGTCAGATTAAAGAGGAGGTTAGCTAAGTGTAAAGTAGGTGATGATTTTAACCCGAAGGTGCTACGAGGTAGCTGAATTTATTGCTAGAACCTATCCTCTTTTGCACATCTCTCATGTTTTGCTGTTTGGTTTCCTTACAACCAGTAGCACCATTGCCTGAGAAATTCAGTGCCAGGTTTTCCATCATAATTCTCTCTTTTTCCAGCAGGCAGTATGTGGTCAGCATGTTCCCTGCTTTATTTTATTTTGAGATCTGTGTGTTTAAAGAGATGAATCAACTTCCAAGCCCTCTGTGACCCATTTTACAGCTGCACAGCATTGCTTTAAGCAGCCAGCTGAGGATTGCTCTGCCAGAGCAAGCACGGGGGTCCTTAAGGGGTCCGTTTGCTGTGGATCAGTTTGCTGGACCCTTTTTCCTCAGGGAGCAGTGCAGTGACTCAGGAAAATTGAAGAGAGAACCCTCTGGAGGTCACCCAAGCCTGGGGTTGCAATGAGCTTCAGCAGAGGCAGAAGGAAGGGCTTTAATAAGGTTTAATGAGGCAGATGTCCACCATGCAGCACATCACACCAGGGAAAAGCCAGAGGTGCCACCAGGCAGGCTGAGTGTTCAGAGGAGCCAGCAGAGATTTGAGCTCAGCTTGCAGAAATCACGGAGCTTTTCCTCCCCAGTACCACACCCAAAATTCTCTGCAAAGAGCTCCTTCTTAGCTCTGTGCTGATGGTGTCCCAGGGACAGCTCTGCAAGCTGGAGCATCCTGACAGTGGAGGCAACACATCAACAGTCACCTCACAACAAACACTTCCATCAGCAGGCTCTGCATGTCAGCATTTTGGTTCACATGGACACTGGGTCTGTTCCCTGAGCTGGGAAAACCAAGCTCTGTTGTTTTTTCCCTTGTACAACAATTGAGGTAAAAGGGATGTTCCAGCAGTGAGGGAAGAAAGCAGAAGCATCCATGAAGAAGCACACAGTGAAGTTCTACTCAGTTTCATGTTTCAAGTTTCACATGAAATAGGGTATTTTAGCATTAGAATTGCAGATGAAGATCTGAAATTGCTAAGGACTGTGCAATTCTTAGCCAAACTTGATTCAAATTGCTCTGGACTCCTATGAGCAGAGAGGTTGGATTTCAGTTTATTTGAAATGTTGTGGAAATAACAGCAGCAATATGGTTATATACAGATTTTTAAAATAGAATTGGTTTCCATGCTATGACCTTGCATGAATGATTTAGTCCTGAAGCATAATTCAGTTGAATGAGTTGCCACTATTGAAAAGCAGGTTCCCAAATAGATCTGCTGGCAGATCTATAATTGTGACCATATGGACTGTATCACTTCATGTTTGGTTTCAGTTTCTGGATTTCAAAGCTGTTTTTCTTAGAGCAATTCTTGTCTGCTTTCGGATAATTCCTCCCAACCCTTTGTCATCTTCTATAGAGGCATTTCTTCTTGTGAGGGACCAAAATCTCCAATCCTAACTCTTCCAAACAGTTCTAAATGATAATTCTGTTAAAGTCACAGAGACTTTTTTCAGGAGTACCTGATCTTTACAGAGACAGATCATAGCATTTTAATAATCTCTAAATTGGAGTTCTGCCCTCAGCCAGTCTTGTGTTCTGCTGCAATCCAGGACTGGAAAATTGGATTCTGTGAGATGGTTGAGTATCTGCAGGTCTGACTGGTGAAACCAGTCAAAAATACTCACTTATAGAAGCAGCACTTTCAGCTATTTTGGGCGTACAAAGTTATAGGTAAATAGTTACGGGATTCTTGTATAAGAACACTCGGTTGAAAACTTCCCACAGAGTATAGGAAAGGATGAAAGAGAAGGCCATTAAGATCTTTAATATGCTTTAAGTGGAAATACAACCCAGGAGGCCTCAATTCCTAACTTGTAACTCATCATGCAGGGTCAACATCATGCAATGTACCTCAGTTTACCCATCAGCAAAGGATAATTGCTCATGAGCTGAGATCCTGTGAGGAGAAAGAGATGGAATTAAGAGTTCCTGCCCTGGTGTGCTCCATGCATCCCTGTGCCCAGGGCGATGCCTGAACCTTTTCAAGGAGTTACTCTGTATTTACACCAACACAAATGGTATCTGAGGTTGGGACAGAATTGCTGCTGACTCTCTGCACTTAGGTTTAATGGGCAGTGTAAGATATCAGCTCAGCCAGGTCTGGAAGACGTTGGTTTTAGTCCCAGCTGAAGCTGTAAAACACAGACAGCAACTGATCCAGTTTACAGGAGGGTTTGCATTTAGTGACAGACACCTCTTCTGCAATAGTATTTTCAACTGCAGCAATCCATATCATGATTTTATTATTTGCTCACCAGGAAAAGAAATGGAAATGTTTTCTGTGTGTGGGTTGTTTGTTTTGGTTTGTTTCTTTCTCCTGGGCTGGGTAATGGCTGCAGAATGAAATTTAATCAAGAGCAATATGAGACCAGGGAAGAATTTCTGGAAATACAGAGATTCATGTATGTTACAAGCACTCAGTGTAATGTTATTTATAAGAAAAGGGCACTCAATGGCCAAGATGTTGTTTTCCTTTTCCCCTGAACTGGCCAGAGCTCCAGGGACATCACTGCAATGTAGGAAGCCCCTTCAACTCCCACTGGAATTTCACACGAATATTAATTGTTGGGTGGTTTCAGCTGGGAGTTCTCTTCATGGGAGAGATTGTCAAAGGTTATTAAGCTAAATTTATACTTATATTTTTTTGAAATAACAGAGTTTGTGCTGAATTTATTTCCACCATCTGTGGGGCATTTGAAAAGAAAAGCATCCCTTTATTTTATTTATAAGCATACCTCTGTTAACCACAGTCACACATAAATGTCTCCATATATTTCCATGGATGGTGGGATCTGCCTGCACAGGTCAGCTTGCTAAATCAGGATTTTAAGAAGAAACATTCTTATTAGGTGCTTTTCTCATTAGATGATGGAAAAACAGAATCGTTAATCAGTGGCTATGCCTGTCTAATGAAAGCAAATTAAAAAAATAATGTATCAAAATGCAGAAAGTAGATGAGATGTTATTTAGAATGTGTCTTTGTGGTGATTGCAAGCCTAAACTGTGCAGAGGACAGGGTTTGTGGCTGTCTGTACTGGATGGCTCCTACATGCACCTGGCTTGTCTAAACTTGCCCTGGTTGTAAGTAAAATTTAAAAAATAAATATAAATAAAAATAAAGCCTCCACAAATAGAGATTAATTTGATCAAGTGAAGCTTAGATCATATTCTCAAGAGCCTGTGCTTATATACCCACAGTGTGAAACACTCGGGGCATCTTTTGACTTATCTCTACTTTACTTCACTTTCTCCTGTCCTGTGATGTTTGCTCTGTGGCATTGGCCCTTGCTCTTCACTACACCTTTACTACACCTTTGCTTCCTCTGCTCCTGCCACAACCTGCACCGAGTTTGGCTCCATCAGGGCAGGTGTTAAAAGCACAATTAAAGCTGTCAGAGCACGGGCTGTAGGTGGGGATTTGCCCAGGTGCTTAGGCCAGAATTTCTTCCCAGCCCTGCTCAGGCTGCTGGCAGTTCCAGAGGGGCAGGGGAGGAAGCACAGATTTAATCTGGACCATGGGAGCAGATCCACCCGGTGTCAGTGTGACAGACACTGCACTGCCCTGAGCTCTCGTTCCTCTGGCTCTGTTTACACCCTTCTAGTGATCAGGATTTCCCAGCCTGCCCACCCCTCTGGCTCCAGAGACGGGCAGCTCCTCCTTCATAAAACTCTCCCCTGGTTTAAAATCAGCTGCCTTTCCCAGAGCCTCCCATTCCCCAGCCCCTGCAGGCAGCAAGAGCAGCTCCCTTGTGATGTCCTTTCATGTTTGAAGACCCATCAGCCCTATTTGATTTCCTTTTCTGTAGGATAGAGATCCACATTTCCTTTGGCTGTTGCTTGTAGATGTTTTCCAGCTTCACCTTTCGTGTCCTGCTTTGTGTGTGCCCCTGTGGCACGTGTCTGATTTGAAGAGCAGGGTTGCAGCAGAGCCCTCTCCAACCCTCAGAGCAGGAGGGTCACCCAAATTATAGTGCCATGGCCTTATTTTTAAACCAGCATGAAACCATTCCTCCAAATTGGATTTTTCATCTCCACAGGTTTAGGGCTTGGAAATCCTTTCCAATAGATCTGTTGTTTGACCAGTGCTCCCTGGTATTTTTATGGCTCGTCACTGCCTGCCTTAAATTGGAGCAGATTCCATCATAAATTACATGTGTACTCCTAGGAGTTTGCCACGCATAATTCTCTAAAAGGAATTTTATTTTTCTGGCTTTCTCAAATTGCTGATTGAAAATGAGGGCAATATGCAATTCGTGTCTGTAGGAGGAAATTTCACGTTTAACTTAGATGATCTATACCTAATGTCTAAATTACCTGTGCATGCAAATCTACCCCACAGTGTACATAATCCATCCTGGCGAAACATCTAAAATTAAATCTGTCAACGTACACGCACAAGAGTTCCCGAGGAGTGGCAGCAACAGATTTAATGTTCATGCATGTAGGATTGATAGGAAAAGTTAGAGAAGTGTTTGAAGCTGTTTTTAAAAAATAATCCCTGACAGTTATCCAAACCTCCGTGGAGCAGGAATCTGATCCTGCAGATACTTCTAACAGAAAATATTGCTGGAGCCTCCTGATTAATGCTTGTGGCAGTAAATGGTTTGTGCTTGATACCAAGTTTGCATTCCTTGACTGTTTAAGTGGAACTCCCACAATTTTAATATAGTGCTTCAGATTTTATGTCTAGTCTCTGATAGAAGTTTCAAAAATAACCAAATGAAATCTCAATCATTTTTCCCCTCAGATTCACACTTAGTTGTGTTCACTGCCTGTAGCTTTTCTCCTTGCTTTAGTGGGGTCAGCATCAACTGCCTGATTATACAGCTGGTTTCATTTTTTCACTCAACTTTGAGCATCTTTCTGTCTCATCCCTCCTCTGTGTGTGTGGTGCTTGCAAACATCATCTCTTCATCTCCAAACCCTCTTGAACTGGAAAGGGCAACCTGGCAAACTCCATCCACGGACTCCTGCTTTCCTCTTGGCACATTTCCCTTACCCTTGAATGTAAACCAGCATTAAGATCATCTTATTCCCATCCTGACATTCTGTGTCAATTATATCAGACTCTTCTTCCCAATACCTGCCTGGTCCTTTATTTCCTGCCCTTTTCAGCTGCATAATGCATGAGTGGGGAAGTGTGTGCTCTGTGCAGGGTGTCAGGCTGTGCTGGGGACACGCCGGGCACGCGGCCAGCCCGTGACTGACACTGATGCTCCCACAGCAGCTTTGTTGGGGCATTGCAGTGGCTCTGTGCAGGCCAGGCTGGGCAGTGGGGACAGCAGGAGCCGTGTCACCGGCGTGGCTTGTCAGCGATTCACAGAGATCTCTCAGAGCGCCCTATTTTTGGAAACAGCATTTCTAGATAAATGCTTTTCCAATTCCAAAAGGCATTTTGACGTGCTGGGAAATAAACCTCTACCTAGCTGTGGGTTTTAAGTCACATCCCTAACATTGTGGAAAGTGCTAGTCATTTGATTTTATAATCTTTTCTATGAATTATAATGATGGTAAGGACCAAATAGGCTTAGTCCTGTGCTGCCACTCTCTCCAGACACGGAACGGCAGCAGAAAAGGCACGTTTAGAAACCGAGAGCCCCTTGATGTGTCTGGCAAGCTTAGCTCTGAAATCCTCAAAAGAGATCTGTCTTCTTTTTCCCTCTAAATTTAGATGAAGAATTTTTACATTCTTGGAACAGAGAGGGAGAAAGGTGGAAACTGATAAGACGCTGTTGAAAGAAAATTGTAGCGTTTTCAGATGCAGACCTGGGTTGTGTGTGCGAGGTAGATTGAGAACTTTAAACTCATGTCACCTTTTCTTTTTAGGCATTCAAGCCAATGTTTTAGGGGCCTCTCTGTCTTCTACAGGACCAGGTAGAACTCCTTTGCATAGGGCTTTTGTAAGCAGGCCTTTGGGGACTAAGGGGCTTGGGCTTGGGGTTATTTTTTTCCTGCCTAGGACATGCAGAAATGTTGTTGCTCATTCACTCAAAGACGAAACAAGTTCGCCAATTCCGGCTCTTTGTAGCCTGTTGGCATTTCTGAAAAGATACCAGGCAATGGGGACTGACAGATAATTATTGCCACAAATAATTTAATTTGCATTGAATGAGGAAGTTGCCCCTTTTGACTCACCATTTTCTACCATCAGGAGTGGTCGTAGTGGCTCACCCCAGCAGTCCAGAGTGCTTGTTATTAAGGACTTCTGCATTTTGGATTAGTGTTTCCCGCTGAGTGATTTTAATTCCTGTTGCCAAAGAATTCACACGGGCATGCACGATTAGCAAATTATCGGGATTAAAAGAACCCCTTGGCAGGGCTAAGACACTTCAAGACCATTGTAGTTACCTCAGATACCACAGCACAAAAAGATGGGGGCTCCCATGTCTGCAGCTCACAGTTCTTAAATCTGACTGTGCCAATGCTGCTGAACACTGGAAGCAAAGCTTTTAACATCATTAACCTCCAGCTTTTTGCTTCATCACTCAAGGACTGCTCCCCTCTTTGCATCTTCATCTGCACAAGTGGATACACCATGGGGGTTTTGGGAGATCTGAGGAAGCCCCCTGTGATGCTGGACCCAATTTGCACAGCTCTGGGCTTGGATTGGAACCACTGATTGTAAATGGCTGAACCCCAACTGGCTGAGCGGATGAAACAGATGTGTTTGTTCAAAAGTTTGCAGCAAACATCCGAGTTTTCTCCATAAATCTGTGCTCTCCTGATCTGGATTATCTTGCTTTAAAATAGGCTTTTCCCACAGACATAGGCAAAGGATTTAGCTCTCTTTGGCCCTTCTTTGCAAACAAGTATAAGTGGCCAAGCTGCCCAACTCCTGAAGGCTGGGGCTCAGCTGTGTGCTTGAACTCGCCTGTAAGTGCCACTCTGACATGTTCTGTGCATAAATGGAGCCTGTTAGGTTATGTTGCAAGAAGTACCTTTTTTTTTTTAGAATCTAATTAAGTTTAAAGGATGGGTAGTACTTACCATAAGCATGTTGTTTCAGAGAAGAAAAATCTCTTTGCAAAATGATTTAGTTGTTAGGATTTTTTTTCTTCTTTGAGTCGGAGAAAAGAAAGAAAACTAAAGCTCCTTCTTACAGTAATCTGTTTTTCTCCCTTTTATTTTGTTTTATTTTCTTATCTAGGGAAGTCGTGTAAGCAAAGTTCTTTGCTGGTGCTAGGGATTTGTGTGATATTTTTTCAAGGTGTGGATTGTAGAATGTCACACATTCATTTTTAAAGGGTTTTGCTCTCTGATACGAATGAAGCACAGGGCAGTCAAATGTCAGTGGAAGCTTAGCAGCTCACTTTTCCTGCTTCTCTCCATTTTATTATTCCCTGTGTTTGCAAAAGAGGAGCCTCTTATGTTCTCAGCTTTGTTAGTGTTTTCAGAGCAGGCAGCCTTGCTGCTTTTGACAAGTTTTTGCTGTCTCCTCAAAACAAGAAAAGACCCATTTTCCTAGAACAGGGGCATATTTGGACATTGCTCAAACAACTTCAGCCTTTAAACTGCCCCACTCTTCACTGGCTGGGCATCCCCAGAGCAGTTTGGGTGTGTATCAGGGTCAGGAGGCTGCTGCCCTCACTGCTCTGCTTGGGGACAGGACAGAACTCTGCTCCAGCTCTCAGGTGGCACAGAACCAGGTTCCACACTCCCTTGGAGCTCTCAAAGAGCATCCCATGGGATGGATGCAGCTGTCCTGGTACCCTGGAGCGAGCAGTGCTCCCATCCCGAGCCCTCTGCTCTTCCTGGAGCATGCAGCACCCGCTCCAGGGGCTGTACCCATTCCACCCTGCCCGAGGCACCTGCTCCAGGGGCTGTACCCATTCCACCCTGCCCAAGGCTGAGGAAGCACTCCCACTGCTGGGGTGATGCAGGTTTGTGCCAGATGAGTGGCTGAGAGGGACAGCTCCAGGCTGGTATCACGATATTTATGGCGCTCCACAAGTTACGTTAAAAGGCTGTGGGGTTTCCTGGCGTGCTGTTTGTCACATGCCCTGCATGTCTGACTAAGTGGGGTAACTTTGTCAAAATATTTTGCCATTGCTTTGCTTTTGATGAGGGCAAACTGACCTTGCTTTCTCCCCTCTCCAAACCACCCCAAAGGAAGCTAGCCAAGAAGCAGAAGGAGACCCAGACCAGCACGCAGAGGGAGATGGGTCCCGTGGCTACTTCTGACAAGACCTCCACCAAACTCAGTGCTGTTCACAATGAAGAAGCTTTTTCTTCCAGCTGCCAAGATGTTAATGGATTCAGTAAGTTTAACTTGCTTGCAATGGATATGACCCCCTTGGAGAGCTCTAGGTTCTTAAAAGGACCTATTCCTATGGGCACAATGCTGAGGAGTTAGGAATGGCAGTGATAGAGATCGTTGCAAAAGCTCTGTAGAAATCTGGAATGCCTCTGACACTGCCCCTGGTTTAACTGTCAGACAGGTGGAGAGCATTCCTCTGGGTCCAAATCTACTGAGAATAATTTATAAAGTCTGTTTTAATAACTGCATCAGAATAAGAGGTACATGTTTATTTGTTGTTTAGAAATAACTTTTCCTTTGTAGAGTAGAAGAGTCAAATCACTTAGCTGACTTGTAGGATGAAATAGCATTTTCTGTATGAAATTGTTATGAAAGAAGGCCTGGTCTCCTGGCTAGAGAACTGGAATGGAAAGACAGCATTTCTTCCTTTGTCTGTGTCCTTGGTTTATTCTTCACATGGGTTCCGTAAAACTGATCTTAGTTAACATTTGTAAACCACTCAGACCTCTGTAGCTAAAAGAGTTTTGTGGGTAAAGCAGCACAAAGTCCTACTTTAGCCTCACTAGATCCAGGTTGAGTGCATGGTGGATTGCATGGTGGATTTGTAAACTTTTTTCGTATTAAATAAATTTAAACTTAGACACTATGGGCATGTCACTCCTTCTTTTGACACTGAGCCTGTTAGTTTGGGCAAGGGACAGCTCTGAAACTCAAGTGTGTACTAAAACTCCTGTCTTTATTAGTGAAGGGTTTTTCCCCCTGATTACTAAAATGGAAATGCTCATGGTACAAAATGTGGGTTATCATTGAAACCTCCCCTCGTAATCTCAAATTGAGTGGGACAGGTTGAGTGAATTCTTCCTTTCCCTCTCTCTGCAGGTCATGTCAAATTCCATCTGCATGTGCTGCTACTGCCACTTTGTGTAACACACCTGTGAGATGGATAAATAGGTGTTTGGGACAGCCAAGGCTGGCAGGGAACACTTTTCTCTGATATTAAATTGACTTCAGTCAAGATCTAATTTTCTCAGGTTCTGAGTAGCTCTATCTCCTAAGGAGGCGGCAGCAGTTCTGTGGGGTTCATAGCTTTGAAAGCCAGGACAGCAGCAGACAGTGTTGTATCAGCCATCCCCGAAACAGCACAGGCAGCTCGGCTGGAATACGTGAGGAAAATCAAGTATTTAACCCTCAGAATCTGTATTTCTAAAAGTTTGGGGATCCTTTTTCCAACCAGAAAATTAGAAAGAGACAAGCTTGAAATGTGACCTCATTTTTTCCCCCCTCCCTTGGTATTTTGACGGACTAATTAAAACAGTTGAGTCATTTTCTTGAAATGGCAACTATAGAAAATATGTTGTATCAAATTTTGCAAAGAAACAACACTCAGGGTTTTCAATTTTTTAAATCAGTTAGACCTTTATTTGTCTGACATCTCTGCAGGTTTTATCACTGCCTCCCCCTATAACCTGAGTCAGTCATGGGTGGATTTTTTTTCTTTTCCTCTTTATATCTGTGAGAAAGAATTATCAATAAACCTTCATGATTTCTCCAAATTTTTTACTGCCAAGTCCAGGATGCTGAGGTGTTGGAGGTAAGTTCTGTGCAGTAGTGTGCACATGCTGATACAGGAATTTTATGGGTAAAAGAATTTCTTTAAAAAAAAGAATTGCCTTAATAGAGTTTAATACTTGTGGGTTCTGTACAGGCCTACTTTGGAATAACATAATAGGATTATTTCTTAACCTTCCTGCTAACTAATAGAGTTTTACAGGGTTTATCCACCAGAGCTGTTGAAATCAACTGTCTTAAGCGGCAGCCAGATTCCTTCTTAAATTGTTCTTTTGCCTGCCAACAGTAAATAGCATTTAGAGCATCTCATGACGGGCAGACACTCTCCATCCTGCCCCTCACCTGGGACATGGAAATGCCCCTCTCCTTTTGGAAGACGAGCCCAAGAGAAACAGAGTGTTTTCCATGCCAGGGTCACCTTGCCAGCTCCCAAAACAATCAAACAGAACAATACAACTTGCCAAGTAGGACCCCTCAGTTACTGGATGTCTTGCAGGCAAGTTCACCTGCAGGATACAGTGTCCTTGCAGGGTTTGTGTCCTTGCCTTCAGTTTTTACTTTCTGTCACAATAATTTTGATAACTTTTCAGACAGAACAAATTCAATGAGTCCCTATAGAAGCTTTTCTTTTCCCATGCTCTCTCCAGTTGGCCACTGGTCTCCTCCTGGGTGAGTCCTGTCCATCTTCCTGCTGTTGCTTACCCCATCCCCGTGCCCTGTCACCACACAGGACTATTTTTTTTTAAATCAGTTGGATTTAAAAATCCCACTCTCAAGGATGTTGCCTCATGCTCTGCACCATGAGGGAGATAAAAAATGAACAGCTGCCTTCCTGCTTATCAGCCCCTTGTTTTCTGTTGAGGCATCAAGACCTCAGGTGTTGCTGAAAAGTGGAAGAAGATTGGGCATTTATCTTTTCTGGCCCAAAGCAAAGCCCCTCATCCCTCTTTCCATGCTGCAGTGTTAGTTGTTATCCTGGCAGGATTCTCACTGATACATACAGGTGTTGAAATTAAAGAGATTTTTTGGACTCGGCCTCTGTCTCTGACACTCTACAGGATCAGAGAAGGTGTTTGCTGAAACGTAGATTGGTCCAGTTTGTCTGCTTTCACTCAGGGATTATGAACAATCACTTGCTTATAATCCCTGAATGAACAACAATCAGTTGTTCATTTTCTCAATTATCTTGGTTTTTTTTTAAAAATAAAAGTATATCCTAGCTCCATTAAAGGCAGATGATGGCCCTGGCAGTGGCTGAGCAGTTCCCTGGTGTGCAGCAATGTTAGGAGGCAGCACAGTCAGGTGTAGACAACGGCTCAGGGCAAGGTTATTGTGAAACGAGATGGGAAATGGGAGACAAAGCAGACCTAAATTTGCCCCCCCAGTGTCTACACTGACCAGAAAGGTGTGCAGAGGGCTGTCACCATGCAGGGGTCATGTGCAGTTTGGCAGTGATGGGAGAAGCAGCAGTGGATCAGCTCAGCAGTGATGCACTGACAATGTGCTCTGCACAAAGGAACTTCTGGTTGGCAGTGCTTAAGTGCCATGGACCAGCCTTGTCCAGGAGAATTCCCTGTCCCCAGCAGAGCCATCCTGACATCCTTGCAGGGGTTCTGGCAGGAACTGTTCGGTTCTGAGGACTCAATCTCTTAAAATGCAGCCAGTTTTTCTGGAGACTGATTTATTAAGGTTGTGACATCTCAGTTTGGGGGGAGACAGCTCTCCAGACAGCCTTCAGGAGAGGCACTGATCCAGATGAAGGAGTGGCTTTAATGTCACAGGCAGAGAGCATTCTGGAAGTGGGGGAACTGAGTTTTGCAGCAGTAACCACTACCATAAATTACCAAGTCAGTGTGATTTTACTTCTGAGAAGAAGAAGATGAGAGGGAGGTGTAGACAAGTGGCACTCAGGGTTTAAGGATCCATTTGTACCAAGAAACATCAAAATTCACACCTTTCCATAAGCCCCTATGTTTTTGTGAGATGCAAAGGTCTTCACAAAAGACAAATACAGCAAGATGTAGTTCTTACTCCTATGCCACAGATTATTTTCACTCATAATTGGGTTACCTGCTAAGTGCAGTCTAAGGACTTGTAGGGTCATGGACAGGAGATGTTTTCTCTAGTAAAAAAAATTCTTAAAATAATTTAAAAATAAAAGACAAACCCACATTTTATCAAAGGCATAAAAGGAAAATACACCAAATTCCATTTTACTGGTTTTCATGGGATTTTATGGGGTTTGCTAGTTTAGGGAATATTATAAAAATTAAAGAATAATTTTCAGAATAGGAAGGAGCCTTCACCACTCTGCATGACTGGAGGGATCCGTGTGGCCTCACGTGCCACTCCAGGGAGCACAAAGAGAATTTTTAATGAAGTCTTAATCTCTACCCTGATGTGAAATCCTCTCAGGACATGTTTCCTTTGATTACAGACCCGAGTGCTTGCAGGAAATGCTAGTTAGAAAGCAGCACTGTGTACACATCTCATTATTCAACCTGACTGATTTCAGGAATAAGTTCTCCAAAGTTTTAAGAAACTTCTCTTTTGTGTTTGCGGGTTTTGGGGTTTTGGTTTCTTTTTTTGGGTTAGTTTAGTTTTTTGGTTTAGTTTTTCATTTGTTTTGGTTTTGGGTTGGGTTTTTGCTTGGTTTTGGTTTTGTTTGTTTGGATTTGGTTTGGGTTTTTTCCCTCCTTTTTAATCTGAATCTAAGAGCCACGTCCCTGTGTCACAAACAGCTCATTTCATAAACCTCAGTGGGTAACATTTTTAGCCAAACTCACTGACATTAGGTGTTTATCTGGAGTAATTCATCCTCCCTCAGCAGCTCTGGAAAGGCAGCATTGCTCTATGAGTTCTTTTATATTCCCAAATTCCAGAAAACTGAGTCCTGCTCCAAGCCCTGAGTATTGACTTGCCCTATGAGGCAAACCAATTGCTCTGTTAAGATCTTATTTTATGTTATCTGAAATGTGGCCACGTCCTAAGTGTGGTGAGAGAATCTGATTTAGGCTGACAAACAGCAGAAAAGTGTAAGAGGCCCCAAAGCAGAGGAAGTTTATGTCTTAAGGCACCTGGGGCAGAGTTCCAGCTGACCAAACTGTGAGGAATTTGATTGTTTTAATGTGTTTCTGAGTCATGTAGGTCTGAAAATATGGTGGGAGAATGCAGAATGAGAGCGAGTTCACGAACTAGATGATTATAAACTGCTTGGGAGGTAATTCTGACTTTATGGAACTTTCTAGACCAGTGGCTTCTTTGGGTTTCCCCACAGAATAACTTGAAATTTTTAAGCAGTGTTTGCTCCATAGATATGAAAAATTGCTTCTGAAATTACTTTGATGTACACTGAGTTTTATCTGCTTCTGTTGGGCTATGGAATAGTTTTTCCTGTGTTATCTGTTGTCATCTTTCTGATGTACTGAGATTTGTATTAGCTTGTTTCCCAACATTCTGAGGAGGAGATAAATAAATGCCTGTTACTCTGAGAGTGAATGCAGGGTGATAACAAAAGAATATGCCTTCAAAAATGATGGATTACCATAAGAATGTACATGTTTGCTACTGTAGGTATAAACCAGCCTCATAAATTTACTATCAAGACAAGAATCTACCACAAAGATGTTGAGCCCTTCCTCCTTTCAAAAAAGCTTTGATTAATATGGAAATACTTGATTTGATTAATATGGAAATTTCTGGATTCTTGTCCAGAGAAAGCTAATGCTGTAATGGGAGAAGGCAAGGATGCTTGTCCTGCTGAAAGAACCCAGCTCACAGGGGAAAGGATTATAGGATTTGCTATGAACAGTCCTGGGTTGAAGAACAAGTCCCTTGTAATCTTGTGATGTTTTAACTAAAAAATTGCTAGTCCACCTGTGTATTTTTGTGGTACATTGTGTCTGAGTAGGTTTATTTTACTGTCAATACTGATTCTCTGTAGTTTGTATTTTTGGGGGTAATTTTTAAAGAATTTTCTCCTAGAGATAAAACCCTAAGTTTGTTCCTTTGGTTGAAAAAAAAGAACATTTAGAATATAGACCTATGAATGTAGCTCTGTGTGTATCCTGTTTAGGAACACATTGATTTACAGTAACTATAATCCTATATTTGGGGTCTGGAGTGCTTATATTAAAGAAAATCCATCATGATGACAATGTAATAAATGTAATATGCATGTTGAAATGAAAAAAATAATTCATTTTGATAAGCCTTATATATCCCATATTACTGTGTTCTTTGAGGAACATTCTCCCTGTTCTCTTTCTCTCTCTTAATATATGTCTAAAGTCTTTTCCTTATGTCTTTCCTACCTAGCATCACCCTCTCCTTGTTCATTTTCTGTCCAAAGCAAAACCCTTCAGAGCAAATCTATGTTGAATTCCTACTACTCAGGTACTAGTGCCAGACTTTTCTTTCATTCCTAAATTTTCTTTGCTTTTGTATGTTACCCAAAATGACCTATAGACTGAGGCTTCTGAGTGTGAGGCACAGCTAACCTTGTTTTCATTCTCTGTAACTTCTCTTTTCCTGTTGATCCCCTGTTGATTTCCATTGATCCGTGTCGTGTGGGTGAACGGAATTCCATCTCAAAGTATCATCAGACACCGTCCCATCGACCACGCTGTTAGGTAAGAGGACAGGTATGGTGTTCTGGGCTGAACTGGAGAGCAGACACACTCTCTGTGTCATGAGAATTACCTGGAGAGAGCACTGTGAAGTGTTCGGCTTCCAAAATCAGAATTAATCCTGTGGTCATGTGTTAATCAGAAAACTTTTGTTTCATTCGTGTTTTGTTATTGTTATTAATTGATTTTTTTTTTCAAAGGAAAGAAAAATTCAAAAATTAAGGTTCAGTCGATTTTTCAAGTATTTGTTGTTTCTTTTTGTCTATGAGTTTGGGTTGGAAGGGATCTTTAAAGACTCTCTAGGCCAATGCCCTGCCATGGGCAGGGACACTTTCCTATAGACCAGATTGCTCAGAGCCTCATCCAACCTGACCTGGGAGGTTTCCAGGCATGGGGCATCTTCCACCCATCTGGGCAACCTGTGCCAGTGCCTCACCACCCATTTTATATCAAGTTTCTTCCTTGTATCTAGTCTGAATCACCCTCTTTTCATTTAAAACCATCCTTCCTGTGCTGTGTGTGAGGCTCAGCTGTACCTACCTCAAGGATTGCAAATTTAAGGGAGGATTTGTATGTCTGCAGCAGGTGGGAGCCTTCAGTTTTGGGTAAAGTTGCATGTATAAAGGTTAGTTGGAGAAATTCCTGACTGGGTTTTAGGAAGTGGCTCTGCCTGATTCTGTGTGTGGTGAGAGTTAAATGTTAAATCTTTCAGGCAGCCAGGTATGGATTTGAGAGGATAACAAACAGGCAGGTCCTGAGAGGCAGAGGCTGTTCTGTGGCTGTATTCGAGATCAGAAAGAAATTCTCCCCTGTGAGGGTGGTGAGGCCCTGGCACAGGGTGCCCAGAGAAGCTGTGGCTGCCCCTGGATCCCTGGAAGTGTCCAAGGCCAGGTTGGACAGGGCTTGGAGCACCCTGGGATAGTGGAAGGGGTCCCTGTCCATGGCAGGGGGGGGGACTGGATGGGCTTTAAGTTCCCTTCTCACCCAAACCATTCTGATTCTATGATTTATGAATTCCTCTGCTATGAAGCAGAAAGATGATGTGTGGCTGAGCAGAATCTAGCCAGTGGGATTTATCATGTTGGATTATCTACAGTAAATGTTCCTTCCAGACACAGTAATCCACCGTGGCTGCTTTAGACACCACTCAGGACGTGTGGAAGGGCCACAGACCAGCAACAAGTGACAACCAATGGCTGTTGCTTGGTTTACAGCCTGGCACAGAGGCTTGGAGGGGCTGCCACAACACACACATCCATCCTAAAATGCTGATGGCAAGGAATTAGGCCTTTGAGTGGAGTGGGGAAGGAAAGGAGTCCATTTCCCAGAAGGTTTGGTCTCATTTCCCAGAAACTCAGTGTCATCGATGAAAAACCTAAGTACAGGTTTATCTTTTGGCTGTACTTTAGAAACAAGGCCCTGACCTGCAGGTTGATGGAAGATGTCAAACTCTCTCAGTCTGGTATTTGGAAAAACCTGCCCATCCTTTGGGGGAGCTGTTTTCCCCCCTGTGCCCTGATAGAATTAAGGAATTAACTGCACACTTGGTACTCTGAAGCTCAAGGTTCAATGAACAGGTTCCCTCTGTGATTCTCATGGCAAAACAAAAGCCCCCAGAACTTTTAAAACCCCAAATTTTACAGAGGAAAAAGAGGAAATAGGAATCCATGCAGCCTTGTGCTTATGTATTCAAAACTACTTCAAATTTCTACTAAGCACTGTATCTGAGTAAGGATTGATCTCCCTGTTTTACACATGGGAAGTGAAGTTTAGAGCACTTTTAAGACATGAATTACACAGACTGGTACCAGCCCAGTTCCACCTGAATTTAACAGCCTGTGAAACAGCCCCTGACATTGGAGAAATTTCTATCTTGTGATTTGCAGACAAATTAAAACCTTGGCATTCTGGTTTCTCAGACAAATCCATCAGATGTTGGATGTTGCTGTATGAGCAAAATAAGTTTAATTTTTGATGTTTATTAATATTAATTCCCAGGGAAGAAATACATATATTAAAAAGGGCATGAGTCATCCTACCACCAACATCTGTCTTTGGGCACCAGCTACAGTTCAGTACTGTTTGTTCCCATCTATTATGCCTTCTGCTAATAAATGTTCTGTATCTGCACTATTGCATGGCTCCCCAGGCTTGGCTGTGACATGTGAGATACAGGAGATTTGGGATTTGCCTCTATCCCAATTCCTGATTAATACTTTTTATGTAACGCATGTTTTTAGTGAAGTCATTTTCTCTTCCAGTTGCGGACAACTCTGGATTTTAAATGTTCTGCTCAAACACCTTCACTAGAGAAGTGAATATCTAACACTAAAAAATAAATGAGGTAGATTTCCACTTGAAGACAAGGTAGCACAACCTTAGGGATTATTTTTGGGGAAAATATTCCTGTCTGGTAGCTCTTGAAGGTGTTCAGGAGATCTCATCAGGGCAGTCTCTTCAGGGAAACCAGCATATCCTTGCCTTGCACCCACTGGCATCTCCTGGCAGCAGGAAAGGACATTTAGCCTTATTCTTGTTCCAGCTGCTCATGAGGATCCTCACAAGAGTCTCTGCCCTGCAGAGAGGACAGGGATTTCAGTGCCTTGCAGATAGGCAGAACCAGCAGAGAGAGCTCTCTGTCACAAAGTCTCAGACAAAAAACTGGCTGTGCTTAGAAAGACATAGAAATTTTCCATGGATTTTAGACTTCTGTAGCTTTTTTGCCCATCCCTAATCAGTCTGCTGTGGGTACATCCCCAACCTACTGTGAATAACTCAAAGATGTTAAGAATCCAGCATTGCTGCTTTAGCAGGTGCCTCCATCAGTGACTTTTTAAACTGTGGGATGAGTTACTTTATACAATGGATGCTCAAAAATTCAATGGCTTGACCTGTTCAGTTGCATCAGAAGCCTCCCAGGCCAAGTCAGCCTCCAAAAAGGAGCTGTGGGAGAGGTTTTCCCACCACTTCACTGTGCTAAGTTTGACTGGGAGAAGAATGAGCAATGGGGCTGCAGACCTTGGTAGGCTGGGCCTGGAGCTGAGTTTCTCTTACATTTCCTCCTCCCTGCACAACTGGAAAACTCTCTCTTCCTGTCTTTAGTGGCCTGTAGTTTCATGTGCTGTTTTGAAGTTTCCAGTTGTTTTCCAGCTGTAACTGAATTGCTCTGGAAGCTGGGTTGATCTGGCAGCCTCTTTTCACCGAGGAGGCAAAGAGGGATTTGACTTGGTGAAGTCCACACATCCGAAGAGCTGCACTGTTACATTTGTACCAAATAATCCCAAATCATGACCCACCTCACCAAAGCATTTTCTTTGCATCTTCAACAGGGTTTTCTTCTACGCTAACTGATGAAGAAAATGTATGTAATCTTTTATATAAGATTAGAATACTCTTATGTAAAAATACTCTTACTTTTATAATATTAGAATACTCTAATATTCTTATTAGAATACTCTTATAAGATTAGAATACTCTTATGCTTGGTGTTAACCAAGCAATTCTTACAAAGTTCTGGAAGCTAGAAAAAAATTACTTACTTTTAAAAAAATTATGGACACATGGCTTCTTCATGCCTTTGAAATGAAAGGTGCACCCTCTGCTCTCTGTCAAGCCTGCTGTCAGGAGGCTTTGTTAAGGAATGTGCCCTTTCAGAGCTCAGTTGATATCATTAGATAAATGATGTTTTGCCTTTGGTTTGCCATACCACTGCTGGTATTGTAGATAGACTATTAGAGCTGGGTATTTATCATATAATAAAGCCTTGACACACACAAAAAAGCAAATTATTTTTCATCTCGCACCGTATCCCTGGTGTAAGGGGAAGAAGTATTAGCCATGCTCTAGTCACCCTCGGAAGATGTCAGAGAATTGACAACCCTTACACCAGTGTGGAGAGACTGGCTCTGGGTGTAATTAAATCTATCACAAACACCACTCAAAACGTAATTTATTTTGTGCAGAGGGTGTCGTATCGCATTGCCAAGGCTAAGAGAATAAAAATATAAGCAGATATGATAGGCCTGTCATTTCAGACACAGGAGGAATTTGTGGACATTAAAGCAAAAGTTTTGAGAGAAGCTTCTCCACATGTAGAAGAGGACACATCAGTGCAGCTTTGCTTTTGGTTGTGAGAGGCGTGGGTGAGTTTTCTGGTCAGGAGACAGCATCATACTCTGTGCCCCAATACCCATTTCTCAGTCTAACTGTGTTTACAAAACAAATGATCTCTAGAAAACATCTAAAGCTTCAATCCCCAAAGGTGCTCTGGACGAGCAGGACCCCTCCCAGCAGCCTTATTGGGATGTTGCACAGGGCTCTGATCACTCAGAGCTGCTTCCAGACTGGCAATATAATTTCTCAGCTGCTCTTCGTCTTATCTGTGACATTTATGGAGAAGTTCATCAGTTTTTCTGTGGAGGGAAACATATTTATTTTACTTGTCTGAGTAGCAGGAAAGTATAGAACACAAGGTGGTGTAGCAGCAGGCAAGCAATAATAACTCACTGTCAGGGCTGCTCATCAAATGGGGGAACATTCCACCAAAGTGACCTCTGCTCCAGCTCCTCTCTCCGTGCTCCATTATTTCTTGGCACAATAAGACCTCAGAGCTGATTTCAGCAAGTTCATGATTATTTCTTCAGCAAAGACACTCACAAAGAGCAATATTTCATAGGCAGGGAGATTTTGTGAATATGTGAAGTCAACATTGTCAAATTTGCTTATCTGCAGTTAAACACATGAGCTGAGATACCTGAAGAGTTTCCCAATCAGCCAAATTATGTGAGAGACAGAGAACTATTAATTTACAGTATTCTACAAAATTTCAGGGTGTTCTGTGAACTCCCAAGCTGATCACAGAATGGTTTGGGTTGGAAGGAGCCTTAAAGCTCATCTCCTTCCACCCCCTGCCATGGGCAGGGACACCTTCCACTGTCCCAGGGTGCTCCAAGCCCTGTCCAACCTGGCCTTGGACACTTCCAGGGATGGGGGCTCATGGAAATGGAAGCTTCCAGAAATCAAAACCTCTGAGTTGGCAAAGGACATCTTAGTATGGGGAGTAAGTGTGGCACCGAAAAGGGTTAACAAATAATCTGACAACACACTTTGCTGTCACAAGCTGCCGATATTAGAAACAATCCTGTCATAAACAGCGTGGTCCCAGCAACATGCAGAATACCTGCCTTATTTACAGCTGCACAAATAGAACTGTGGAAAATTGGAAACTGTTCTAGGAAGGAACCGGAGCCCTGAGCAGCCTGCCCTAATGAGACTTCAGGAGCTCTCAACTGATTTGCTTTATCAAAGAGAAACTGAAGAAGTGATTTGATCAGTGCCTGCATGGGTCAGGCTTTCAAATGCTCAGAGGGCTCTTTAATCTAACAGAAGGTATAATAAGATTCAGTGCCTGCAATCAAATCAAATTGCAATTAAGAAATGTTTAGACAGCAAGGGTAATTAACCATTGCCACAATTTTGAGGGTCAGAATGGAATCACCACCTCTTGAAATGTTTTAATTTGAATTATTTTTTGGAACGGCATTCCATCTTTGGAATGCAGTGAAATATGGTGGTGTGTGTTCCTATCAAAAGCAAAAGGACGTATGAGTAGAAATAAAATGTGCATATGAAATACAATCCAGAAAAACCCTGATGCACAATCCTGTATGTTTAGTAGTTTCTGAGTATTGGAGTGATTTTTTTCATGCAACTTTCCCATTTAAAAAAAAAAGCTATTTTCCTGTTTTGCTTTTCTCACTGAGAACTCACCAAAGGCACATGTGCTTTATAGGCACTGCCAAAAATTTAGTGAAGTCTCAGCCAATTTGTCCTGCAAAGTCATCCTCATTTGCAAGGGACTGAGGACACGTTTGTGAGAAGCAGACAGAGAAAAGGGACTGTGGAAAATTACTTTAACTTGCCTTTAGTGCAACAATTAAAGCAGCAGCCCTGACTTTGCTGGAATCTTTGTTGTCCTTCCCAGTAATAGTGGTGCCAAAAGGAATGAGATGTGGTTTATAGCTGCAAACAGAAGGAAAAGCAAAGCCTCTTTGCCAGCCCTCCAAAGACTCTTTTGGTTGACTGTCTTAGGGAGAGCTCAGTTTGCTGCCACCTCCCCTCCCATCTGCAATTTGAATTGCTCACCAAATTGCTGCAAACACATCCTGAGAGGTGCCTTGCCTTGTGTGAGCGCCTCATTACCCGTGCTGAGCTCCACACTCGTGGGGTGATCGGATGGAGAGGGAACAATGTGTTACTTGCATCAGGCTTATTAGCAGAACATGGAAGTGTTAAGCTTGGCTCACACACAGCAATTTGTGTCCAGAAAAGCCCCTCTGCATTTTCCTTGGCCAGATAAAATGCTGGTGGGAGCAACTGAGTGTCCAGAGCTGCTGCTGCTGCTGTTGGGGTTGGGATTTTTTTGCAGGTAGCACAGGTGCCATGCACGATGTGTTTGTCACAGAGGACTGGAGGAGATGATGACCTGAACGGTTTCATCTGTGTGTCCCAGGGTGGAGAGTGGCATGACCCACATTGTGAGATGCTTTTCTTTAAGCAGAAGCACCTGACTGGGTGGGGCACACGAAGGGCTGCCACAGATCACATTTTGCATTCTTCCCTGTGAGGGTGGGGAGGCCCTGGCACAGGGTGCCCAGAGCAGCTGTGGCTGCCCCTGGGTCCCTGGAAGTGTCCAAGTCCAATTTGGAGAGGGCTTGGAGCAACCTGGGATAGTGAAATGAGATTGTCTCTTCCAAACCCAAAGCACTGTGTGCTTCTATGCCACAAGAGCTGTTCCTGCAAATCAGTGGGATTTGCACCAATTTTTATCTCATTGACCGAAGAACCCACTATGGGCTCAAAGGGCAAAAACAGACCCCTCTTTGCTGCTGAGCACCTTCTTCTAGTCCCAGCTCCATTCCATGAGTGCCTACCTTGAGGAAAATTATTCTGGAAAGGAAGGGCCACCACTTTCCTGGCTCTCACGTCTCCCTGTGACACGTCTCTTTGAGAAGAGAGCCAAGTACACCAGAATTAAAGGAACTGATGAAGAGAGAAATTAGTAATTGCCTGCAAAGGAGCTGGCTGATCTCAGCTCCATTTTACAAGTCGCCTGTGCTCTGTGTGTGCCCTGCCCAAATTAGCACCAGAACCACACATTAGTTTTAAGACTCCCTCTCGAATTGGGATCTCGTAATGTTTTTTAATTGGGGCTGATAAAAATGTGGCATTACTTTCAGGTTCCTCAGAGAAGCCAATTGTGAAATTGGGTTTGTATTAAACCTAATGATGGAAAATTAAGCATAGTACGTCTGTCGGAAATGGTCCGCGATAAAAATCTTCTCCTTTTCATTACAGGAGGTTAATAGGGAATAGGGGAGCAAAGATGCACTGGGAAAGCGAATCCAACTAGGGGAATTAATAAGCCTTGAAATTCCCTCTGTTCAGAGTTCTCACACTGTCATTAGTCGGAGCATTAGGGATGATTATACAAATGCTTTGGATGTTACTCTTCCTTAAATCCCAAATTTATTCACGTTTTGTATGTGAGGGTTGCTTTTCTTGAGCCATACTTCTGTAAATCTCTGAGTGTCCTGGGAATGTGACTGTGTTTGTGAGAACCTGGGATTCAGAAATCCTGAAATTCAGGAGTCTAATCTTCAAAGCAGACGATCACTGTGCTAATTTATTTCAGAGGAGCGGGCTGCGTTCAGCATCTCTGATAATTCACCCACCAGCCGTGTTTATGTTGCGCTGGTGATCAGGCTGCCCTGCAGCAGTGTCCACTGCTGGCATCCCCGTCTCCTCACAGTCCTGCAGCTCCCAAACCGAGCGTATCCCTGCCCTCACACCTTCCCCTAAGCTAACAGTGAACCGGCCACAGTGCTGTTGTCGTCTCCGTGCTTTGCCGGCTGCTGAGGGTGCAGTGCGATGCCCTCAGCCTTCTGCCCCTGCCCACCTCTGCAGGAGGGACATGGGGAGCCCCTGCCCAGACTCAACAGTGGTTTCTCAAGCAGAGCAATGTTTACAAGAGCATTGCAAGCCTATTTCTGCCTCACAAAAATCACCCTGAAATTGCAATTTGATTTATTCTTTCTTTATCCCTTTAAAAACGTGGCTGTAGTGTTTGCTCTCACAGAGTGGTGTTTCAGCTCTTTGTCAGTGAACTTGCTGTGACAAACAAGTCCTGTGTGGAAGCTCAAGGGGGTTTTGTGAACAGTGTGAGGGAGGTACTTTTTCTGTTTGCTGGTACCTTGGTTTGGGTAAGGCCAGAAAGAATTGATGCAGGTTGTATGTGTGAAAGGACCTGAACATCTCAGATCCCTGCAATCACAGGAAAAAACAATGCTGTATTTGGCCAACTACTTAAATTTGGTTAGCTCTGCTGGATAAGACATTGAATTTTTCATTTAGTCTGAGTTCCTGTTGTTAAAGATTGTTCCAGTCAATTGTTTGGTGATTGAACTTATTATTTAAGTACTTTTCTGTTAGTTCACTGGGAATATTTTGTTGTGCATATAGTTTTGCTGGGGATATGAGGTTGCAATTCAATCTGCATAGTGATAGATTTCTTTAAATCCACTTCTTTAAAAAAACTCCCCATTTTCTATTAAGTTTACATATCTGAAATTTAAATTTCTGCATGCAAGATAACTATATTTTTATGCTGGTTTATTTTTTTCCTGGTGATATTATATCTTTGTCACTGACATATAAAATTTTAGGCCTGAACTAGCAGAGCAGTTGCATTCACCTCAACATCCTGACTTACTTGAAATGCTAATCATCTGCTTGCTGTTCACTTGGGTCCCTCTCAGTTATCTCAAGCTGTACACCCCAAATCCTGCCTGAATCTCTTGCTCATCTGTATGTATCTCTGAGCCGTGTTCCTTGCAGGTTTGGGAAGACAGCTACGTAGTTCTGTTGGAGTTGCTGTGGGGAGCTCACCCTTGATGTGCCATATCCTTGTTAGCCTGACTGGCTGTTCCCTCTCCTCCTGTCCTTTTGGGTTTGTCTGCCCGACACAAAAAAACATTCAAGTGTGTTTTAGTTTTTCTAGACAACTGTGTACTTCCTATTTATTTCCTCACTTCCTTTTGCCTGCACCAACCTACGGGGTGCTGCTAAATAAACAGAGAGAGAATGAAACTGGAAATATCAGCTGGTTGAAAGCTTGTTTTGCCTCCCTGTCTCTCTGACAGACAGCAGCCACGGTGAGATGGCCCAGCCAACGCTGACCATCCAGACCCACCCGTACCGCAGCTGCGAGCCCGTGGAGATGTCCTACCCCCGGGGGCAGTTCCAGCCCGCCATCCGAGTGGCTGACCTGCTGCAGCACATCACCCAGATGAAGAGGGGACAGGGCTATGGATTCAAGGAGGAGTATGAGGTGAGAGGAGCCTTTCTTCGTGTCACTGAGTAGGGAATTGCGTTCATGGGGGATAGAAGCTTGGGAGGGGAGGGTAACTGGTTTTGAGAGCTTATTTTCCTTGATTCACCCTCTTAGCCCTTTTCTTTCTGATGTTGGTTTTGAGGGCAGGATTTTACAGCGCTATCAGTCTTTGGAGGCCCTCTGTTCCAAAGAGAAGGTGTTTATTACAGCAATAAGTGGGTGACACTGTGTTCATCCCTCTGTCCCATAAAGAGCAGACAGTAAATATCCGACAGTGCTGAACCCAACACAGGACGTGCAGTCCCACAGTCCCTTCCTTATCGATGTGTTTTCCTTGAGCAGTGTGAGCCAGGCTGTGAGAAAAGGAAGGGGTTTTGCCTGAGCTTTTTGGGAGCTCCAAATGCTCTCTCATAATTGATCAAATTAAATCACAGCGCAACGACCTGAATGCAGAATTGTCAAGTCAAGGGCAGGTGTTCATGTAGCTTAAATGAAGGTGAAATTTTCCAATATGATCAAACTTCTGGCTCAGAACAGGCTTGACTGACATCCTCTTCCAGCTCCACGTGAGGAGAGGAGTAAAGGGTAAGCTGGAAAAATGAAAACTGCCCTCTTTCCTCTCACCTCTTCCCCCTGCAAGCTGGAATGACCAGGAATATAATCCAAATGACCAGAACACATGATGTTGGGGATGATTTGGAAGATGAAAACACATTTAGAGCAGAGCAAAGAGAAGAGGGAAATAGCACCAAACATATGTGAGACTCAGCTCTAGCAAATGATAATTATAATGAATGTAGTAAGCTTGTGGGAAGGCAACAAGCAATTAATATGCACAGTGGCATTAAAACTATTTAAAAATAATGTCACAGCTGTGAAAATAAGTTACTTAATGAAAACAACTCACTTTTCCACCCTGCAAGTAAGAGTCCGTGGGGTTTGTGTCCTCAGTGCTGGGGTTTGCTGTAATTGAGAGCCCATCTTTTCCTGGTCCTCACCAGGGAGCATTTTTTAATCAGATGGCATCAAAGACTGTCATAGCAAATGTTTCTGGAACTGTGTGTTAACCAGGTCTAGGCACTCTTGCCCCATAATCAAGCGTGCTAATTAAACT
Organism: Falcunculus frontatus; assembly: GCA_013398115.1. NCBI lineage: Eukaryota > Metazoa > Chordata > Aves > Passeriformes > Falcunculus > Falcunculus frontatus. The sequence goes on along the minus strand of VZRV01001872.1, from coordinate 1,986,230 downwards.
ATCAATATAAAGAGCTTTGTTTAATATTGAAAAAGGGTATTAATTTTCTGAGGAGATTTACTTAGCTCCCCTTGGCCTCCATTTCCATGAGGAGTACCCAAAACTACATTGAGCTCAATTACAGATGCCCTAAGACCCAGTTCTTGATGTTTAAGAAGAAAACAGGTGCTGGCATATATGTAATTTTGTGGTACTGGCAATCGGTAATTATCAAAATAGCACATTAGCATGAAAAATGTCAATGCAACTCTCAGCTCCACGAGTTCTGCCTTTCCCAGAAAGTGCTGTCTACAGAGGTGTATATCGGGGATGACATTACACAGATTTGCATAATTCCTTTCTTCACAAGGCCTGGCCTGGAGAATGCCACAGGCTCACTAATCCCCTGCGCGTTCCCCCCTTCCATCAGCCGTAATTGCAGGCGTTTTCCAGGGTGGGCTTTGGGGGTTGGAGCATGGGATGGAGGCAGCACTTGAGCTCCAAATAGCAGCAGGGAGGATGTCAGGGAGCGTGAGAGCTCCTGGAAGGTGGGAGGTTTGAGCTGGCTGCAAGATGGGGCTCAGCCTGGGGTCTGCAGGAGCACGGAGCTGCAAAATTGGCTTTGCAAGACGCTTTGCAGAGCAGCTGATAAAATCTCGAGAAAGAATTTGATGCCTCTTTTAAAATGTGTTTTCAGACGCTAATATCGGTGTCACCTCCAAATATGCTCTTTTTTTTCCTTCTAAGGAGCTGATTTTCTACTTACTTTGCAAATTGATAGCATAAATTGCAGCCTGTTTAGTGACATGTTACCAAATAATTTTACTCTCATGAAAAATCACTCTGAACGGAGCATATCAGTCACACATGACAATCTCTTATCTCTGTGCGTTCCCATCTCCGCTGAGTAACCTGGAAATTGCATTCCATATTTGTTTAAAGGATGCCTGCCCCTACATGTTGGAGCACAGGCAGCGTTGTTTTGCTGAGGGCATCTAGAAAAATATTCCTGGTAGCTGCAGGCGGAGCTGAGAAGCAGGATGGGATCGTGTGAGGGGTGTCAGGGCTGGTGTGAAATGGGTGATAACTGGGTGTGAGTAAGGGGGAATCTGTCAGCACTCCCCGTGTCTGTGCTATTTTGGGGCTGCCTGCGGCACCTGAGGGCAAAGTGTGACTTTGGGCCTTTTTAGCCGCTGCTTCTGTTCAGTGATAGAACAAATGGAACAGAAGAGGGAAATCTGTCAGTGGTGCTGGGTGGAGATGGCACTGTTTGGGATTAGGAATAGCCATAAACGTTTAAACAAGACACATTTAAATGTCATCAGTTCCTTTTCCAGAACATATCAGTTCTGATTTGTTGGGAGCTGTGGGACCAGTCCCATGGACTTATTGCAAGCACCAATTACTGGCTAAGGAGATAATAAGCTTAATTATCCAAACTCATTTTCCATTATGATTTAGGATGTCACTAACGCACATTCTCCTGCTGCATTACTGAGACTGTTTAGTTATTTTAGGTTTTGTTGCTCCTTCCTCAAGCATCTTAGGACTGAGAGCTTTCAGCTTGTGGAGGTCACCTCTGGATTTTAACCCTTTAATTTCTGCCTACACATTTTCGTGTGACCAGAAGGAGATCTGGTGGTCCGGGCTATGATGGGACACTGCAAAATGAATGGCTGAAACACTTTTTTTTCAGATTATGTTTTTTAGCCCAGGTAATTTTTAATTCTGGCTCCCAGCAGATTTGTGGGAACAGTTTTTCCACCGCTGCTAAGAAGAGAATGACTTCAGGGAGAGGGCCAGGACTCTGTGGCACACTTTGGGATGAACAGGAAGGCTTTGAATCGAAGTCGTTGCCTTTGGCAGAAAAACTGCAGCATTGCGGTGAATCCGTGCAAATGAAGGATTCGAGTTTTTGTATTTAAATTAAAAGCAAACAGCAAACTAACTAAATGAATGCATCCAAAATTCAAATTGGCTTGCAGTGAGCCTCAGTTTAATGGGAACACTTCAGTTATGTCTGGGCTGTGATGCTTAGGAAGCTTGATTGGGATGAAGCTGACTTTGAGATATCTATCCTTGTAATTTCAGCTAAAATTTAGATCAATTTCATTTAAAAAGCTTCACTGTAACCTAAATTCCACTAGTGGGAAGATATTTCAGTATAAATTTCACAAAACTTCTCTAAAAGAAGTTTAGAGAGTTTTAAAAGTAGAAGAAGCCTAAAAATCAAGTATCGTTTTTTTGAACACTAAAATTCTGCTGTTACCAAGTTAAAGAAAGAAGGGGGAGCATTTCCTGTGAAAAATGGATTAAATTCCAGTGCCTGAGTGATCTGTCCTGATTTAACATTGCTGATAATGCAGATAGAAACAAGACTCTTTTTACAATTATGGAGATACTTAGTGCACCAAAAAAACCTGAAGGAACAAAGCGTTAACTGTGCTCCTCATTTTCTGGATGAAACCCAATTATAATCCATATTCTCGCCTTTATTTTTAATGTAGTTCCAATTCTTGGCACTGCATTTTTAGTGCTCTCATGGGCAGATTATTTGGGTTGTACATGGAGTTACTCCAGTTTGTCCACCTGATGTTTATAAAAGCAGGGATATAAGGGATGCCCCTGCAAAGGTGGTTTGTGTTCCTCCCCAACCAGAGCTGTGCTCCCTCCCTTCAGAGCTGGACAATTCTGTGGAAAGCAGGGATTTCTGTGGTATTGAATGAGATGAAAAATCCTGGACTCCTAAATCTTCGGAGGCTCTATCAGCAAATGTAAAAACATCAATTTCAGTGGAGAATTGCATGTTCAAATCAAATGAAAGGATACGGTTTGTTGAAAAGGGATTTATTGGACCTGAATATATTTTCTCTGGCCAAGATAGCTTCTCCCATGTGGAAGTCATGAGAAAGGATTTTCTTTTATTTCTTTTTCTTTTCAGATGGCTCTGATTAGGTGCCTAATGACTGTTGCCATTCTCTGGTCAATCTGCTGTAATTCGATATTAGTGCAAAAATAAGGCACCTTTTTCCTTGGTCTTTGAAGACGAAAATGAGCCTTCTTCACCTCTTTTCTCTCGATGGAGAATTTTTTTTTTGTTGTTGTGTGTGGGTTTGTTGGTTGGGTGTTTTTCCTCAGAAGATGAGCTGCTCTTTGGAAACAACAGCCTGCAAAGGAAATATATGTGTGATCAAAGCCCTCACCAATTACAGAGTTATTACTCTTTCGCCTGGGCTTTTCAATGGGAACTTGATGTCCCTGTCTTTGTCAGCAGAGCTCGTGGCAGTGCTGCAGTGCCTGACATTTTCTGTCCTGGAACCCTTTGGGGGAAATTCACAGCGATCTGCTCTGCCAGGGGTTTGCTCATATTAAGTTTAATTGTAACGTCAGTGTTGTAGATCCTAATTGTGTCTCTCTGCTATTGCATTCAGGCTCATAATAGACCTGGGTGGCTTGTGAAGATGAATATAAATTCATTTTCTAGCACAGCTGTGTCAAACTACACGCTGCTGGCTGAGGCAGATGTGATTCTACAACGACTGTGGTATAAACCCTCCATAATTCCCCAGGGACCAGAAATAACAAAACTTCCAGTGTTGTTTTTAGTGATGTAGAATCGTGTTAGGGGGTACATCTTGGAGGAGGCAGATTTCTCGAGGCAGCTCAGGAGGGGCTGTTCTCCTCACCCATGTTTTTTCCAAGGAAGGCAGGACCATCCTCCAGCCTTGTACTTTGCCAACTGCTGCTTTCCAGGCTCTGCCTTGAAAACCCTTCCTGGATGTGTCTCTAGGATAAAGTGGCTCATTCAGGAGTGTCCAGAATCACTGTAAGATGGCACTGTGCGCGGCCACTTCCTTTTCCCCATCCTTCCTCAGCTAAAAGAGCAGATTTTAGGGAAATGGCTTTATTCTCATGCTTCATGAGCATGCTTTACCTCGTTTTTCCTCTCTTTCTTGCACATGATCTAAAACCCTGAGCTGCTTTATCTTTCCCCAGAGAAAACCAGTGAAGGGCTCATATTGCATCACCCATTATTAACACAGAAATAGGTGAAAAGCCTCTGTTTTCAGCTTAAATATGAAAGGCTGAGCACTGGGTTTCAACCATCTGGGTTTTCGTAGAGGTGTAGTCAAATGAAATCTCCCCAAGCCTTGTTCTACAGGGAAAATGAGGTTAACCTGGGACTGTGCAGTCAGAAACAAATTCCCCTGATCTTTTTGGATGAGAAGTAGCCAGAGGAGAATGATTCTTGGCTGGCAGAAACCAGGAGATGCAAATGGTCTGCACTGAGCTCTGCTTTTGCCATTAGTGGAGGTGCCCTTTCCTTGGCCAGCTACTGAATTATGCAGCTCCTTTATTTTTGCCCTGCTCTTCTTCTTTAGGCCTCTTCACCCACCTGAAGGCATTGGCCAGGTTTTTTAAACCCTTATTGTTTATTTTGCAGGCACTCCCCGAGGGGCAGACGGCGTCCTGGGATACGGCCAAGGAGGACGAGAACCGCAACAAGAACAGATATGGAAACATAATCTCCTGTAGGTGTAAATTCACATTAAACTGAGCTTTCTGTAGGATCTTGCATGTGTGCTGTGGAGAAGGGTGTGTTTGAGAAGCTCACCAGGAGCTGGCTAACGGTGCTGAATGTTCAGTAGTTCAGTCTGTTTGTTGTGGGCTTTATTCCTGGGATTTGTTTTATTTCATGGGGTTTTTTAATCATTATTTTACATTATCATTACATGACGTTACACATTTTCCATCTGCCTTGCTTTCTGCTTCAGCTTTGTTGCTTGAGAGCTAAATCCTTTAGTCACTGTTTATGTGATGGTGTCCATTTTCTGTCTATTTTTACTACAAAATCCAGAGCTTCCAGTGCCACAAAAGGAGCTGCAGATAGATCAGATTTTTAGCTGTGGCTCAGAGGTCAGGTTTTCTCCTTCCTCGTGGCCAGCAGCCAGTGGAGCAGTCACTGCTTGTCCCCAGAGAGCTGGTTTGAAGGGTGGGACAAGCTTAACTTCAGCCTCAGAATCATAATAAGGCAACTGAAAAGGCACTAAAACTTTTTGGTTTACTTCTTTCAGTGATCAGTTCCCGTTGATGTAATAGGAATATTGATACATAGCTGAACTGCAGGGCAGGGAAGACTCCATAAAACCATTTAGGTCAGCTTTATTCTCCAAAGCAGGACTAAATTCACCTTCCTCATTTTTTGTCAGATATTTGTGAAGCCTCTTCCAAAATTGCTCTCCAAAGCTGAGCTTCCCACAAGCTCTCCAGGCAGTTCACTGCAGTGCTTCATTATTCTTGATAATGACTGGGGAGAGGAGATATGAGAATTAATTCTTTTCAAGGGCTGCTGAGCTGCATCAAGTTGGAGAAACCAGGCTTGAGACCATCTGAACAAGAAATCGGAATATAAATGAAAGTACCATAGATTTTCATGACTGGGAAAATCTATAGAATGCTTGAAGAGCAAAATTAAGTCATGCTGAGTGATATATTTTGTACTATATTTTTTCTTGGGTTAAAAATGTGTTTCCTGTGGAAAAAATAGATTTTACTGAAGAATAAAAAAAAATTTAAAAAACCCCACCAAAACCAAAATAACAACAATTAAAAAAAACCCAAAATCCAACTTGTCCATAACAAAACATCACCTCACACATTACTCCTCTCTTTGAAGCCTTGAAATAAGTGACTCATGTAATAGTTTTGGGGAATGACATAAAACAGCTCAGTTCAGGGATGATGAAGGAATGAAAGACGAAGGAATGAAGATGAGGGAATCTGGAAATGAAGATGGAATTTTGTGAGCCCTGATGTGATCCCAGTTCTGCTGCTGGCTTTGTGTTGGTTGTGAGCAGGTCACCAAGTTCACCAGCGTTCTTTATCCATGTGGAAAATGGAAGTGACAGTACTGGAATATTACAATTAGCATGAAAGTTGTCTCCCTTAATTTCAGCTCCATCTCGCTGTGACCTTTCTGTGCCCTAGTGGCAAAGAGAGACCTCCAGACAGAGGCTCTATTTACCTGTCTATACAATTAACTTCAATTAAATGAGTCTAAGACAGATGAATCATCCAGCTATAAACGCTGGATTGAAAGTGGAAGTGCCACGGTATGATACAAGGAAGGAAATGTGAAAGACTTTGTTTCTCTGTATGATTCTGAGGAAGCACTTGGCATAATTCAAAAGTGGAGGCGAAAAGAGGCAAAACTGTGTGCGGAAGCCTCCATCTCATTTATGCTGAAGGTGGTCGTGAAGAAAACCTTGAACTCCAAGTGAAATGTGAGGAGTTCAGGAAGCAAAATCAAGGAAGATAAATGGGATGTTATCCAAAGGGAAGGTGTTCACAAAGACAAATTGTTGTTTAACGAAGAGTGACGTGAGCCTTTTAGCTCTAAATATAAATACAGCAGCAGTGCAGTTAGGAGGTGATGAACTTGAATAAGGGAATGCAAAATGTAATCAGAGCTGAGGAATGAGAATCTGCATGGGATAAAGTATCAGAAAAGAAGCTCAAGTTTGAGGACTGTTGGGAAAGATTTTGGAATGGGGCTGAGAGGGTGGAGTGGGCTTTCTTCTCTTCAGATATGTATCAGAACAAGGAGTTTGAGGAGGAGACAAAGGCTCTTTTAAAAGATAGCAAGGAGAATTTAGAAATATACAATAGTGGTATTGAGAAGGCTTGGAAGGGAGAAGGAAAGAAGGATGCCTAGGAAAGGAGCATATCTTTAATCAGATATTTTTGTAAAACCATTGGAAAGTTACCAGCTGAGCCTGGAGCCAGACTCCACTGGTGGGTGAGCTGGGCAAATTCCCTGAGTAAAGTCGGGGCAAACCCCACCAAAACCAATGGAGTCCAGAGCAGAGGATGGAGCCCAGAGCTGAGAATAGCAGGGCAGTGGTTCCCTCCAGGCAGGTCATGAAAAAAACCCGTGCTCTGTGGGTACAAAGCGGGCAAAAGCCTGAGCAGAGGAGGTGCAACACGGTTATACCCTGAGCTGTTTGCTTGTACTTCAGTTGTGATGGCTGCTGAAACCCAGAGCAGGCACTGGTTGCCCCCACGAGTTTATCTGGTAAAAGGCTGCACGTGGCAATTAACATTATTTATTTAACCACGGCTGCCATTTGATCACTCCTGGAACAACAAATCCCCTGGCTTTTGGGGAGTGAGTTGGAAAGTCAGGTTTTGATCTGACTTCTGCGGCGGCTTCAGAGACGGGTGTTAAAACGTGGCTTTGTAAGCCCTTGCGATGAGTAGCATTGCTCAGTGAGTCACAGCAGATTAGATCTTGTCTTTAGGGCCTCCTGGGTAACAGCACAGTTACAGGACTGTTTTACTCGGCTCACTGCTCTCCCAGAGCTGCATTAACATCGTGCCTCTCTCTGAAAACCTCGATCACACTGCCAGCCCCAACACCTGCTCTTCTTACATTTGCCAAGCAAAGCTGCAGACCAACCTGGGAGCTGATCTGCTCATGCAGAGGAGAGGCAAGAGAACTCAGAGAGCTCTCCCAGCTTTTCATGGTTCCCTCCCATCTGTAATGATTTGTGGAGCAAGAGAAAAGCAGAGCAGTGGATCTGGGGTCTGCATGACCACAGAAATCCACTGTGGATGGTGGGAAGATGCAGACAGGATTACCACACTGGAGGAAACTGTCCAGCTCGAACCTTTTATTACATGAACAGAGTCCGTGAGCTTTGCACCTGCACTTTTATAAAAGCTGTAAAAACAAAGATGGTTGTGGAGATGCCAGGTTTTTCTTTACGGGGCAAGTGTAGGCAGTGTACCCATTTATGTGCTGAAGCAAAATGATTTAATTCTGCTTTAGGGCCCAGATATTGAGACCTTCAAAGAGCATCAGAAAGTGGTTGTTGGAGGAGGGATGTTGAGCTGAATCTATTACAGAGAAGAGAAAATGTCCAGCAGCTATATGGGACCTTTGGTTCTATTTGATTTCTCTCCATCTTGCCCAGTTTCAGCACCATTACATTACAGGAGAATAAAAACTCTCAGATGAGAGCTGAGGACAAGAATAAACAGGATTGTGTTTTGCTCCAGCTGATGGAGAGCACTTTCTGTGCCTTTCTTTTTCCCACTGAGGCACCCTGGGTTTGAAGTCTCATGATGGTCCTCTGAAAACTGTGGAGCTGATGACAAAAGACAGTAGAGGAATTTGCTTTTTTTCTTTCATGCTCTGACTGCCGTATGCTTTGGGTTGGAAAACTGTGAATTAATCAGAGAATTTTTGGAGTGGAAGAGAAGAAGAAGCTTTCAGCTGGCACACAGGTGGAGAGCACTTCTTGCCCACAGACATTGGGATAAGGCATAAAATAAAAAAAACTGGAATTCCAGAATGATTTGGGGTGGAAGGGACCTTAAAGCCCATCCAGTTCCATCCCCTGCCGTGGGCAGGGGACACCTTCCACCGTCCCAGGTTGCTCCAAGCCCCATCCAACCTGGCCTTGGACACTCCCAGAGACGAGGCATGAACAGCTTGTGCCGGTGCCTGACGTCAGTACTGGATTTAGAACAGAAATCTTTCAACTTCCAAGCGTTTTTACTCCATGATTTCTTCTGTGTTGCTTAAACCATTGCACATCCGTGCGATACCATGGAATATGATCCTGAGAGGGTGGGATTTATCACACCTGGATGTTACCCAGCTCTCATGGCACAGCCCAGGGTCAGCGGGGGCAGAAAGGAGAGGACAGAGAGAGGGCAAAGCATCCTTTTGTCCCAGAGCTGGGCTGAGCCTCCAGAGATGTGTGTTTCTCCATTCCTGCATGGGGAGCCCTGACACGCACTTTAGACGAGCTGTGCAATGTTTAGGTGGCAAAAGTTGTGTGAGATTAATCCAATGCTGGTATCAAAATGAGACGTGGGCAAATTGCAATGATACTTCAAATGACCACTAATGGGAATTTTGACAGGAGTTTAAAATGGTAACAATTCTGTGTTGAAATGGGAGCACAGAGCTTTTCAGTGAAATTCTTGTCATTTTTGAAGTCTGTTTTAAGATCCATTTTCAGTCAAACTACTCTTCATATAAATTTAGAGTTCTGGTAACTTGCAGAAGGACTGTAGTAAACAGGGAGAAATAAAACCATTTACACATTTGTTAAAGAGTTTTCTATTATTTTATGGTCCTGAATGCAATTTTTTTTTTCTGTTTCTCTCTCCATTTTTAATGTTCCTTAAGAGTCCATTTGTAACACACAGGGATGTGATGTCTGATCAATTTAGTGAAGAGTTGAACAACACTTTCATTTCAGTCTGCCAAGAATGCTGTGTCCTTGACTAGAGGAGTCCAGTGGCTGAAGAGAAGAATCAGAAATAAGTTTTAACCATTGGGAGAAGATGTAATAAAGGCATTTGCTGTTCTTTAAATAGCTCTTTAAAGTCTGTAGGCAAAAAACCCTAAGTACGAGATTCTTACTGCTAAGAGCATAATAATTTGCTTTTTTTTTTTTAAAGTCAAATCCCAAAGTTTTTTTGTGGAAAAAAGAGATTTATGAGGGAAGTTATTTTATGAACTTTTATCCAGACTGTTCTCCTAAACTTTTGAACAAGGTTAAAGATACCATTAAGACATCATTAATATTTTGTGCACTTTGCATATACACAGATATTTTTTTTTCTGCTGCACTGCTCTCACTTGTAAGAGCAATAAATCTCCCTCAGGAATTAATCTCATTTTAGTAAAATATGCAATGAAATATTTTGAATTCTGTTCTCAGAAGGCAAAGTTCAGCTTAAAGCATTTTTCATTTGGTGTCAAAATATGATTGGACCTGAATGTCTTCTTTAAAAAAAAAAAAATATAGCATTAATCTTCAGTTACATTTCTTCTTTCTTTATGGGTTTTTTCCATATTTGGCTTTAAAAAAAAAAAAAAGGAAAAAGGAAAATAAACCAACAACACTTTTTTGCACCTACAGAGCATCTTTTCCTTAGCCGTAATTATCCATAATTGCCTGGAATCATGGCCTTGCTCTGCCGGCTGCTTCCCGGGTCCTCCCCATTCCGTTCCCCCTGGATGTGTTCATCCTGCCTGCTTTAACTTTCTCTCTAAAGAGTGGTTCAAAGTGCTGAAACTTAATTTTGATGTTTGGCTCCATTAAATGAAGAGAGGCAGGTGCTTCCTCCAGGGTTATTCAGAGCTCTCCAGCTACAGACATTGTCTGTGTCCCTCATTAAAAAATGAACCTGAGATCCTTTTCCCCTGCCATTGGGGGCATTTTTGGTCTCATCATTTTTAGACCTGTTGTTGCAATGAGTTGAGGCTTCCCCGGTGTTGTTCTCTGGGAGGAGTCAGTAAATGTTCCCCTCCCAGGCATTTGCTCCAGGGTTTGCTTTTCTTTGCTTTTGTTCATGTGGCTCCTAACAAGCTTCGTTTGCTGCTGGAATTGCAAGTGTGAAATTGTCTGCAGGAGTTTCCCTGTATTTCATCCACATGTCCAGTTTAATCAGCTCTTTGTCTGTCTTTGTGAATTGCTCTAAGTATAAATTCTTTTGTTGTCTGTCTAAGCACATGATTTACTGCAACTCCTTGTGCAGTTGCCTTGAGTGCAGGTAATTGGGAACATCAGCACTCGGAGAAATATTCCCCCTTCCCTGTGTCTACAGAGGTTATATTTATTAATACAAATACAGCAGAGCTTTTGATGGATTCACCTGCAGAACCTCCTTTGAATGCAGATATGGGATTTGATAAACACAGCAATGTGGTTGTATTTTCTTTAGGTGCGTAAATCTCACGCAAAGAATGAGGAGAGTAGAATCATTTCTTTACATACCCAAATGAATATTTAATTTATATCCAAATCTTGGTTTTCAGAACTGCTCTCACATCTGTCTTCACAATTATTATTTGATTCTACATTTAATTAAGACATGACTAAATCCCTCTTGACTGAGTTACTGCAGAATCACACCTCATATTTTTATGTTTCATTGCTATGACTCTTTTTAATTGAATGTAAATCATGCTTAGGCCTGTGTTTTCCAAAGTGCTGCTAAACATTAATGCTGCTCTGACTGAGACCTGTGCTCTATAGAGCTGGCAGGGAGGAAATAAGCTTAATGGACTCGATATGATACTTCTTTTAAAAAATCATTTAAAAATGAGCACAGCATGGCCAGCAGTGACCCCCATAACCCAGTAGCCTCTGCCAAGCAACTGGCCCTTAGAAGCAGTTAATTGCAAACCAGTGCTGGGATTGCCAGAGCAAATCACATCAGCAGCCTGGCTCTGGAGTATCTCCTGTGACAGAGCCCAGCACCAGCTGTTCCAGGGAAAGATCAAAATATTCCCCTGGTGGAAAATCATGACATAATCTGCCTGCTGGGGTAGTTCCTTTCTGCGTCTGAACTGTGGAGCATGCTGGGAGATGAAAAGATTGATCTCTGCTATTTTATTGCCTTATCTAAAGTAACTTTGAATCTCCTCAAAAAGATGAACATTTCTGATTTTGTTGGTTTTTTTCAACACTGCCTTGATGCCGTTTTGCTGCCGTGAGTTCTGTGGGTTGCATAAAGGAATGTTTTTCTGATTTAATTTTTATTTCTTTCCAGTTTCTGGGTTTCCCCATTTCTTATTTGCAGGGTTTCATTGCCATTTTAACCTCTTAATCTGTTATGCCTCTGTCATGATCTATTTAATTATGTCCCGTTCTTGTCAGTTTTAGTCCTTGCCTCAGTTCCCACAGATCAGATGAAGCCAAGGGAGTTTGTAGCTTCCAAGCAGGAGAATAGTTTTTGTCATGGAGATACACCCTGCAAAGATCTGTCCCAAAACTCCTAAACCAGGCAACATTTGCCACCTGTCTCAAATCTCCATGAGGATTATGGTAACAGCAGTGAATTTAATGAACACAGAGCATGACTAACTTAAGGATCTAATCATTATATCTTCGACACAAAACAAAGGGCTTTTAGGAAAAGGAATACATGTGATATTATTCCATTTTTTATTATTGTAAGTATTCAATTATTCAGTTACCATGGTGGGATTTTTGAGGCCAGGAGTTGCACTTTGTGTGTCCCTTCCAGCTCAGGGCAGCTATGACACCACACTTGGAGGAGCCAGCAGATGAAACAGACCACTTAGAAACTCCTCTTTATCGTTACTGTCACTTTTTTTCCTTTCCTTCTTTCAGATGATCACTCAAGAGTGAGATTGCAGCTGCTGGATGGGGACCCTCACTCCGACTACATCAACGCCAATTACATCGATGTAAGGCTCCTGGACATTCCCCCTGTGACAAACTCGCCTGTGACAAACCTGCTTATGAATTTGGTGCCTCTGACTCAGGGACAGACCGTGGATCTGATATGAGTGACAGCTGAGTGCTGTACAAACATCGTGTTGTGACAGGGAGAAGGTTCTCAGTCTCCAGTTTATTTTGTCTGACCAATCTGGACAGATGGAGATTTCCTGTGTTTGACAGATCCACCAGCATAAGTAGGACGTGGGCTAAATATGATGGATGCAGAAATCAGTATCAGCCCCTCACAATAGCATTAGTAGATATCTGAGACTTGCCAGCTCCTCACAAAGTTGTGGTGCAGAAGGCATGTGTGTAAATAGATTGACTTTTTTTAAAGTGTTATAAAATGACATTGGAAAAGCAGCCTTTGTCTCACACACACAGTGATCCAGTGAACATGCATTTCTTGAATGCTGCTCCTAAGTCACAGGAACAGGAAGTGTTTAGAGTAGTTTCTTTAAAGGACAAAAGGTGCCCTCGGAATTGTCGCAGAGACAAATTCATACCTTTCTTCTTTTCAAACAAGAAGATACAGTGTTTTGCCTCTCTGTTTTCAGAGTTACCCTCAGGTAACAGAGGACTTGTGTTTCTTTGTGGAAATAGTTAAAAAGTGCCCCATTCCTGTCTTGTCTTTGGCTTAAAGAGACTGTGTTATTCAGCCTGAGTGAGATACCCTCACTTAAAATCTCTCAGGGGAGCCCAGTTGCCCCTTCATTCATTCCATAACCAGTTCCACACTGTCAGAGGGCAGCAGATGGCACCTGGAAAGTATCAAATCCCTGGTAGGCTTTGTCTGAGCTGTGATCTCGCAGACACTCATCTATTTTCTTTTTTTTTCCAGGGGTACCATCGGCCTCGCCATTACATTGCAACTCAAGGCAAGTCCATTCTTGTATGTCTAAATATTTGCAAGCCCACTGCTGGTTTATGCTGTTGTGGGAGATGTTTATGGGGTGACATCATCTGTTTTGGGGAACATCTGAAAATCTGTTATGGGGGCAAAAAAAAGGGAAGGATATAGAGTTTTCCAAGATCTTCAAGGCACTCAGACTTAAAACCTCAGCTGCAGGAATAAAAAATGCCACAGACTTAGAGGTGGCAGTACAGCCTAGAATGTGTCACTTGTGCGTGAAGTATGGGAGGAGAACTAAAGGGGACTTTGCAGATCTTGGGTTTATCTTCTGGAGTGAAATTGCTTGATGTGGGCAGTGTGAATAAGCTGTGACTGATGAACCTTTGAGGGGAACTGGTGGGAAACGCATTCAAACACCACCTTCTGTAAGGTACTTCATGAGTTTCCTATAAGAAAGGAAATAAGGTCAGGGAGAGGCTCTAGACTGACAAACCTCTTGTGAGCGCTGGCTCTTTGGCTGTTGGAACCTGGAATTTTTCTGGAGGAACTTAAGAAAAGAGCTAATTTCTACATGTTTCCTTCCTCCTTCCTAACTGATCAATATTAAAGTGTGAAATGGGGGAATGTTAGTGCTGCATCAGGTGTGAATTACAGCACAGCCTTAATTCCAGGTTCAGTGTAGGGTACATCCTTGTCCCCTCACTTATACACAGTTACCTACTGGAGCCATCCTCAATGCTACCATACCTCCATCATCTCTGTGAACCTTAAGTACCTGCTGTGAGGAAGGATCTGATCCCCCAGAGAGCTCCAGGCTGTTCGTGTCTGTAACCCTGAACCACAGAGGGATGCTCTGGCAGGGAGAGCAGGATCCTGTGGGAACAGGACAAAGGCTGGAAAACAGCTGGAAGGAGTTGTTGGCATTCCATGTACTCTCTTGAGATGTCTTTTTGTCTTCTCTCCTGCCCCAGGGCCGATGCAGGAGACAGTGAAGGATTTCTGGAGAATGATTTGGCAAGAAAACTCTGCGAGTGTTGTCATGGTCACCAACCTGGTGGAAGTGGGCAGGGTAAGGTGCCACTCCCAATGTGTTAAGCCAGACCAGGACTGGGTTTAACCCAGAGCTGCTGCTCAGGAGAGCTCAGCAGCAAAATGCATTTTGCTTCCTGCAGTAACGAAATGAATTCAGCCACTCTGGGTTTTCCTGTAAAATGCTGGATTTTGTAATACTTAGCTGCTTCCCTTCTAGACTAATAAGGATCGTGTTGCTGCTGTAAGTCTGGGCTTTAGCAGAGTTATACAAATTTATGCTAGCTCAGAAGCTGTCTCCCTCCTCAGTACAGAAGGAAAAATGTACTTCTGTAATAGTTATTCCTTATCTGATGGTTTGAATACTCCTCTAAAAATCCGGAGTAGTGAGGATGTGTGACTGGTGCTCCAACTATCAAAAGACCTCTTTACATGAGAGTCCAATGCCTGGAGCTCCTGAGATCACTGTTCCTGGTGGATTGAGGTTTTTGTGGTTCCTGGGAGCACCCAGCAGTGTTGGTCTCCTTAACACCCACCAGTTTCCTCTCCTGGGCTCACCTGGACCACACATCCCTGTGTCAGCACAAGGCAATGCCCAAAGCCCATCATGGGACCAAACGTGGATAACTCAAAAGGTGTAGGCCAGACCTCAGGGAATAAGAAGGTAGAATGTCTGGCATGGCTTTCCCCAGCATGGACTTTATTTTAGAGACTTTCTCAGCCAGAAACTGGAGTTCTTCAAAAATTTTGTCCTTATATTTGTCACTTTCCATTGCTTTGGTACTAAGAAAAATTTAAATGTTCGTTTGCTCAGAGCCATTAGTAATTCAGCTGCTTTGTGTTTGATTTCCCTTAGATCTCATGGTTGAATGCCAGCTGCTTCTGTTCATTTATTGCTATTTATTCTATTTTACCTTCTACTGACACTTCAGCTCGAAATAAATGCCTCTGTGTTAAAAGAAAAAAAACCCAAACAACAAAAAACCCACAACAAACCTACATTAATCATATTTAATATTTATAAAACCCCTTTCAATTATGACTGGAACTGGAACATGAAGCCTGCTTTGCAGCAGCTAATTGCTTCAGCTTTAGGTATTGTTCCACTCTTTCATGCTAGAGCATTTAATAACCTGATAGTCTTTGTTAGCCTAAATATCCCTTCTGGAGCTTCACAGCCTCGCTTTTATTTTTTCTGGTCATTTTGCACATGGCTCCTACAGCTGGCTAAGCTGGGATATGTTCACCTGCTCAGGAGATTTCTCTCTTGAGCCTTAGTTGAAGCCTGTCGCAGCTGGTAAAATGCCAAGTTTGTGTCCACATCTGATAAAGAAAGCTCAGAGTCAAACAAATTTAGTGTCTCAACATGTATCCCACAGTACCCATGAACTGAAATTCTTTGGCTAAATAGAGTTCAGAATTACAGGAGCAGTAGCACAGATTTTTCTCAAAAGGGATGGTGGCAGTGACTGCCAGGTGTTCTGTACATCTGATGTGGGCAGGGCGTGTATGGAAATTCAAAGAAGACTTTAAAAAAAAGAAAATATCTAAGTGCATCCTTTGCATTTGTATGGACAACAAAGGGATCTCTATAAACATCCTCCCTGTGGTATCTATGTATGGCAAAGGAATTTTGATCTAATTTATACACTTAATTTTGGCAATTCTGCACATCAGAAGAAAGCCCAATTTGCATTGGCTTCATCTTGAAAGTGGAGGAGAATGTAGGTCAGCTCTGACTCAACTTGAACTCGTTCCTCTCAATATTTTCCTTTTCCCCCCAGGTGAAGTGTGTTCGGTACTGGCCGGATGACACAGAAGTCTATGGAGATATTAAAGTCACATTAATTGAGACAGAGCCGTTGGCAGAGTATGTCATACGTACATTCACTGTCCAAAAGGTAAGGAGGTCTCCAGGCACCTGAAACTGTGATACCCTTCATTTGTGTTCAGAAACTCTGGGAAACGCATCCAGAACACTCTTGGAGATGGGAGCTGTGCTGTTTGGATAGGCTGCACTTCAGAAAACTAAATTTTTGACAGGGATTCCATTTTTGGACAAATGATTTTACAGGAACATCTTGATGTAGCCACAAAAGTGGAATCCACAGTGCATAAAGTTTAACTGCATCCAAAAGCCAGCAGATAGCTGATGGCATGCCAGGAATAATAACTGCCTTGTTTCACAGTGGCAAATGGCAGAGGAAAAAAGGTACCAGTTGAACTGGATGCCAGGTAGGGTCCCCTTTCAACAGAAATGAGAATATAATAAGAGCAAGAGTATGAAAACTATCCCCAAACCAGCAGGACTTGGAAGATTTTGTTACTTGTAATTAGAAATTGGAAGTCTAAGTGTCAGAGTATTCCAGGTCTGTCCAAATTACTTTCCAAACACTCAGTAAGTGGTTTTAAAGCTTTTCCAAAATCCCTGCTCAATGAACTTCAGCCACACTGGGAATATTGTTTCAGTTTTCCAATACATCAGCTCCATTTTTCATTAAATCAGTGAAAAACTTGATGAGAAATGATAATGCCAAAATCTGACAGGTTAGTGGAGCTGCTGCTGGATTCCACCCACATTTCTTGTACAGTAGAACATCACAGCTGACCCACAGCTCCGCGTTACCCTTTGCAGGGCAGATAAAGGTCTGATTTTCACATACCAACAACTTGCTCTCACCACAAAAGATGGTTCTGGATACCAAATTTTGCCCTTTTCACTGCCAGCAGTATTTCAGACTGAGAATTTTTGGCAAGAGGTGGCAGAAAAGCTGCTGTTACCTAGGGCATGTCCACTCTCGAGGTGTTCATTCCCCAGGCTTTTGCTTCAATGCCTCAAACAGGAGTTGAGAGTGAAGTTTTGGTGGTTTATGCTATGACATAAGAGGATGTGGGTAAACACAGCCGTGGGGTGCTGGGGCTGAGGTCATGCTGATGAGCTGGGTTTGAACTCTGAGACCACAGGTTGGAACTGGGAGCTGGTCCCCACCTTCCCAGCCCTCAGGTGAGCATTTCCCACCTCGCTGGGAACTGGAATTTGGCTGAAAACCTTTTGGGAGTGAAAAGCAGCTTCGGACACGTTTCCACGCGTAGCGAGAGCTCGATGCTTGTTATCTCTCTGCGTGAGGGAAGGCAGCAGGGAGCAGAATATGCTGATTGGAGTCTGATGGAAGAAAAATAGAGGCTGTGTTGTCTCCTCAGAAAGGCTACCATGAGATCCGGGAGATTCGGCAGTTCCACTTCACCAGCTGGCCGGACCACGGCGTCCCCTGCTACGCCACGGGGCTCCTGGGCTTCGTCCGCCAGGTGAAGTTCCTCAACCCCCCCGAGGCAGGACCCATCGTGGTGCACTGCAGGTAGGCCAGCTCTCCACCCTCCTCCAGCAGCTTTTCCCTCTCTTTTCTCCTTGCCTGGCAATAATCAACAATTAAGGGTATTGTTTGTGGGCCTCGCCAGGAAACAAAGGGAAATGTGTTTTTCTTCCCTAAAGTGGCAGGTCTGGAGCCAAGCTGGCATGAGTTGGAGATGATGGAAGTAGGTCAGAGAGGGCCTATCAAATGTAGAAAACCCCCCCCAGTGGTCTGTGCTCTGTTGGATGCTCATAGCAGAGCTGGGGAAGTGGTGAATATCTGGGACAGCCGTTGCAGGCCCTCAAACCTCATGTGGCAGAACGGACAATGCTGACAAAAAGGGAATTTTAAAGCAACTTTGCTTTTCTGTACCCTCATGTGCTGCAGCTCAGCTTTGTACCAGCATCAAAGGTCTTACCTGGTCTGGTGGAAGGTGTCCCTGCCCACAGCAGGGGAGTTGGAGCTACATCTGCTTTAAGGTCCCTTCCAACACAGACCATTCTATGATTTTATGTTTTTATGATCTGAAATATTTGTCTGGCTGGGTCTAGCTGTCAGACCTCAAGCAACTTGGCTTCCTGAAAGCCCAGGAGTTGGGGTGGGAATCTCAGTCTTCCAGGTAGTAAATAAAAGGAGTTAAATTACTCCAAATGCGAGGAAAGGCATTGCTACAAACCCAAACTCTGCGGCTACATCTGCGGGGCTCATGGCATGTGTGAGCTAAAGAAGACATGGCTTGAGCACAAGGCTAGAGAGCAGAGCTGAATGTCCCAAAATCTCACCCCTCATCCATCCTCAGGGAATTGCCTCTAGTTCCCACTCTGTGTCTTGAGAAAGAGAGAGAAAATACATCCCACAACTACTTTAAAAAGAAAATCAATTAAATCTTATCTTTTTTCAGCAGTTTTGGATTGGGTGGGTGTTTTGTTTTGTTGGATTTGGGGGTTTTTTTAGCAAGCAGTGAGTCAGTTTTATAATCAAGTACAGCTAAGCCTGAGGAGCTGGCAGAAGAGATTTCATTTAGAGCTCAGGGGCCTGAGTTTGCTGCTTTGGTGCCGTGACATGGGGCTGGCCCTGGAAGGTGACTGAACCTGACTCATTGTCACCAAGAAAGCAAGGAGAGATTTTTCATCCTTCCCATTTTAATGAATAAATGCCATTTCCTCCATGTTATTTTTCTGCTTTTGAATTTTAATGACTTGCTTTAAGTGGTAATTACCAAATTCTCCCCACCAGTGCCTGGCTGGATAATATCACTGTTCGATATTTATGAAGTGCCAGGATCCTCTAAATATAGAACTGTTCTAACTATTTGTTAAAATTCTGAAAAGCTGAGAGATAAAGGGAGAGGAAATGCCACTTATTCATTAAAATTCTGCAAATGAAAAATATCTTCTCTCTATTCAGCAGTTGATTAATCTGGTCCATTAATTTATGGTCATTCATATCTCCCTGCTTTCGGCTCTGGTGGAGTTTTCAACACAGCTGAAGTTTCCGTGGTTTGAGCAGAGTTCTCCTGCTTCCCCTCAGAGTAATGTGAAGAGACATTCTCCTTTCTCTATCCTTCACACCTAAGCAGCTTGGATGATTTCCTGGAGGGGAAGGAGGACACGATGACAACACAGTTTTGCAGGAGATGGCCCAATTCTCACAAGCAGTGGGGAGCTCTGAACTGAGGGGTTTGAGTAGCCTCGAGCTCCTTTCTCTGTAATTTACAATCCATAACTTGAAATCACCCTCCTCAGGATCCAAACTCCTCCGCATTAAAAAGGGAAGAGAAGGGTTTGAGGTGGAGGACTGAGCTCCTTTTATCATGCTCACTGGAGTAAATGTGTGCATGCCTTCTAAAGAGTCCCAGGGAAGAAAATTTCTGGAATTGTGTCTGTTTGCAGCCCGGAGGCTGCTGTCCTGCACCCTGTGTGATGAGAGGTGTGCAGGTGACCTGACCTGTAAAATTTTAATGACTGTGCAATATTTTGTTGATGTTCAATAACACAAAGCTTTTGTTTCTGCTTCCCTTTCATGAAATATTATTTCCCTTCTTTCTCTTAAAACCTTAAACAGAAAAATGAATCCAGCAGGGAACGGAAGCAGCTCCCTGGAGGAGACAGCATTTTGTGTGCTGCTGTTATTCTCTCCTCCACAGAGCCCTGCCTCTCCACAGTCCCTTGATCACCAGACCCTCCTGGTTTGTTCTTTTCCAGTGCTGGGGCCGGGAGGACAGGGTGCTTTATTGCCATCGACATCATGCTCGACATGGCAGAGAACGAAGGCGTGGTGGATATATTCAATTGCGTGCGAGAGCTGCGCTCACAGAGGGTCAACTTGGTGCAGACAGAGGTGGGTGCCAGCAGCTCTCCTTGCACGAGGTGCTGCTTTCCTGTCAGCTTCTCTGCCCAGCAATTCATTAAGTCAACACTGGCTGCTCTGTGCCCTGATTATGCAGAACTTTCAGTGGCTAAACATGCCCGGATTTGCACCGAATCAATTCACTGGCAGCTACTCGGGGCCTCCAAGACAGGAGGGCAAACCTTGAAGTTTAGATCTGTGCATTGCTGATTAATTTTATTCTTATAGTAGGAAAAAAGAGCTCCTGAAGTCTCTCATGACTCATTCATAGCAACACTGCAGGCTCCAGTAGCACCTAGTGTATATCAATTACAAGCTAAGCAAACAGAACATCCTCAGTTCAAGCTCTGGGTGCTGATTAAGCAAGCTGCTCCATCACACAGTGCCTGGCAGCTGCACAGACTCCTGTGGAACTGTTATCCTGTTCCACAAGTTTTATGTGTGTCCCTTAACCCCTTCCCCTCCTGAGGGACAGGACAATAGCCTGGAACAGAGAAGGGCTGTTAATTCGTTGGACTTCCCATATTTACTTTAGGGAAAGAGTTTTACCCAGAATACCCAGAACCCAGGGTTCTGATGAGACAGGTGTGACCTGTTACTACCTGCTACTACAGCTGGTTCTGTACAGTCGTTCCAGGGAAGGTTAAATCGGAAAATATTAGGAAAAATTTCCTCACTGAAAGGATTGTCCAGCCCTGGCACAGGCTGCCCAGGGCAGTGGTGGAGTCACCATCCCTGGAGGGATTTAAAGACATGTAGATGTGGCACTTGGGGACATGTTCAGTGGTGAATTTGGCAGTACCGGGTTGGACTCAGTGATCTTAGAGGTCTTTTTCAACCTGAACAATTCTATGATTCTCTGGTGTTATTGGAATTCCATCCCTGACCACTGCCTTGTGAACAGAGCCTTTACCCCCTGATGTCCTCCTCAGCCCACCCCCATTTTGTCCCAGCACTCCTGAGAGTGCCAGCTCCCCGTTTTCCTTGTAAATCTGAACCAAACACGTGAGACCTCACATTCAGTGATGGATGAAATATGCTCACAAAGCTGTCACACAGCACACAGTGTCATTTGTCTCCATGTGAAACAGAGCCAAATATGCATATTGGGCATGACTTAAGAAAAAAAGAAGAGTGATATTTCATGATCTGTATTCAAAATATGATTTTAATATCTCCTCCCCTCTCCTGTGCAGGAGCAGTACGTGTTTGTCCATGATGCCATTCTGGAGGCATGTCTCTGTGGCAACACGGCCATTCCAGTCTGTGAGTTCAGATCCATCTATTACAACATCAGCAGACTGGATCCACAGACCAATTCCAGCCAGATAAAAGATGAGTTTCAGGTAATTTCATATGTCTCAGTCACTGCAGTTGGTATATTGAAGGTGTTTAATCAATTTCTGAGTGTGATTTTGTGATTTCCAGCAGGGCAGAGAAGGGGGACACTGAGCCAAGGTCTGATTTCAGTTGATTTTTGCTGTACTACTGGGTCAGGCAGAGGTTTGTTTTTGAGCATGGACTTTTCAGCCTTCAGCAAGGAAAAAATTGTCCCCATCACTCCAGTAGAGCAAGGGTAGTAATTTTCACACATAATGCTGTACTTCTTATTTTTAGTAAGTATTGTGTTGTTCATTTTCTTCCATAATTTACACAGAAATATTTATGCCTCCATACAGAAACATTTATGCCTCAAGGTGCCTTATTATCCATTCTTGTGGCTCATATGGTGCTTCCAAGCCTTGACAATCAACTTGTTGACAACATTCCACACAGGGGAGAGAAGGAGCTCAGTGAACATTATTTTGGCTATTGTTAATTTTCAATTAAATGTCAATGAGTCCCTCAGTTCTCTGTAGATGTTTTGCCAGGTGCCTGGTGATGAGACCCAAAATGATGGACAGTAAAACTCACAAGTGCTCCATTACTGCTCTTTGCCCAGGGCAAGCAACAAAATGAGGGCCCCTCCTTTGTTTCCTGTCACTGTTGCTTTTCCCACCGTGGTAAATGGGCTTGGGACACTCCAGCCACGGGCTCTGTGCAATTGTACCTCTCACACAGTATTCACCCAGAATTCTGAACACTGAACTAAGTTTTCCTGTCTTATTCCCCATGAGTCTATAATTCTTCACTGTGAGGCTGAAGAGACACTGGCACAGGGTGCCCAGAGACGCTGTGGCTGCCCCTGGATCCCAGAAAGTGTCCAAGGCCAGGTTGGAAGGGGGTTGGAGCACCCTGGGATAGTGGAAGGTGTCCCTGCCCATGGCAGGGGTGGAATGGATGGGCTTTAAAGTCTCTTCCAAGCCAAAACATTCTGTGGTTCTATGATTTTGAGCCAACATCGATGTACGGAAAAAACAAGATTGTGGGAAATTTGGAGCAAGATGAGTTTGATGGGAAAGAGAGAGACATCTACTGTTTGTCAAGGCCATTCGTAGTCAGAGTAAAAGGGTGGAGATTGCTTTAATTGTAGTAAATTCCCACACCCTCTCCCAGGAAAGTGTCTTTTGCAGCAAGTGTCTATTGGGAGCCCCAGCCTGAGTCAGAGGCCTCTTTTCCTCCCTCTCTATGCAGAGGGAGAATGTGTGTCTTTTATCTGAAGCCTTACAGGGAATCATCAGGGTTGGTGTAGTGAGATAAAGAATGTGGATCCCAACTGATGACAGTTCAATTAAAAAAAGATCTGGTTCTATCAAGTGATAGCAGATCTGTAAAAGTGTTTCTGGTTCTGAACGCTGGGCATGAAGGAGCCAGAGCCGAACTTCATCAAATGCTGCTTAAAAAAACCCACACTATTAAAAAAAAAGCCACCCCTTGCTGGGTGCATTTTGTCATGATATGAGATGGGATTTGTCGCCTCTGTGCTTGTTCTTTTGAGCTGCCAGGGGCTGGCAGCTCCTGTGGGAAGGAACTGCTCCGCTGTGCTTTGCATAAGAGGTTCGGTGTCTGTCTCGTTGTAGAATCTATTTTTACAGGATTTTGGCTCAGAGCGTTCCTCAGCCCTGATTGTCTGGGTTTAATGCAAAGTCTCTTTGCTGCAATCTTTAGGAAGCAGTTGATCTAACTATAGATCTGTGCTTGCAGTTTGTGGTATTTAGGTCCCACAGGCCCTGAGGTAAGGCTGGATGTGTTTCTCGTGCTCTACATGTTATCTGGACACACAAAAGCTCACTCTGGAGAGTTTTTGTAATCTGAATCTCAACAAGGGAGAGAGGGCAGTGGCATGAAGTAGGCAGGACTAAATCACTAGCAAGTCACCTGCCTGATTATCTGCACTGTCAGAGATCAGAGATTTTGTGTTGTTTCTCCAGCCAGACTCCCTGCTTTCCATCTCCAGACAATGTAGAACCTGAATAATTTAGAGCAACTATATTATTTCAAATTTTACATTTTTGACACATTCTTTTATCTTGGAGTGCTTGACCTTCCTCTTTTCTTCGTTCATAACCTCTCTGTGGCAGAAGTCCAGCTCTTTGTAAGATTTTGGTGGGGGGGGGGGCTAAATATTTTGTATTCTTTTGGCTGCAGAGAGTTCACTGTAGGACTCCATGGGCTTTGCTCAGGAAGGGGAGATGTAAAAGTGAAAATACAATGACATCAGACAGTCCCTGATCTACCACCACTTAAGCCCTGGTGTTAAGATGCATTCACTTTGATTTCTGAGTTTTGATCCTTGCTGACCAAGCTGGACTGGTTTGTCAGGAGGCCTCCACAATGGGGAACACAAAAGAAAAATAAATGTAAAGAAACATAGTCTGTCAAGCTGTGGAAAAGACAGATAACAGCCAAAGACTGACAGCAAGGCCCCAGAGATCGGGTATGACTATGTAAGTGAAGCATCCTATGTGTCACTTCAAAAGGAAAGTAGCAATCTAAATAATGTATGAAACAAATAGACTTCTCTGTTAAAAAACCTCAAAACAACATTTTCTCTTAGGTTTTGATAAGATAAGTCAGTAGTTTGAGGAATCACCAGAGGCTCTGAACCCAGTCCGACCTGCTGGGTGGTCAATACTCAGGGTACCCCTGCACAGGACCCATTTGAAGAGGGGGAAGTATTTGTGCTTCCACCCTAAGGATGGCAGAGACAGGAGGAGGTTTCACTCCATCACCAGCTCAAAGCTGCATCTTTTACCTGTGACACCTATTTCTGACCTCTAGGAAAGAACAGAAATGTTATCTGGCTGCTCTGAGGGTTTAGAGCTGGAAATGCTTGGGAGGTGTATAGTGCTTTCAATTTTTGCTGGAGCTAACAATGTTTGGAAGAGTTCCTCAGGACAATCTTCAAAATGCAACGTGTTAGAACATCAACGAGCTACTTAGTGCTCCTTCCCTTTTATCTCTGGGATGCCAAAGCTCCGCCAGCCTGAGTCCCTTTAAAACAAACATTCTGTGCACACGGCATCCCTCTTGGAAGCGAACTCCGAGGCACTCAGCCTGTTTGTGTCTTTGTTTCCTTGCTCCCTGCACAGACCCTGAACATCGTGACGCCGCGGGTGCGGCCGGAGGACTGCAGCATCGGGCTGCTGCCCCGCAACCACGACAAGAACCGCTGCATGGACGTGCTGCCCCTGGACCGCTGCCTGCCCTTCCTCATCTCCGTGGATGGCGAGTCCAGCAACTACATCAACGCTGCCCTCATGGATGTAAGCACTGCTCTGGCCCCACCCGCTTTATTCCTTCTCAGGGTGCTTTTCTGGGAGAATGGGTCTTAAGAAAAAAGCTTATTTAGCTGTGGTTTCTGAGTCTGGTATCTCCAAACCAGGCAAAGCACATGAATTTTCTCTTCAGCACCAAAATATGTCCTCTAGATTGTGTTTATCCCACGGAAGTGGTCACAGCACCAGCCTGGCAGAGTTCAAGAAGCTTTCAGACAATACTTTTGGGCACTCTTGGGGATGGTGCTGTGCAGGGCCAGGAGTTGGACTCGATGATCCTCGAGGGTCCCTTCCAACTCAGCATATTCTGTTATATTCTGTTAGTCTATGATCACACACCCTAGTTCTGCACCACACCCTGGAAAATTTTTGGCGAAGACATCCCTCAGTGTGCAGTCTGAGGCTGGATCAGAGAAAGGCAGATGCACAAAGAAGTGATGGGACAGCTCTTCCCATACATTGGTTTTTGTATCCATTGGGAAGAGAAATGTTTGCCAGGTCAGCTCTTTGAAAAGGATAATTTGCAGTGTGGAGCGAGTGATTGATTTGGTCTTATGCAGTTAAGGATGTGCGAGTGCAGGGATCAGATGTGCAAAATATTTTCAGGCTAAAGGATGTGAGCTGAGCTGATGTGACTCTGTCCAAAGGCGCTTTCCCTTGCTTTGTTTATAGCCTGGAATCTCACAGCACGGGTCATTTGTGGAGGATGAATTATGTTGATGGCTTCTTTTTGCTGTGGTGCCTTTGGACATAAATGTCTTTAAAGCCACTAATTGCATTTGGAATATGAGTAAATATGATCCAGGGTGAAATGCCCTCATTTTTTCCCTGGCAGCAGCAGGGTTGCTGTTTGTAATTTTGTCTGTTCTTCAGTCTTTGGGAAACAGCGATGCTGTTGCCTTCAGATACTCAGTGAAATGGTCACAGAATTTATTTCAGATTTTTTTCAGCAAGGTTGTGATGTTTTCATTGCAAACATGCCTGGGGAAACTTGTTTTTTAAAGTGTGTTCAGTGCTTTTGCACATCTGCAGAAGCACACTCTAGTCTTTGGTTTCTTAGGGATTGGGAATGTTTGTACATTTCAGCCCTCATTGCCTCAAATCACTTTGCTAATATTTGTATCCTTCCCCACAGAATTCCAGTGGATTAATTTTTTTTAGTACAAAGCAATTTTTCACCTGTCATTGAAATTCAGCTGCTATGATGTTCTCTGGCTCTTCTCTTCCTTTCCATAGAGGAATCAGGAACTTTTGGGGACAAAAATAATCACAGGGGAACAGCCAAAATCCTACATTTTCATTGCTGTTCTTGTTGAGAACAGACCTTGCAAATTCTCTTTTTCCCCAGTAACTTCACGTGTGAAGTCTTGTCCTGCGAATGGACTCTTAGAGGACACCCTCCATCCCATAGTGCCTTGAAAGGAGCAATTCTGTCCCTCACCTTCCCCTAAAACAATGGAACATGATCATTAAAAATTGAGACTAAAGGCACATTGTGAGTTAAGCCATGCAGAAGTGGCGATAGATTTATATTTAATCCATGGAGCTTGGAGAAAAACATGAATTCATGTGTCCCTGACATCATCATTTCCCCATAATCCCACACCTGTTCTGTTGCATGGGTAATTCGCACCCGTGTGTCACCTTCCCTTTAAAATAGGACGTTGAACCTGTAGCAAATATCTGGGGAAGGTTTCTTTTTCTCCTAATGGCAAACCCCACAAGGACGTGTGACCTTCAGCCAAGAGTTTAACCAGGTTTGCATTTTTCTACTGGCACACCATGAAAAAACCATAGCGGGAACATCCTGGTGTTTAATTAAGAGACAAACCTCATTGTTTTATTTGCCATTCTGTTGCCACCACTGGTCTGGTACTTCACAGTTTTTGACCCAAACTGGTGTTTCTAGATGTGAAAGGCAGAGTGGGAGAAAAGAGGAAAGTCTGTTCCAGACTAAAATTTCCCAAGAAATCGTTTCCTTTTCCTTCTCTCTACGTTCCCATCACCCTCCTCACACGTGCACACTCCCAATCATCTTTTTCCCAGCATGGCCTGCCCAGCACTTCCACCCACGTCTGCCTCACGTGGAGGAGGAAAGGGAAACCCCCCCAATGGGCAGCTTAATACTTCAGGTTCTTATTTATTTCTTCACTTTAAATCCAAAATTCTATTCCCTTGGAGGGGTTTTTGTGCTTTTTTGTTTTCTTTACCCCAGAATTAGTGTGCCTTTTGATTCAAGTCTGCTTCACAGATGTACAGCACAAAGGACTGTGCAGTTTCCAGGCTCATTTAAGCCTTGCCTGCCGTGGTCAGAGAGCGATAAAGTTTTCAGCTTGTTGCCTTTCATCCCTGAGAGCCTCACAAACATTCATTAACTCAGCCCCACAGAGGTTGGGAGCACAGCTCCACCCCTTCATGCTCGGGGACACGGAGGTCAGGGAGCTTTTCTGAGGTGAGAGAATAGTATCAGAAATTAAATGCCAGTGTCACAGGCTCTGAATGCTGCTCATAAAGGGTGGCTGGGATCCAAATGTGCCACCTCTGTCACACGTTTCACCCCCAGGCAGCCACAGCAGGCAGGGCTAATCCCTCCTGGAGTTCCTCGGGGCCACTGCAGCATAAAGGAGAGCATTTGCTTCCAGCTGTTTTCCTTCCAATTATTAATATTACTGATAGTGGTAGTAGTGGTAATGGCAGAATTAGCATTATTTGCTGAGTCTCAAAATATAAATAATTGATTTGGGTAATCTCTGCTCTTGTGACACTTCTTTAATGAAATGTCTTCATTGGGAGCAAAAGAATCCCATTACGAGGCATTCATTCATTGCAGAGCGATAACAAGGAGCAGGATATGTGATTTGTATAATCTGGTTAAATGGCTCAGATTGCCTCCCCACAGCCTCCCGGGTACAATATTCCTTTGAATAAAAGTTGATTGAATTTTTTTTTTTTTTTAAACTAATCTTATTCTCTTGTTAGAGCCACAAGCAACCTGCTGCCTTCATTGTCACCCAGCACCCTTTGCCCAACACCATCGCAGACTTCTGGAGGCTGGTGTTTGACTACAACTGCTCCTCCGTGGTGATGCTCAACGAGATGGATGCAGCACAGGTGGGTGGCTCTTCATTCCTGGCATGTCACTCCCTTCTCAGTTCCAGGGGGTTTGCAGAGAGCTCCTGCTGCCATTTTCTGCTGCAATCCCACCCCAATAAATAAATGACGGGGAGCTGGAAAGTAATAGGTAATGTTTGGGGTTTTAGTGGAGAACAAGTCCAAATGCCTGGCTCTTTGTGAGCTAATTCTGATTGCAATTAAAGGGATCATAGAATCATAGAAGGGTTTGGGTTGGAAAGGACCTTAAAGACCATCCTATTTCAACCCCCTGCCATGGGCAGGGACACCTTCCACTAGCCCAGGCTGCTCCAAGCCCCGTCCACCCTGGCCTTGGACACTTCCAGGGATCCAGGGGCAGCCACAGCTTCCCTGGGCACCCTGTGCCAGAGCCTCCCCACCCTCACAGGAAAGAATTTCTTCCTGATATCCCAACTAACCCTACCCTCCTTCAGTTTAGTGCTATTCTCCCTTTTCCTATCACTCCATACCCTTCTGAAAAGTCCCCCTCCAGCCTTCCTGTAAGCCCCTTTTATGTACTGGAGAGTTGCTATAAGGTCTCCCCATTTATTACATAAATACTTTGATATAAAATTATGTAAAATTGATATATTTTAAAGTATTTTAAAAGTTGTGTATACTTACTTTGTATCTTACAGAACTACTTTGTGTTTGCAGGCCAAAATTTCCCTCCCAAACCTACTTTCTTCCCTTTCATATTTTTGTCTGCATTTGGTTCAGGAAAGTGCTCCCTACCACAGCCCCAGTGTGCTTCACACCTGCCTTTTTCACAGAGCATTTCCAGAAGAATAAAACCAAGAGAGCTGAAATAATTTGAAGGATCTTTCCCCTGAGATTTCCAGCACGATTCTGTAATACTGAGAAATGTGCTTTGCACAGTTTGAGGAGAACATAGTGCTTTGTATTTTTTTTTTCCTTTTTATTTCCACATCTAAGTTGGGTTTTGGCTACTGGCCACACCGTGATTTTCAGGATTTGAGCTTGCCAGGGAGGAGCTTTTGCCATTTCTCCTGCCCTGGTGTCTCCAGCCACCTTGCTGATGAGTGGCAGAGGATGACAGCTTTCAAAAAGGCGTAATCATGCAATTTGTGTGGAGAGTACATTTGGCATGGCTAATTCACCCATTACAGCACTTGTTCAACGAGAGGAGAGGAACCCTCAAGTAGCTGGTACTTCATGGATTCATTTTTCACTTGTCTCTTCCCTGTTTTACCACACTTGAAGGCAGTGAAATTACTGGTCCCTTTTTTGGATGGTGACAGAGAGGCCAATCCTCCCAGCCCTTAAGGGGATGTCCCATCAGGGGAGCTCTGTGGGATCCTGTTCCAGCCCCAGGGAGCTCAGCACTGGGCTCTCCTGGTGCCCTGCTGAGTTCCACCTCTCTGTGAGCAACCAGAGGTCCTCTGGATCTTCTGTTTTCCTCTCCCATCCACCCTCCTTGGTTCTGCATCTTGGCATTGAATCCAGAGACAAATTTCATCTTTTTTTTCCCTGACACTTCAAAGCAAATCCCAGCTTTTTCTGGAAATGACACACTTTTCTCACAGTTGGTTCTTGGAAAACACAAACCTTTCAGCCCCAGCCAGTGTTATTCTTGTGAGTGTCTTTCTGCACAAAGCTTATTTTTTTTCCCTAGCGAAGTTTTGCTGTTATGATGTGGTCTGTAGGCACAGGAAAGGGGATTTGGCAGTGCATGAAGTCACTGTGACAGTTTCTGTAGCACGGTGTCACCTCCCTCGAGAGTGCAGCCGGTGCCAGAACACCCAGGTGGCACTGGAAGTTAAGGAGGATTTTAAAGTTTGTATTTTATGAGCTACCAGGACAAGGTGTGACAGTTTGATATCATAGAACCATTTGGGGTGGAAAAGACCCCTAAGATCATCGAGTCCAACCTCGATCAAGTTATCTCAGCACTGCCAAGGCCACCACTAACCCATGTCCCCAAGTGCCACATCTTTTAAATCCTTCCAGAGATGGTGATTCCACTACTGTTCTGGGCAGCCTCTTCCAATGCCTGACCACCCTTTCAGTGAACAATTTTTCCCTAATATCCAATCTAAACTTCCCCTGGCACAGTTTGAAGCTGTTTGCTCTCCTCCTGTCCCTGTTCCCTGGGAGCAGAGCCTGACCCCCACCTGGCTGCCCCTCGGGGAGTAGTAGAGAGTGAGAGGGTTTCCCCCTGAGCCTCCTTTTCTCCAGGCTGAGCCCCTTTCCCAGCTCCCTCAGCTGCTCCTGGGGGCTCCAGCCCCTTCCCCAGCTCTGTTGCCCTTCACACCACACACCCCCACGGTGTGATTGACCTCACCCCAGCAGCCTCAGCCCATCAATCCAGATCCCTCTGCAGATCCTTCCTGCCCTCCTGCAGATCATCAGATCCCTTGTGGAGATGTGTTTTCTGGAGGGCAACTTGGCACTGTGCCTGCCCTGTCCTTGCATGACAATGTTGCCATCACCCGTCTGCTCCTCAGTGCCCGATGCCAGGCTGCCCCCGAGCACAGGGGAAAGGTGCAAACAAACCCACGTGGAGGTCAGAGCACACAACAGCCACTTCCCAGCAGTGTCTACACCTGCGTGTTTGGAGAGGTGGCCATCCACAGACCTGCTCTGGGAGAAGCAAATTTTCCATACTAAGGAAAGATTTAACCTTTTTCTGCTTCCACTGCGCCTTGGGGTTGTTTGCTAAAGCTCGTGCTCGGCTCACATCTCCCTGCCTGTGGGACAGATGCTTTGAGAGGAGATCACTAGGCAGCTTGAAAGTCTGAATGAAGAGTAAAGAAACCCTTCAAAGGACTTGCTTGTGTGGTCTTGGCTGGCTTGCTTAATCTTGAAAAACTAACAAGGGCAAAGATGCATAAGATTGTGTGAATATCCCACCCAATTTCAATCCTATGTGATCAAAGGAAGAACAGGAGTGCAGAATTAATGCAGTCGCATGCGCACACTCGACATTGTTGCTGGCAGTGATTGAACTTGAAAAGCTCGAGATCGAGTTCAAATGAGCATCTGGGGGTTTCAAAACTTGTACAAAATTGCACTTGAAAATAGGAAGAAAAAAAGCCCACAAAGAAATACAATCTTAGCAGAAACTGCTAATGAGATCTCATGCAAAATATTTTTGCACCATGATCTATTTCCAGATGGATTTTAAATCCTTAGATTGTAATTTGTGTGCATAGGATGTTTTTTGTCCTTTCAACACGGTAATATTAGCACAAGAAAAAGACTTCCAGACTGCTTCACAAGCTTCAGAGATGCAGTTGTGGTTCACCCTGAAACCAGAAACTCATTCTCCTTCCCCTGCTCACTGGTAGAGCCAGAAAGATAAAAAGTTCATCTTACAAGAAAAAAGAAATTCCAGTTTGTTTGAATTAAGATTAATTTTCTTGGTGCCTGAACTGTTTCCTCATTTTTACCAAATCTCTATGGTTCCTATTAAATTTATCTACAGACACTAATCTTTTAATGCTCCTTTTAAATCTCTACCCTTACGGAAGCTTCATTTGTCAGCCACCTTCTCTGCACCTCTAGACCCAGAATTCAATCAGTTCCAAAGTGTGTTCGTACAAAAATAAAGAGGAAGAAAAGTCCAGGCCCTAAAATATATTTATTTTTTTCTTCATATTCAAGATATAAAATGTTTTACTGAGCTAGAATGAGATCTCCTGTGAACAAAGCCATGTCATACAAGATTGGCAATGGATTTTGAGCTGGTTATAAATCCAAAAGGAATGATTGGATATGTTAATAATTAAGATTTCTGTTTGGTTTTGGTTTTTTCCTAGCTCTGCATGCAGTACTGGCCGGAGAAGACATCCTGTTGTTATGGCCCAATCCAAGTGGAGTTTGTTTCAGCAGACATCGATGAAGATATCATCAACCGGATATTCCGGATTTGCAACATGGCCAGGGTAAGAGAGGAGAAATACCACATTCCCTAGTTATTCTCAAAAACACATTTCGGCTCGAGGAAGAGGCAGAGCCAAGACTTGTGGTTTAGAGATGCAGAATCCCTCACCTAGGAATGAAATTCCACTGCAGCTACTTCCTTTAATTAACATTTAATCAGCCTGCATTGCTAAAGGACTCTTGGCTGAAGGCAGCAAGTGGATGATATGAGCTGAAAATCTGTATTTAAATGGTGAGCATTTTTCTGTGTATATTTGAGAACAATTCATCACTTTGTAGCCAATATAAAGCCATCAGTACTGCAGGAAATAAACTGGGATGGTGTCAGCAGCTCTCCATCTGTCAGCTACCAGGCAGCGTCTCTGAAGACAGATGCAATGTTTACTGGCTAGACTGGGGTTCCCAATTGCCACTGCTTTCCCTATAAATAAGCAACTGCCATTTCTGTAAGCAACTCTTTGTCTGTGTCCCTCAGCCCCAGGACAGCTGAAATGATAGAAACAAAGTTTATCTGCACACTGAGCCCTGGTGATCTGACTTCAGGGCTGCAGGAAAGGGCTTCAGCAGAGGATTTTTCTCTCATTTGTTGTTTCCCAGATTGATTATGTTTCCTTTGTTGTTCCTCTTTTATTTTTTTCTAATCAGAAATGGAAGCAGGCTCCACAAATTATATTTCCTTGCAGTTTAACACATCAGTCTCTGCATGGTCAGAGCCTGTGCAGCAGTTCAGTTGTGGCACTGCAGAGGGAACCTTGTGGTCCAGCCACAGAAATTGATAAATTGGTTGGATATTAGGCACATTCCTGTGTCCCAGGGAGAGCCTGGGGATCACAAAGCTGGTCAGACCAAGGCTGTGCGACCCTCAGAGGGAGCTGGCCCGTGGATTCAGGGCTGGCAGGGCAGGTGCTGTGCACTCACAGCTCTCTGTACCCATCCATGTCCAACACCACGGCCGCTGGCAGCAAATTTATGAGGATCCTTTCCCTCCACAATCCCCAGAGAATTTTTGAGGGTCACCTTTACTTCTTATGGCACAGCACAGGCAACCAGGAAAGAGATATTTGATCTGTTTGTGCAGTTTGATGAAACTTTATTCTGGAAACCAAACAAGGGTCCCATGCACTTGGCATCTGCCCGGCTCTGTGATAATCATTATCCAGGCTGGGGAACAGCCCTTGTTTCTGCACTGTGCCAGGCACCCAGCGTGGAGAACGCTGGTGCAGATGCAGAGGGGAGGATGCTGTGGAACCAGTGCTCCCAGCTTTGCCCCTGCCCCATTCAGTGCCCTGAGCAGGCTCTGTGTTCCAGCCGCAGGACGGGTATCGCATCGTGCAGCACCTGCAGTACATCGGCTGGCCGGCATACAGGGACACCCCTCCCTCCAAACGCTCCCTGCTCAAGGTGGTCAGGAGGCTGGAGAAGTGGCAGGAGCAGTACGATGGCAGAGACGGGCGCACCGTGGTCCACTGCCTGTAAGTAGGGCTGGAAAACGTCTGCAGCCTCACGAGGTGCTGTGTGAAGACAGCTGGTTGTGGATCTAGAAAACTGGTTTGCCAGCTGGGGAAAATGGAGTTAAAGTACATTTATAATACACTGCAAGTTGAATATTGTACTGCATTGTAGTACCCTGGCCCAGGGATTTTACTGATGGCTTTGAGAAATAGCTCCAAAAAGCCCTGCTACATTGTGGGTCTCATGACTGGAACCCAGAGAGAGCTGAAGCAGCTCTGCCATGTGCCCAGCTCCGAGCACAGAGCTGCTATGGGCTCAGAGCAGGGATTTCCAGCACTGCAGTCCCTGAGCTTCCCTATCCACAACTCCAGGGATACCTTAGCCCTTCCATCCCTGCCTCCTCTTCTGCAGGTCTCCACTTTCACAGACTCATGGAATGGTTTGGGTTGGAAGGGACCCCAGGCACCACTCAGTTCTAGTGGATACCTTCCACAATCCCAGGGTGCTCCAAGCCCCATCCAACCTGGCCCTGGACACTTCCAGGGATCCGGGGGCAGCCACAGCTTCTCTGGGCACCCTGTGCCAGGGCCTCCCCACCCTCAAAGGGAGGAATTCCTCCCCAATATCCAACTAACCCTGCCCTCTGGCAGTTGGAAGCCATTCCCTGTGCCCTGTCACTCCATGCCCTTGTTCCAAGTCCCTCCCCAGGTCTCCTGGAGCCCCTTTAGGCACACAAACCCTTGAACATCCATGACCAGTCCTTACATTAGAGACCTTCCCCAGCGTCCATGGTGTGTGAGCTGTGTGGGCTCTCCTTCCCTCAGCCTCACCAGCTCCACTTTCTCCTCTTTTCTCCTGTTCCCAGAAATGGTGGGGGACGCAGTGGCACCTTCTGTGCCATCTGCAGTGTGTGTGAAATGATCCAACAGCAAAACATCATCGACGTGTTCCACATAGTGAAAACTCTACGGAATAACAAATCCAACATGGTGGAGTCACTGGTAAGGCTTTTTTCTGCTCATTCCCCACCCAGTATGTGCAAGGGATTTCAGGATAGATAAGAAAATGTCATGGCTTAGTTCAGGATGAAACAAAATGAATCAGGATATGAAGACATCAGTATTGGGACTGGTCCTGTTTTAGCATGTTCAGTGAATCCTCCTGCTTCTCTTTTTGAGCAGAGGGGATGCCCTGGCAGAGTGATGGACACTGTGTCCCATGCCCAGCTGCCTCAGGAGGTCAAACCCCACAGAGCTGTCACCATGGCTATGGGAAGGGTGGGATTTGTCCTCCTGTCCTTGCAGGGATTTGTCCTCCTGTCCAGCGCAGTGCTGGGTGCTCTGACATGCCTTGAAACCAGGAAGGGAGAACAATCCAGCCCCCAGGCCTGGCTCCCTGCAGCCCAGGAGATTAAACTGTCCTGAATTCAGTCATCTCCATCGATCACACTGAGTCCATGCCTCAAAAGCACCACATGCACTGAGGGCTGGAGGCAAATAATGAGTAGTCCAGACTGGGGCTGTCTCTGAGTGCTTTTCTCTTCCATTGACAGCACCATCTCCCAGCAATGCTTGCTCAGGATCACACAGAAACACAATCAGTGTTTGCCTGCTCCTGCCAAAGGGTGTAAGAGAGAGGGAGGAGGTATTTTTGCTTGTAGAATGAGGCTCTGAGGAATTTACCCATCTCCTAATGCCATTCCTTTGTGTTCTCTCTTTCAGGAGCAGTATAAATTTGTATACGAGGTTGCACTGGAATACTTGAGTTCCTTTTAGCCCAGCAAAGGGAGGGGACCCCACGATGTGCCAGACCCCAAACTCTGGTGGATGCTTCTCCTCTGTCCCACACTGGAAGGCAGTAACAAGTGTGGGAAGGAAAACTTCTCCTTCCTGGAGCAAGAGACTGAGGTTGCAGAGACCTCACTGGAAGGAGGAGACGATGCCTGTGTGTGCTGCTGCCTGCTTTCTATCAGAACATCTACTGCTTCTTAAATAACCTACTGTAAAAATTAGCAAAATGGGAGACAGGCTGAAAGACTGGACTTTCTAATCCCCTCTGACTTCTCTCCTCTTTCGGACTGTATTTTTGCTCTGCTTGCTGCAGAGTGGGGAAGGAATGAAACCCTTAGGAAATTCTCTTTTAAATGTCTCCTTTTTAATTTATAATTTTGTTCTCAAATCCCAGCCTTTTAATTTTTTAATTTCATGCAGCAGTCATTTGGGAAAAATGAGATAGCCATAGGGGATACATGAAATGTTTCATTACGATTTGTCTACCTTATCTGTTTCCTTTTATTTGTTTTTCCAAATGAGAAGGCCAACACACAAAAAAGGAAAAAAAAAAGAAAAAGAGAAAAAAAGACTACGCTGGAATTCTCTTCCTGTGTGTAGTCCCTTTAAGCATGAAAATAGATGGTGGAGATGAGAAGCTGTTCATGGATTCACTGCCTCCACACAAATGTTTCCTCCCACTTTCTGCTCGACTTCCAGGGCTGTGCATGACCCAGTTCCATCCCTCTGGTCTGTGTCCCTTTGCTGCTGGTGAAGCCATTGAGGAGTTTCCCAGCCACTTGAACCTGAAGGTTGAATATTTGCATCAAACAAATTGCATTTGTCTTGCAACCTTGGTAACTTTGTTACCGCATTTCCCAAGTATTTGCTGGGGTGCAGTGTGCCTGACAAACAGGGTATGGAGTAGGTATTATTGCTCATATACTATGTATGACTATTTTTTATTTATTATTTGTATTGCCGTAGAACTTAGCACCCCTCGTCATGCCAGGACCCTGCTGAAATAGGCACTGTGCAAACAGACAGCAAAGAAAGCTCCTGCTCAAGAGTTTAAAGTCTGAAGGTTCTTAAAACTGGGTTTGGGCAAGATTTCCTCACTATTTCCAGGCCCTACAAAGCTTCAAAATTGTAACCCATTGGAGCTGTAGGAAAGGTGATGTACATACACAGAAACCCAATTTGACAGCTGTAAAGAGAAGTGTGAGCCCAGCACAGCAACTTCGCTTCTTAAGCAAAA
The DNA here is from genome assembly GCA_013398115.1 of Falcunculus frontatus. Taxonomy (NCBI): domain Eukaryota; kingdom Metazoa; phylum Chordata; class Aves; order Passeriformes; genus Falcunculus; species Falcunculus frontatus. Next base: position 1,950,223 of record VZRV01001872.1, on the reverse strand, counting down.
CAGGTTTTGTTTTATTCTGCAAAAATGCCTGTGCAAGTCTCTTTCTCTGAAACGAGCACCAGATGTGTTTTGCCATGGTTCTGGACCTCATTCTGACTTCTTAGCAGCTAAGAAATTGCTTTTCTGAAAAAGTATGTTTAAGTAGTTAGTCACTAAGGTCTGCAGGGTAATCTTGGAGAAAAAAAAAGTAATTGAGTGAACAAGACTTTACAATAATTAGTATTTCAATTTAGCCATTTATTTATCTTGAGGGTGTGGGATATGAGGTTGCTCTGTGTGTAAATTAGATTCTGGGATGTATGGTTCTTCGAATTCAGACTTTCTAAAAGATAGACTGAAGTTAAGAGTTGAAAGAAACTCCAATTTTCTTATGACCCTGTAGTTTTCCACCCTCAGGTAAATACTCAGAGGCTGCTGTGAGCTCTGTCCTGCTCATGCCAGGCACAGAGTGTGCCAGAAGTTCAAAACGTTTTGCTAGCTCTGTCTGTGAATTCAAAATTCACCTCTGCTCCATGGTCACTCTTTCTGGAATGGTCACACCCTTGCCTTGACCAGGAGGGATGAAAATGAAACCTGGCAAAAGCAGCTCTCACCTCAGACACAGCAGTACCCAACCAAACCATGGTCATCCACCAGGACCTGCCCCAGCCTAGAGAAGGATGCTTGGAGCTTCATTAATGCCCTTCTTGCTAAGCAAAGGAGGGAGCTCACAGGATGCTGAACCGGCTGGGGTTTTTCTAAGGAGCTTCGGATTCTTGGCTTTAAAATCATGAAACTCTTAACTGATCATGAACCACCTTCTCACAGGAGCCTCTGGGCTGTTTCTGGTTGGTCCTTTCTGTTGCCTGCAAAAAAATCGTGAAATCGACTTTAGTTCCAATTGGGGTTGTGGGTGGGTGTCTGGCATCTCAGGCTACTGGTCTGAATTGGGTTTTTATCTTTATGCAACTAAACAACACAATTCAGCAGGAAAAAAGCATGAATAGAAGGCAAAGTAAAACTGTGAGATAAAAATGAGAGAAAAGGTATAATATTGGTGTTTTGTTTACAGGTGGCTGGATGGAATAGTGTAGGTCAGGAGTTGGGAGCTGTTAGCAAAGAGGGAAGAGGAAATTCTAACCCCAGGATAGGATTTTTCAACAACTGCCCCGGTAAGAAGTCAGAAAAGTGTTTTTCAGTCCACTGACTCCAGAAAGCCAAAGGGAATCACTCCCAGTGGATACTTTGGAAATATTAATTAGTATTTAGCATTCTGTTAATTTTACATGGAAAGTAGCACACTGACAGGTCTCCCTCATGACTTTGGGGAGTGAAGCCAGCGCCGAGGGTGACAGCTGGGAGAAGGGAACAGAGAGGTAAAGAAATGCCAATATCACTGAGGTGTGAAGTGTAGGAGGTAATTTAGGCTTAACTTAAAAGAGAGTGGATTGAAATGCCAGAGTTAAGGCCACAGGAGGGGTGTGTGCATGGAGGGAAGGAGGTGTGGGATGAGCAGAGCAGAACAGCGCTTGCAGTGCAGCTGTTTAGGGTCTGGAGGTAGGTTTGAATGTGTTTCATGGTATAAAAAATGCTACTAAAGGGTCAGGTACCTGTATCAGCTGGCCCACAGCAACTCACTGTGCTCTCAGCCCTCTGCAAATGCCAAGTGATGTTGGCGCAAACTGCAGGGAAAGATATTTAAGATATATTTTACATTTTATAGGAGCTCAATGCAAATGTTGGTTACCACAGCCCAACTGTTAGTCACAGCTTATTATGTGGCCACTCATCCATGTGTCTGAACCTCCTAATGTCCAGCCTACAATCCATATGGAAAAATGCTCAGCAGGCACTGCAGATTGTGCTGCCAAACTGTTATAAATTCCTGCAGTTATGGTGCTTTTGGGGGACTGACCCAGCTCCAGTCTGTGTTGGCTCAGGGATCTTCATGCTGTTCCTCCCTGCACAGTGCATATATGCCAAGTGTGAATTAATGATGAAGGGAATTGTGTGGGAAAGCTCACTTTAAATCACTTTATTACCTTGAGGTTGTTCAAAACCCTAGGAACAGCCCATAGTGAAGTAGGTAATGTGTTTGAAGCAAGATTATGGGTGATGGGTTTGTTTTCATGGGGAAAGAAAGAAATTATGAGATGAGATAAAGGAGGTTTTCTCACTCCTGGAAGGATTAATAGTCAGTGTGAGCTTTTCAGCCTAAGCATCCCCTGCTGTGGATGGAAAGCGATAATGGGCAGTAAAATAAGGTGAATTCCTCAGTGATTGAATGTTAGGCTGGAAAAAATATCATATTGACAATATTCGAATGGACATAGTGAAGATGAACTTATTCCCGTGGAGACATCCTTCAGGGGTGAGGGGGCACTGTTTGTGATAGCACAGAGTAGGTGTAAAGTTTGGTCTGAAATAGCGGGAACTAGAAATAGGTGGTCCGGGGTCACTATCTCACATAGGGGGCAACCAACATCTTAAATTATTAAGGGATGTAACTGCAGCAATGAATTCCACTGGTAATCTGTAGTTTCTAACCTTTTATTCTGGAGCTGTAAACTCCCTGGAAAAAAAAAGTCCAGTGGCCACACAGACCCTACAGCAGTAGATTTAAGCCTGTGGATGCTAGACTGGTTTTTCCTTTTACTTTCCACAGGCCCTTTAGCAGTAGTTCGTGAGATTTCCCTTGGGAATCTCAAGCCAGGGATTGGTGGTCACTGCTCTTGGTGTGCCATAGAGTCAGAGCAAGGAGAGAGGCTCCTGCAGCAGGTGGTTCAGGAGGCAGTTAAATCAGTTTCCAGCTGGGAGAGAAGGACAGGAGAAGAAATCTCCTTTGGGAGGAAACGAACATTGGAGGAGAAGGCAGATGAAATGGATCCTGAAACAGGTAGGAAATTTGCACCTTGCTCTCTGTCTCATTCTTGCACAGCTGCTCTCATCTCTCTCTTACTCTTCTGAGTTCCTGCCAAGATCATAAAAAACAGGTAATGTCACATTCTGTGCTGTGGAGATGGAGCACTCGGAGTGTGACAGAGGGAATAAATCCTGAGAGACAAAGATAAAAGGAGATTTGCTTGAGAGAGGAATCTTCAAATATGAGGTGCTTCTATCTGTCACACTTGCAGAATTTTTAGTAAAGTCGTCACAGAGCAGTGCCCAGTCCTGGCATGGTCCTGGGTGTGCAATGCAGTGGAAAAGTTCCCCTTGGAAAACTTCATTGTCCTGCAGTAAATGTGAACAGTCCACTCCATGACACTGGTAGCACAGTTAATTTTTGTGATCTCTCCAGCCAGTGCAAGGGGCATCTCAGGACCTTGGTGGGAAACTGCTGCATTTTCATTTGAGAATCTTTAACTTGTTTTACGTGTACGAAAGACAGTCAACCCCACTTTTTTAGGACAATAAAGGGGGCCGTGTGGCAAAGGTGGCAGCATTTATTCAGCATAACCACTGCCATTGGGTCAGAAATTCCATATTCCTGCTGTGTGAGGGCAGAACAAAGCACTGCAGCTGCCCTGCCCAGACAGAGGAACAGGAGGAGCCAGCTAAGTCAGAGACAGATGTGAGTAATGAGGATTCTGTTAACCCTCCTGTGCTCCTGCTTATTTAGATTGCAGTCTTCTATAGCCATACCTACATAATAAACAATTTCAATGCAAGTGCTCTTTCTTTCCCTGTTCCCAAAAATACCTACAGCTCTTTTTCCTCGAGGGTGAGCCAACAGCATAGCGAGCAAAGCCCAATTTCTGCTGTTTTGGCAAGGACCACTAGGAAAATCCATCATGTATTATCTGTTCATTGACTTGGAAAAGGTATCAATCATCTCCCTCATATGCATACTTGAAGAATGTACAATTTGCTCAAACTGTCAAGCAGAATCATACATTTTCATATACCAAGACCAAATCCTGGTGGTGCAGAGTGTGATGGAAAGAAAAAAAAAAAAAGACAAAAACTTGCTGACTTCCAGTGACCTCTACTATAATCTTTATTTACTGTGTTAAAATATTTTAAAAGTTTCCCTCGTAAAAAAAAAATAAACTATGCTCAGAATATCCTACAGTTTAATGTTGGACTAGCAGAATGTGAAAACCTGGCAGCTTTTCCAGTTTGTAAAAACATGAGAGATCTAAATTAGTCTTTCCATCCTCATCCCAGTTCATGCAGCAGATTTTCCACCACTATTCTGTTTTCAACCTGAGCCTTAAAAGACAAACTAATGCAGCAGACTGAATGCCAGATGCTGGTGTTCCCATAGTGTTTCCTGGCAGGGGGAAAAAAAAAAAGACCAAAACAGAATGAAAAGGGAAAAGAGCAAACTAAAATGTTTTTTCTTGGAATTCAATTCAATCAGCTGTTTCTGAGCAGTATAAACAAGAGCCAGTCCATAGTACAGGATATGCTGGGGATGTCCCTTAGGGACCAATCCTGATATTTCATGTATAGGTACCCAAGGGTGTAGTGGTTCCTTCAGTGGAGGCAGGTGTCACAGGAGTGTTTCAGTGGAGATCTGTTACCCTGAAATGCCACTCCTTGGGACACCCTGTGAGACACCTCGAGTGTGTTGCACTGTGGAGATGGATTTCCTTGTGTGAGTACATCATCTTTCAGTGAGGACCTCCAGGAAATCTTTGCGTGAAATAATGGAGTGTGTTTTGGGGGATGGAAGAGGAAGTGGGGCCAGCACTTTGTAAGCTTTCATGAATTTAGGTACTTTGAGACTCCCCAGGACAAACACTGCTCAGTTTTTCACACTGCTGACAGTCAAACCAAACCTGATGTGCTGGACTTCCATGTACCTGGAGCAGAACTGGAATTACCCCCTCATTGCCCCTGTAGCCCTTTCTTGCATTGCCAGCATTTAAACACTGTACTTCTATGCCAAAAGTTTGAGCTGCATCTTTAACACCTCCTTTAACCCATCCCAACTAACCACAGTGACAAAATTCACTCCCACACTGATTTAATCTCCTCCCTCCCCACACCGACCCTGTTGGAATCAAAATGTGCCAGCATCACTTCTTGCCAGACTTGTCACCGCTTCACACAGCGATGCTGTGGCTGCCTCTGGATGAGCAGTCTCCCATTCCAGCTCCCTGGATGTGTTTTTGGGCAGGGAGGAGTGCTGCATGAGAGCGAGTCTCTGCTGTTGCGATGCCGCCCCATCTCCTCCCCCCTGGCCTTTATGGATTACTGGTGAAACCCACTTGTACAGTTTGGATGTTTGATAGATAAAGCACGTATGAAAAAAAGAAAAAAATATAAATACAAAACTCTCAACACTGTGCATTCAGTGTCTTTTCTTTCTAGCTTAAAAGAAGGAAGGTAAATAATGTCAAGTCAATGAATATCAGATATATTTTTTGACTGTACATTACAGTGAAGTGTAATCTTTTTTTTACAACTGCGAGTCCATCTTATTTATTCTTGTAAATGTTCCCAGACAATGTTTGTAATATGGGCTGTGTTGCAAATCCATAAAATAAATCTGTGATCTGAGATTAATGTTTTACTAAGAGACTCTTGTACTTGTGCCTTTTCTTTGCACTTAGAGAAGACAGGGCTTTGTGAGCAGCACTGCTGGAAACGATGGGGTGATTGCATGACAAAAAATAAGACCAGCATCTTGTCACAGTGATGGGCTTTGTACCATGGTTGTCATACAGGAGATGAAGAGCAGCAAAGAGAATTTAGCAGGCACTTCAGCCTAGCTGCAGATTTTGTGTCAGTCCTCTCAGAAAGCCTGTGGATATGAGCTAAGTACTTTTGAAAATTACAGTCTTAGCAGCATGGGTTAGAGCAAAGCATATTTTTGCAACTTTTTCTGTCTAACAGATAGTACAGTATTGTTTCCTTGGTACTCAGTGCTGAATGACAATTGCTGATAGATTCCTGAGATTTTTCTGGTGGTTTCTATAGATGGACAGTGCTGGTTCAGCTTCCCTTCCCAGGGGCTGGTTTGGGGCTGTTGATGCCTCCTCCAGCCACCTAGAAACAGAGACTAGACAAGAGTAAGGGAATAAAGACAGGTATTTATTTGAAGGGCCTTCAAGGTACACCCTGGGGGAGCCAGAGGCTGCTTCCAAAAATTGGACCCCAAGATGGACGACAGGTCACGAGTTCTTCACACTTTTATAGGTTTGGACCATTTGCATATCAGGGTTAATTCTCCAATTAAAGCCCCAGTTTTAGCGATGTAACGCCCCTCAGCTTGCCCCCCTTAGAATCTTTGGTTTACACATTTTGGGCCTAAAAACATCCTGGTTGTCCTTGAAGGCAAAGCCTGGAGAGGCTTTGTTATGTCTACCCAGTACGAGAGAGCAGGAATTACAGGCTACAAGGAACTTCAGAGTTACACTCTGAGCAGTACAGGATTTAAAAATATAAAAGTTAAAACCTAAGGCATCACTGTGTCTGGGATTTGTGCTGAACACCGGGTTGATAACACAGATATCTTTGTTATTGCTGAGCAGGGATTGCACAGAGCCAAGGCCTTTCCTGGCCTCATACGGCCGTGCTGGGGAGGGGCTGGGGGGGGACACAGCCAGGACAGGTGACCACAACTGACCAAAAGCAAGTCCCAGATCTTGTGACATCATGCATAAAGTGGGGGAAGGAGAAAGAAAAGGGGAACATTTGGAGTGATGGTGTTTTTCTTCCCAAGTAACCAATTAGTGTGATGGGGCCCTGTTCTCCTGAGGATGGCTGAACACCTGCCCAGCCATGGGAAGTGAGGAATGCACTCCTTGCTTTGCTTTCCTTGTTTGCACAGCTTCTGATTTCCCTGTCTTTATCCCAACCCACAAACTTTCTGGCTTTTACCCTTCCAATTCCCTCCCTGATCAGCTGGAGGGGGGTGAGTGAGCAGCTGTGTGGGGCTTGGTTGTTGCTGGGGCTAAACCATGACACAGAGCCATAGACATCATAGAATTATGGAATATCCTGAGCTGGAAGGGACCCACAAGTGTCACTAGCGAGCAGAGACCAAGTAATAAAGTGACATGGACGGTTTAGGACGAGAAGAAACCGACACTTCATTATTTACAAACTCACTTATATACCTTAGCATGCTGGGCTGACATTAAGGTTATTGGTTCACTGACCAACCACCCCCCAAAGGGATTGGCTGAACCCAACAACACTTACTTCAGATATTTTCTCTTTGATATCGTAACAATACCACAGTTTACAAAATCTCCCAACTGTTTTCCCTTAGCATCTGTGAGAAAGCAAGGCTTTCACACAGACACTGTCAGAAAACTGAGAAATCTCTCTGCAGCCAGGCTTTTAGCATTCACACACAAGGATCCAGTCCAATCCCTGGCCCTGCACAGACACCCCAACAACCCCACCCTGGGCATCCCTGGCAGCACTGCCCAAACGCTCCTGGAGCTCTGGCAGCCTCGGGGCCGTGCCCATTCCCTGGGGAGCCTGGGCAGTGCCCAGCCCCCTCTGGGGGAAGAACCTTTCCTGATATCCAACCTGACCCTCCCCGAAGCAGTTCCATGACATTTTCTTGAGTCCTGTCCCTAGTGACAAGAGTGAAGAGATTGGAGCTGCCCCTCCACTGCCCTTGTGAGGATGTTGAAGAACTCAATGAGGTCTCCCCTGCACCTTCTCCTCTCCAGGCTGAACAAACCGAGTGGCACGGACATGGAAGGGATTTTGTGCAGATGTTTTGTGCTGCCAAACCCAAACAGTGGATGTGGGTGTCAGTAGTGAGTGTTTTCACACGTTTCCTAGCACACCTTTCCCATCTTCTGGTCTTCCACACGTTCATGAACACACACCCGAGGCAGTGCTTGGCCCCTTCAGTCAGTGCAAAGCAGTGGGTTGTAGGAAAGGGAGTAGATGAGGCTGTCCTGCTCTGAGGACCACTTTACTCCAAGAACACAGGCAGGAGTGCATCAAAATTCACAGCTTAGGGTGTCAAAACAGGAGAGTCCAGCCGTGCTACACTCGTACAACCCAGCTGTGATAAGAACTACTCTTTTAGGCATTGTCCATTAGCCTTACTAAAAAAAGAAAAAATTAAAAATAAGTCATCTTAACAAGAATGGCATAGCTCCTGTTTTTGTCAAAGGAGTTGGATTCAGTGATCCTTGTGGGTCCCTCCCAAGTCAGGATTACCTATGATTAAAGCATAGTAGATCTACCTTGGAGCATAATTTACTATTCCTTTCTTTATCATTATTTTATTTTGAAAAGGCTTCATTTTAATTCTTCATTGCTATGAAGAAAGCTCTCTTACTACCCTGGGTATCAGTGTTTGGTTCAGACATGGGTGTTTCGCTTTTTTTATTGGCCTGATGAAGCAAATTCCCCATCGTAATTGTGGTGAACATTCAGATACAACAACTCTTTATTTGAAGGGTTCACTATAATGAGGTCAGACTGTATGAAACACCCTTCAGAGTTATTGTTATGCCAGGGAGACTGCTACAAGAAGCTGATACCAAAAAAAAAAGCTCCTCACTGCAGTGTCAGATTGAGAGGAAGTTTTACTGAAAGTCCCAACTGTGCACCAGAGACAGTTGTGTGTTCATAGTGATTAATTACACTTCAGCTTGGCACTTTATCTAGATTTATCCAAAATATTTTGCTGACACTTGATATTAACAACAGGTTGCTTTTAGGGAAGGTAAACAGCAGAGACAGTTCTGCCATATTCCAGATGGTCTTGTAAAGATCCATGTTGAAGTGCCAGCACTGAGAAACAGCCCCAAATTCACCTTTCTGTCCTCTCGTCTGCCCAGCACAAGGAGAACAATGGCATAAAGCTGCTGGGGAAGACAGATGGAAAATCCTGAAACCAACTGGGGTTCGAAGTGTTTCACACCCTGTTCCTGTTGCTGTGACTGACACGTGCCAAGGTGTGAATCCACAGGAATTTTATCCAGGTCAGTCGCTGCCTGCAGTCAGCAGCTGCCTTTCCATCCATCCCCTCGGCAGCCAGGACCCTCGTCCTGGTCCTGCTGCAAGGTCTGTCAGGTTTGACAAACACTCTCTGCCTGAGCTGCAGATCTTTGTCTTGCAAGCTGAACCTTTAAATATCAGCTCCCACACTGAGCTGAGCATGCAGCTGTTGTTTTCCAGCAGACTCCAAAACTGGGACTTACTCAGGCTTGGTTGTTTACATGATAGTTAGAATCATAAATTGTTTAGATTGGAAAAGACCTTTAAAAGCCTCAAGTCCAACCATTCTCCCAGCACTGCCAAGGCCACCACTAACCCATGTCCCCAAGTGTCACATTCACATGGCTTTTAAATCCTTCCAGGGATGGTGACTCCACCACTGCCCTGGGCAGCCTGTTACAGGATTTGACAACCCTTTCTCTGAAGCAATTTTTCCTAATTTCCAATCTAAACCTCCCCTGGCACGACCTCGAGGCCATTTCCTCTTGTCCTACCACTCGTTATGCAGGAGAAGAGACCAAGTTGTCCAGCTCTAGAGAAGGACCACAAAAAACGACCTTGATGGTGAGAAAAAGGTCTCTCCAGAGGCTGAGTCTGTCTTGGATAAAGCAGTCTTAGGCACGTGGGTTGGATTGCTTCTTGAATGGGCCTGTTTTGCTCCACTGTTTGAGTTGGCTCAGGGCCAAACACTGACTTGGGCAGCTAATTCTGAGATGGCTGCAGGGAGATGTGAGGTGTTCTCTCATCAATAGATACCTGCAAGAAAATGACCTGTGCCATAAATGAAATGGCATAAAGACAGAAGGAACAGACTTAATGCTTCTTGTTTGTGTTTGAAAATTCTTCTGAGCCATCTATCTTGACCATTTCAGGTTTTCTTCTTCTTTTGTTTGAAGAAAGAAAAACACATTTGAAAAATCTCTCCTTTAAAATTCTACTCTCTGTTAATTTTATTTCTGTACACTGAGGTAGAACTTTGATTTGCAGAAGCTGAACCAAATAAAAGGACTTTTAGTCTTTCTCGTAATGACCTTGTTTACTTGTGAATTATTTCTGTGTCTGTTTGGGAGTGTGTCATATTTCTCAGCAAGAGTGTTTTTATAAATGACTTGTAAAGGTTTATCCATAAAGTGCTTATATATAGATATATTGTGAATCAGTACCTCCGGGGCTTTTATGTTACAGGTCAATGGGGTTACTTAAAAGTCTGTAACATTTACTGATGTGTTTATAAACATCGATAATGTACTCTTTATGCCAAAACCAATATAATATTTAGCACTCCTTTATTAGTACATTGTAAATGATAGACTGTTAAGATAAACTATAACCTGATGGAATTTTCAGCAATGTGGTGAAATAGCTTTTTTATTGCATATATAAATGGTTCTCTCTAAAACAACTGTGAGAGACAGCCTGGCTTGCATAGAAAAGTCAGTGAAACATGCAGAACCTGATTCTGGAGATGGGGAAACCCAGAAGTTTCCAGCAATCATCTTCTTAGCAGGATGAATGTGAGCCTTGGTCCATGTAGGATCGAGAGACTGAAGAGCTTACACTAAATATCTTTTTATTTCATTTCCAGAGGTGTTCCTGGGAGCATTCTTTCCCTTAAGTATCATGCCTGAGTGTGCTGAGAAGGTGGGAGAAGCCAGCAGTTATTTCCTGAGCCTGTTACATTGGGAACACTGAGTTCAGCTCCCAGATCCACTATGGATTTACCACTGGTTGTTGAGAAAGTTGTGTTGTTGGTACACAAAATGAGGGGTTTACAGTGTCCTTTCCTGGCCCGGTGCCTGAGCATGGCATGTCACAACTGTGAGGTGATCCCTGCATGGATTTTTCTTCCAAGTAATGCGCTGAATTTGAACTTGGCTCAGACTTTTTCCAACCCTAACATCCTTGTAGGACTTCTAACCCCCCAGCTGAGCATCCCAAGAGCACAAGGATCTCCATTCAGGATCTTTGACTAGGAAAGTAGGGAAGCAATTGTGTGTGTGTGTCTCTGTGTGTGCATGTGTGTGTGCACTCACCTGGGTCTTCTGAGCAGCCCGGCCTAGTGGACCCCACTTGTTTCAGGGGGGTTGGATTAGGTGACCTTTAGAGGTCACTTCCAACCCAAACTATTCTATGATTCTGTTACCTCCTCCTAAAAGCTGAGGGTCTAAACCCAGCGCCACTGCAAAGCTCAGAGCTTGCACAGCCCAGAGTGCTGACAGTGAAAGAATGGGTTGTCTAGGAAAATGCTGGTGGATGTGCAAAGATGCAAAATTATTGTTTATTCTGGTGCTGTAGGAACAATCTTGCAGAGAAAAATAGGCTCTGACAAAGGAGGTAATGAGCAACCCCAGTTCTCTGTGCTTGTGTGTACATGCAGTTGAATTATAATTGCACCACGAGGGTGAATGTGCACATTCACCACTTGTCAGCAGCCACTTCCTAGCTCATTCTGTAATAGGAGAACATCACAACATTTGATACTGGCTCCTGAGTCACTTGGGATGCGAAGGATTAGCTGTGGCCTGAGTCGAAATTAGTATCAAAATCCCAAATAAGCACTTGGTTTGCTTTGTGTCTGCTCTGGATCCTAAGGAAATTGCTTTTTTTTTCAGAAGTTGTGTGTAGAAATTATGTTTTAGTCTTCATAGATTTGTTTTTTGCTTATTCCATACCAATCGTAGCACTCTCTCCATTGCTGCAGACAGAAACTTTGCTGAAGAAACGTGCATGATACAGAAGAAAGGTTGGTTTGACGTTTGGGGAGGGATTTATTTCTTCCAATCATGCCAGTCATCCACACATCCTTTAACACATCTTCTGCACAACACTGAGATCTGCTGCTTCCTCTTGTGCTGCTGAAGAAAGAGCCAAGTGCCACTGTTCTGATTTAGTGACATTTTCACACCGAAGTCTAGAGCCTGCAAGTGTTTTATAATGAACAGGAGCTGCTGTGTGTGTTCACTGCTCGCTGAGTTACTGGTACGTGATCCTTTTATTTGACTATGGCTCACTTCAGGTTTCACTGCCTAAAAATGCCATTTTCCTTCCAGATGTTGCAAAAACCCTTGCCTCTAGAATTCCTACCACCCTGCAGCTGTGTCAGGACTGAAGTGTGAACCTGGGGCTTGACTCAAGCTCGGGGATGGAAAATGAGAAGGAAGAGGGTCTGGGGAGGAGGGCTGTGCCCACATCAGCTCCCCCCACCTCTCAGGTAAGTTGTAGCCTCTCGCCATCCTCCCAGCCTCAACTGTGGGCAAGCAAATTGTCCCCTTTCCCTCATCCTCCCACCCCTTTCTTGGACAGAACAGCTGCAAAAACTTTCATTTTGCCATGGACAAGTATTAAGTCAAAACTCAATTTGGGCTGTAAACATGCAAATAACTCTCTTTGACAAACTCCTGCTGCTGCTGCTGCTGATTACATGAATCAACTTTGCAAGTCTGGAGATTTAATTTGTGCAAATTGCAGCTGGAAAACCATAGGACCAGGCTAAAAAGACAGACTTACACTGCAGAAATATAAAGCAGACAGTAGCTTGCTGGAAGAGAACAGATCTCTGTCGGTACCTATTCTTTTAACAATTTTGGGGCTGAAAGGATGTTGAATAATGTCACAATTGTATCTGCATCAGGCTGTGGAAAACACTGCCCTTTCTTCGATGCTGCCACCTTTTCTTTTTTGTCTGCAGCTTTTAAAGTAATTTTCCTGCTGTGGTCCCCTTGTGGAAGTGCTGGAGCAGTGGCAAGCATTGGAAAGCAGAGCCCATGAGGAGATCAGAGAGGAACGTTTATTGCTGGGAATTGTACTGGATCTTTAGGGAGATAACTCCATCACTTCAGGATGTAATTATTTGCAATTTTCTTGCTCTTTCACAGACTTATGAAAAAAGGAGAGGCTTAGAAGTTATCAGTCCCAAAGCCAGCTCTGAGGGGTTGATAAGAACATGCTGCACCCTTTGAACTTGAGGGGCAACCTGAAAAAAAGGGTATTGCAGTTGGATTTAACCTTTTTGGCAAACGCAGTGGAAAGATGGAAATGAAATGTTTTCCTAACACGTTCCATCCAATTTGAAACAACCTAAGTGCTGAAATCACTTTCTGGTGCTTTTCCCTTCCCTGGTTTGGCGGTCCTCACTAGAAAGCAATTTTCTTTGGTCATTACGTCCTTGTGGGAAGCTGCCCACTTGCCCAGCTGGTGGCTCAGGCAATAGCTCAGCCCTGGGTGCTCCAGCAACCTGGGAGATTCCTGGGCAATTGGATTAAGTATCACTTTGATCTTGCTGGCCTTTTGCATTCACTTTGGGGCAATTCAGGCTTATTTTTTACTTGCAAATTGTATAAATACTGGCTTGTGCCAGGACATGGATCTTTATGTCCTACACAGCTGTATGTCCTACGTGTGTATGTAGAACAAATATATACAACTTATAAACACTACTTGTGTATGTGTGTAGAGATGTGTGTGTAAATAGCTTTTATGCTGCTTGTAGCTTAGCATAAACATGCAACTTGTTATCCAGCATGCCATATATATCTATATACAACTTGTAACCTCTATTTACACATTTATATGTCTGTGTATATATATATATGTAAATACCTTCATGCTGCTTCCTGTGGGGTTATCCAGCAAGCTTGGTGTTATCTTGGGAAAGTCTTATCCGGGATGCTCACTGGAGTGATCCCTGGTGGAAAAGAGGTGTGTGTGGTTTCTTCATCATGACAAAAGTCACATTGTGATGTCTTGGGAATTTTCTCCTGAACCGTTTCCAAACTTCATTGTTTATTCCATGTGTTTCCCTTAGCAGTATTCACACTCCTGACCTACAAGGCTGAATCATTGTGGGCCAATATCTTGTAATCACACTGTGATACACAAATGCAAGTCTGAGGTGTCCTGGACATATTTACAGTGTTAAAAATAAGCATTAAACCGGGGCTCAAACTCCCAGATATGTTTAAATAGTTCAGTATCTTGTGAATGGGTTAAGCCAGGTGTGCCAGGGCTGTGGCTGATGAGGTGACAGAGATTGAGTTTTCCCTACAATCTCACATCTCAGTTGAGTGTGGAACATCACAGAGGCCTGGACCCCTTTTCCCTTTCTGCTGTTCCCAAGCATTTCCCTCAAGCTGAAAGCTGGGACTTTAATTTACACCCTTCCTTTTGGAGGAATATTTGTGCTTTAGGAGGGGGCCGTGTTTGTACATCAGCACGGTAGGAGCTGTGTGCTGAGCAGCAGAGGAGGCTACCAGGTGGTAAACAGAGAATTTAAATTTCTGAAAGCTCTCCTAAACCTGTTCAAATCTCTGCACTGTGTAGATAAGGCCAAGCTGTTGTATGAGCTGACACAGTCGGAACAAACTTCTGGCATATGCGCAGCAGTTACAGAATTAGAATTGTAAAACACCTATTTCCCCCCTCCTTTTTTTTTTAATCAAGGTAGGAGCAAGTTTGAAAGGATGATTTGTGTTGTGTGTTTTCAGATACAAACAAGACAAAAAGCAAGGGGAGTTGGAAAGAAAGTGAGGAATCTGAGCAAACACGAGGAGTCTGATCTAATTAATCTGGTTGCCTCAAATGTCATCACTATTTTACCTCAAATACATTTTAGTCTCAGGATATTACAGATGTTAGTGTTGCTAAAATGAGAGAGGAAAACCAAACATATAAACCCTTCTCTGATGGAATCCTTCCTTCTGGGAAGTATTAACTTAAAATCTGTGCCTAAACTGACTTTTACCTTTATCTTAGTGATAAAAATGTACAATAAGGTGGAAGCAAGTGGATTTGGTGTTTTGGTAAGTGGCTTGTTTGGGTTGGTACACACAGGTGACAGCAGGCACTGGTTCTGCCACCCTTCAGGATAAAGGGTTTGTTTCTTCTGCCTCCACATGAGCCACGTAGGAATCCAACACACTTAAAAACTTCAGAGACTCTGACTTCCACCCAGAGAATATCAGCATATTTTGAAATTCAGGTCTAAAACATATACAAAGCAAACATTACTGTCTCGTAAGGATGTGTTGGGTGTCACTCAGCAAAACACCTCCCAGCAAACTCCACTCTCCATCTGTCCCATTTCCTACTTCCCTGTCCTCCCTGAGACAGACTAATTGCAAAGCTCTGGGATGTGTTTGATGTTCTGCCTCTAAAATCTGAGTGCCACGGTCTGGCTCTCATTATATTAGTGCTGCAGGAGAGAAAAAGAAATGTATTCATGTAGGTTTTGATTGCAAAGGTACTAATTTAATCTGAAACTCAGGTATAGCCATGCTTCTTTAGAAATGTATGAGTTGGAATTTTCTGTTTTGATGTTACAAAAACCACTTGAAAGGAATAGGGAAAATACTGTGTGTATAAGGTCAAGTGCATTGTTCTGTGGTTGTGTTTTCAAAGCAAAATCCTGGGATGTATGAAGGTGGAGAGAGCAGGGCAGGACCTGGAAATGCTGAAAAATGGACGGAATCAGAGGAAAAGAGTGAAGGGACTCTGAGCAATTTCTTTAAAAATGTAGGCCACACCTGTTGTATCAGCAGGATTGTAAAGACAACCTCCTGACTGTCGTTCAGGGTGGCAAACAGAGCTCTTCCCCCAGACCTGCTTCTTTAAAAAGGGGGCACAGCCCACGGGGAAAGGACCAAGGGAGCTCTCCTGGCCAGAGGTTCTGTGTGTGAGAGCTCACAGTGATGCTGCAAAGCCAGGGCATCCCTGCAGGCGTGTTTGAGGGAGACACCAATGGGGAGCATGGATATTTGTCCATCTGGATTATTTAAAGCATAAATATGCAATGTCTAATTAGGCAGGAGGTGACTTGGGGTTCCAGAGTCTCTTAGTCCACCCTTGGTGCTGTCACCAGTGAGTGCTCTGTGGGTGTCACCAAACCCATCAGTGTCATAAGGGGTGACCTTGTACCTCTGTCTTGAGGGGGAATCCTTGAGCTCAGAAAAGAAGATACTGATGGCTGCCATTGTCACAAGACTCAGATATCAGCAGAAGAGATGTTAAAAACTAATGAGCATTGTTCACAAAAACAAAACTGCTGCCTCCAAGCCAAGCTTTGCCGGCTTCAGTTTCCCTCTCTTTCAGCTCAATATACTATTTAAACTATGACCAAAGCTATGACCAAGAAAACGATATATTTTTAAAGAAAATAAACAATAGCATTTTATAAGTGCAGCCATTTCCCTTTGTCCAGAAGGAATGAGTATTTTGGCTGCCTCCACAAGATGCAGTTGCCAAGAGGTGTTCAGCTGCTGTCCCAGCTTTGTGATCCCCACAGCACATATGCCCCCAAAAATGTAATCCTTCTGCTATTGTCTGCCTGTGTCTCTTTCTGAATGTGTTTCCAAAACAGTTGGAGGTGGGGACATTTGTTGGCTTTAAAACTTGCTGGATGACAGCTCAGCCTGACTTCCAGCACAAATGATCAGGGGAAGAACTGATTCTGCCAGGAAATATGAGGTCCCACATCCTCACAAGAAGAATTCTTCTGAGCCCTGTGTAAGGCTGTCGTTCATTTTCTCCTGATATTAATTTACTCTGCTGGCTTAGCACTGTCAAGACTCTGCACAAATTTG
This sequence comes from Falcunculus frontatus, assembly GCA_013398115.1. Classification (NCBI taxonomy): domain Eukaryota; kingdom Metazoa; phylum Chordata; class Aves; order Passeriformes; genus Falcunculus; species Falcunculus frontatus. The sequence goes on along the minus strand of VZRV01001872.1, from coordinate 1,933,742 downwards.
GTTTTCTTTTGTCCTCCATTGCTCTGACTCTGTCCTGAATACAAGAGGCTTTTGGGAAGAACATCCCGTTGGGCTGTTGTGTTGAACAGACTCTATATCCAGATAATAATAGTGGAAACTCAATTATATGGGATCAGTGGGCAAGTAAGAATGATTTTTCAGCACAATTCATTGCTTTATAGCACTGCAGACAATCTGAAATGCCTATTTCTGAATTCAAGTCTCCCATTCAAAACCCCGGTGTTTGGTGGTGTTGATGTGTGTTCATTGGGAAGGAAAAACACTGGTAAAAATCAGTTTTCTGCTTTTCCCTTTACTGAAAACTCAGACTGTTTTCCTTCTATTAACTCTCCTGAAAGTCTATAGCTGCCTATTACCTTGGACTGCAACGGCTTCAATGGGGTTTTATCAACCTTTGGCCCTGTCACTATAAAACCCTTTCATGTTTTTGCCAAACCTCCCTCTGAAAGATTACTTTTGCTTGGAGGATGCCAATAAAGGAAATTGCTTTTGCAAAGAAAGAGGAAGACAACCCTAGACCCCTTCATTTGGACTTCATCCAATCTCACATTTATCAGAACTGAAGAGCAATCCCAAATATATTATAAAATGCACCGTGGTCCAAGCGGTGAGGTCTATCTGGGCAGTGTTTCAGTGCCTCCTGCCCCTTCAGCTTTTGAGCAAAACGTTTCAAAGAATGAAGATCAAACCCCACCCAGGCAGCCGAGGTACAAAGCGCTTGGCACAGGACTGTGGTGGCCACAGGGAGGGGACGAGCCCTCCTGCCACATGGCACAGCCACCATCCATCAGCCACCCGCGGGATGAGGAATCCCAGATGGTGAACAGCAGAGCTGGATCCCGTCCCTGTGTGCAGGTGGCCCCGTGCCACTTTCTGCCGTCACAGGAATTTGTTCTTTCTTTAGCTCTGGGGCTTTCTGCCATTTTTCCTCTACCCCAAATCCCTCTGTACAATGTGAGGAGCAGCCCATGCTGCTGGACCAGCTGGAGGCTGCTGCATCGTGGCATAAACCTGGAAAGAAGAGGCAGAGAAGGCGCTGTCTTTATGCCCAGACTGGAGCCTGGTTCAAACTGAAAAAGGAACGAACCTGGGGAGTCAGGGGGAGTTCTGTTCCTATCCAAGCCAAGCCCAAGGCAAGGCTGTGCAAAGGGATGAACATTCCCTTGTTCCTGCCCAGATCTCCTCGACGGAGCCTGGAAAGCCCCAAGTGGCATGGAGAGCTCCAGGGGAGGTGAGAACTGCCACAGGAGCTGCACATGGCTGCGCCTCCTGCTGCTGCCAGCTCTGCTCAGATCCTGCAGCCCTTCAGCAAGCTTTGTGGCAGGCAGGTGACAAGGTGTGAGAGCAGCTCTAATGAATGTAAGGAAATCTCTGTCTGCTGTCACCACATCCCTCGCCTGAAGTCAGCTGCAAGGACACTCAGGGCACCTTTTGCTGCCCAACTTCCAGCTGGAGCAGCCTTTCCTTCTGGCCAGGCCATGGCCTGACAAACCACCCAGAGCGTCCTCGGTGGTGTCACGGGGCAGGTGAGTGAGGAATCAATGCTGCACACACACAGACACCTCATCCCAACCTCCTGCACTGAGGAGTGGCCTTAAAATGGTTTTTATCTGCATGGAAAGGGGCAGGAACCCTGGGGTGGGGAGGCAGCTGTGATAAATCCTTCGGAAGGGAAGGGAAGGGAAGGGAAGGGAAGGGAAGGTTTGGGAAGGGAAGTGTTGGGAAGGGAAGGTTTGGGAAGGGAAGGTTTGGGAAGGGAAGGTTTGGGAAGGGAAGGTTTGGGAAGGGAAGGTTTGGGAAGGGAAGGTTTGGGAAGGGAAGGTTTGGGAAGGGAAGGTTTGGGAAGGGAAGGGAAGGGAAGGGAAGGGAAGGGAAGGGAAGGGAAGGGAAGGGAAGGTCCCTGTGAGTTCTCTGAGGTGTTCAGAGAGGTTGCATGGAGTTGTCTGACTCTCCCTTCAGGGAGTTCTTCCACAGCTGAGCCCTCCACTGGTACATTCATCACATCCTGTGTTTTTCTGGTCTGGTTGGTCTCCTCTGAGGTCAACTCAATCAAATCACTACTAATCAAGATTTGAGAGCGCAACAGAAAAAATAAGGACCCCATTCTCTTTTGATAATACATTCCTTGGGTTTGCCTTGTAGTTATCAAGATGCTTTTCTTTTCTATGTGCATCAAAGCAGGAATAATTTCACTTTTCTTCTTTGAGTAATGATTTTGTCTTTCACTTTTCCCAGTTACATTTGTCTTCAAGGCATTGATTTCATTCCTTTTTAAATTTTTTAAACTTCTTTCTCCTCACCCTTATTTCTCAGTGATTCTGAATGAATTATACTGGCTCTGTAATTATTTTGAATAGACCCTACATTTAACATGTAGTGCCCAAAAAAAGGTAAAAACCTTAGGCTAAACTCTTCTAAGGATAACTTTCCCTGCACCCTCAGAAGGTGTTTTGAAATCCTGCTTTGGTTACTGTCACTGGATGTATTAACTAAAATAATTGATTGTTCCCTTGTTCCTTGGAGTCATTCCTGACCTTTCCACATGGCAGCACTCACAGGAGTCCCTCAGAGCTGGCATCCTCCCTCACCTGGTCTGGGTGGCAGTGGGTGCCCATGGACAAGGGAGCATTACTGGAGATCAGATTGATTTAATTCTCCCAGATTTCTGGGTGGAAGACTGAGCCAGCAATTCAGCTGAGTGAATTCACTTCCCTTGGAAGTGCAGGCATCAGGAGGCCGAAGGGCTGGGAAGAGGAGCAGGCAGAGGTGTTCCCGTCAGGGCAGATTTGCTGGGCAGCTGTTGAGCTGCTTTGACTCCTCAGAGCAGCACATTTGCATTCAGAGCACACAGCCAATTGTGTCAGTCCCTGCAGCCACTGGAATCATTTATTTACGTAAGTTTGGTTTCCAGGACTGTGTAGCAAAGTGAATGTAGCCAGGTCAGATTACATAACTCAGGACTAGAGCTCTGCCTGCAGGGCATCCTATGGTTATTGCCTCGGCTATTCAGTGTCATCAGAAGAGCACACCCCTCCTCTGGGACCCCAAATCAGGTGACCTAGGGGCTGGGCATGGCCAAATGGACCTCCTGGACTATGACAGTGCTCCTAACCATGAGCTGTAGGAAAATAATAACTCTTGTGTGATGGTACAAATTGTACTAGAGAATGTCCCCAAGTGCTTTTTATTTTTTTCCCCCCTTCATTATTTTGTTCTTCCATCCTTTTATGTTTTATGTGATGGCTCTGAATGTTTCATTGTTAGCTCTGTTCAAACATAATTTTGCACAGAACAACCAGCTGACCACCAAATCCCACCACTTGAGATGTAATGTTCTCTGTAATAACAGCTCCATCACAGAACTCGTGACAGTGATGGCCCTGGCTGTTGTGTCAGGAGAGAGGCAGCAATGTGACAGGGACTGGGATTTTATTCTGGTGGGAGAAAAAGCTATAAAAAAAACTGTGTGCAGGAATTCACACCCATTTGAGTAATTTCACAGAATCACCAGTGAGAAAATTAACCCATTCAGGCCTACAAAAGATGTGTTTGAAGCATGGCACACATCTGACACCTCAAGACACCTATCTAGACCTCAGAGAATCTAAAATACCAGTTGCAAATGCTAAAGTATATGTTTCTTGTCCAGAAAGGGGCCTGATTACGGAATAAACTTCCAGAAGAATATGGACAAGGCCAAATTCTGAGCGACTCGGGAAATTACTGCAGCTCCATCCCCTCAGGCAGCACTGCAGGAAAATGGAATTTGCTTTCAGCTTCCCTGCAAATCAGCACGTGTGGACTCACTTCTCATGGGATTCTGCGTGCACAAAAAATGACAAAGAACCAGGAGCCCCACAGGGACTCAGAGTTTGCTAATCTGCTTTACATTTCTGATGTTCTGATACCATGGTGATGGGCAACAGCAGAAAGAACTAAAATAGAGTTTAAGTGTTTTCAACAGCTTTCTCTTACTAAGTGCACTTCATACTATCATGAGAAAGTCCTCTTGGGTTTTTTTCTCTTTCTCCCACTTCAAAAAAATTGTCTAGTACCTAAAAGGTCATTTTGAAGAATTTTGCTTTTCTATAAATTACTGGATTTTGTAAAAACACTGCATATAAGTGACAATTTCTTGTGTGTCTGTATTTAATATCTTACTTTTAGACTCCTAAGAGATGAGTTACCAATTTCCTCAAAAAGAATGGGATGAGGGAGAGAAAGGGAGAGGGAGGAGACTGTAATGCATTTTCTTTCTGAATTTTCCATGAATTTTGAGCATGAAAGGAATGAATATCCCAGAATAATTGGTGTAATGATAATAAAGAAGACAGTGAAAAGCCTTATTTTCTAAAACCTGTGTTCATTCCCTCTCTCTGCAGTGTTGTACGTGGCACCCAGCCTGGCAGCTGTGTGCAGCTACTCCAGGGAGTTGCACTTGAGTGGAATGTGGTGAGTTTTGTGTGATTTTGCTGGTTTTTAAATACTTTTTATTTTTCCCTGCCTTCTGAAGCTAATCTTATACCTGGCTTCAATCATTTTGAAAGCAGTTGAGGACTCTGTGTTAATTGAGGGGTTCAGTTTATTAATGCTTCTATTTAAATCCTCGCCATGATGCCAGGGTGCCAAACTGGCAGCACTGGGAGGTGGCACTGCAGGTGTAGGGCTGGCTCCCAACCTGCTCCACTCAGCTCAGCCTCTGTACACAACAAGGGGGTTTTAGGGCCTGAATGAGTCAAACCCCATCACTTTCTGTTAAAGAGGCTTTCTGTGTATGTAGGATGTGCTGAGCCTCTTGCTGCAGTGAGGCTCCCACCTTTCATTTTTTTTTCCTACCTTTCTCTCCTCTTTTTTTTCCCTTCACCTTTCAATTTTCCTCTCTGTGCTCTGGATAACTTTCCCTTCCTTCGGTGCTGTTGCAAAGCTCAATGGCCCATTTTAATGCAATATTTAGGTGCCTCCTGGCTGTGGTTTAAAAGTTGCTTTAACATTTTCTGCACTAAAGCGGATTTTTCTTATAGCCCAGCAATTCTCAGCTCTTAGTCCCTTAGGCTCCTGGAGTTCAGACTTCCAGAGTCAAACCAAAGCCCCAGCTCTCAGTGGCTCACATCCCATTTTCAGCATCAGGTGTTTTATCTGACAGTGTCTTGTCCTTTGCATCATTCCGAGCTGGTGGTGGTAGTTCCATCTTATTTTCCAAGTGCTAAATGGCACTAGGATGCAGATGAATATTTATATGGAATACTTGCTATATCACTTTTGTGTGTAACAGAGTTTGAGGCTCAGTGTGAGGCAGGCATTTAAACCTGTGCTGACAGAATTTGAGAAGACTCTGAGAAAGCAGAATTATTTCTTCTGCCTCTGTGCAACATCTAACAAATTTCCCTGGTTTTCCATCTCTTACTGAGGTCCAGGAAACAGCAGAGGGAGAGCTCTCAAGGCCTACTCGAGATTATTCCGTTTCAGATGCCACTGAAGCACTGCATAAATTGCTCCTAAGAAAGCACAGGATCACTTGACCTTTCTGAGGCTCACAGTGGCTGCTGTGCCATTTACTCTTCATTTCAGTCCCATTTCCAGGGGGGTGAATCCTTTAGTATAATCTGCTGCTCCAACATTTGGGGCAGTGCCCTACTTGCTTTCAGGCCTGTCAGTCTTGGCAGGCGAGGGGAAATCTCTGGGGAAATGTTGGAGCTCAGACTTTAACAGGCTAATCTGCACCCAAGTGGAGTCTTTCAGTGCTTTCCAGGGACTTTGCTTCAGGCCTTTGAAGTCTGTGATTTCAGAACGTGGGGGATAGGTAGGAATTACATCTTGAGTTTCTTCCTCTCACACGCCCGTTCACAGAGTCCCATCGTTGTGGTTATAAAGTACTGGTTATGGATTTATCCATGCAAAGCCGGGCAAAGCTGGGATATATCAATAACCCATTTTGCAGAAAAAGAGGTGAGGAGGATTAAATGATTTCTCCTGATTAATGCACTTGGGGCAAAGCACTGCTGAGAAAGGCAGCTGAGCTGCTGCTGCTGCTGAACTCTGTTCTGCCCAAAGGTGTGATCCCTCCCCATCCTGTTTCTCCTTCTGCTGACCCCCCAGCCCTGCTAAACCCTTGACAAGTCCATTGAGCTTTCTGAGCTGAAGAACACAATTATTTTCCTTTGGTGAGCTGTAGGTAGCAAAGGGCTGCAGGGTGAGCTGGGAGTTGATGGGAGTGGGCAGGTGCCTGGCCAGGGGATGACCACGAGGTCAGAAACAATTTTTCCAGTGACACCCACAGCTTTGAGGATCAAGACTGGATGTCTTCCCCTACCCCTGTCCTTCCCAAAGTTCAGATAGAATTTCTTTATGAAAGGCACCTGGCTTGAGTAAAGAAATAGGTTGTTCATCCCAAATTCTGAGACCCAGCTCTTTCTCCATCTTGGCCTGTTGGGATGTGTCATGCAAAGGCCTCATTCAGTGGTGTCTTGACTTGCTCCTTCAGTTATTGTTTTGTCCACAAGGTAAATGATATCCACCACTGGTGGAGCAGACCCTTTTCCCTGTGTTGTGGCCACCCAAACCCATGTGGCTCCTTCAGCGTGAGGCACGAGCACCCATAACAGGTTTAGATTGGATATTAGGATGAAATTCTTCCCTGTGAGGGTGGTGAGGCCCTGGCACAGGTTGCCCAGGGAAGCTGTGGCTGTGGCAAGTGTGCTCCTGCAGCCACTGCTTATCTTGTCCCAGCCAGCTGAGCACAGGGACACCAGCACCGCACCCAGCTCCCTCCCCTGTGCTCCCCAGGGTGCAGGCAGCCCATCTTTCTGGCAGTGTGTTTCATGAGGTGGCATATTTGTAATCGATTAATTCCACACTGGAAGCACACCCATCACTCCTGCACCATATGGCAGCTAATCTCTCCTTAAGCAGTTAATTAGGCACCATTTGTATGCACGTCGGCCTTTGCACGCCAAAGCAGCTGCGAATCCTGCAGGAAGCTGTTTGTTCTGGGCTGTCTTTCTCCTTTGTGTGGAAAAATGAGACGTTTCCTACTCCCCTCTTTGAGTATGTTCTTTTTAAAGAACAGATGTCCTGAGGAGCTGCACTGGGGTGAGAGAGTGGCCCGGTCTTTAGGGTGCTGGGTGCAGGTTGAGGTGAGCAAGGGGTCAACTTTTTGGCTCTGTTCATGATTCATAGAATCATGGAATGGTTTGGGTTGGACCTTAAAGATCATCTTGTTGCAACCCTCTGCCATGGGCTGAGACACCTTCCACTGGGTCAGGTTGCTCCAAGCTCGCCCAAAACTTCCAAGGATGGGGCAGCCACAGCTTCTCTGGGCAGCCTATGCCAGGGCCTCACCACCCTCACAGGGAAGAATTTCCTCCTAATATCCAATCTAAACCTGCTCTCTGTCAATTTAAATCCATTCCCCCTGTCCTAACACTACATGTCCTTGCAAAAAGCCTCTCCATCTTTCCTGTAGGCTCCCTTCAGGGATTGAGAGGCTGAAATTAGGTCACCTCAAAGCCACCTCTTTTCCAGGTTGAACCACCCCAATTATCTCAGCCTACTCCTGCTGATTACAGGGGGTAACGTTTAATTTGGCAGGAATTGCCCTCCCTGTGCTTTAAGGAGGGACAGGCATGAGGTTCCATGACAGATCTGATCAGGAACACCTGCTCAGAAGTCACTTGCATCTTTAAGGAAATTTACTAGCCAGCATTATTTATTTCTAAATTTAAGAATATTATAATCTACTGCATTTAAATCTTAAAGGATGTTAGTGCTTGATCTTGAAAAAAAAGAAAATAATCCCCCAAACCACACAGATTTATGCAGGATTTGGACTTGATGGTCCTTGTGGCTCCCTTCCAACTCTGGTTATTCTATGATTTTAAGTTCTGCAACCCCAAAATTGGAGCTCTTTTCTGTTAGGCACTCTCCAAACCACCCCACAAGAACAGTCGTCTCTTCAGCGTGCTCATAATAAATATCAAAGGCAAGGAAAGTTTGGGACTAGAATTGGCTTGGCTTTTCCGTTACAAATAGGGAGGTACAGCAAGTATAAATTAAGATCTGGGGGTAAACACGGGGTCTGGATTCTTGAATGTCAGATCCAGTGCTGCAGCAAAGGATATCTTTGTTCCCTGGCAGAATTTCTGGTTTACTATCATGTGTCTGACATCTGGATGGCATTCTGAGAACTTCAGAGGGAAAATGTGTAATGGACAATCAATAAACTGTTTGTTGGGGAAATTTTCTCCTACCAGGATGATAAAATCAGGATCTGAAAAGGCATGGGAAGACATCTCAGAGCTGTTCATCAATTATCACTGCTATTTATTTCCTGAAATTGGAATGGAAAGCTCAGTGCCTGAGTTGGTTTGAAGACACAGAAAGTGCAGGTTGTTCCACTGCCTCCAACTTTGGCAGACCCCTTGTAAGCCTGTGACAAATTACTAATCAGTCTGCAATTTTTCACTCCTGTCTTGTCTCTGTTTTGCTGTGCTCTGGTGTGATTACTGCATATTCCATCTCCCAGCACCCTGTAAATGATCTATCAGCCCTATTGAATGCAGAGCTCCCTCCTGCATCTGATGAGCTGAGCCCAGCCTGGGCTCCCTGCACACAGCTGACCTTGGCACGTGCGAGGGCTGAGCCTTCCCTGCTCCCTCCATGTGGGAGGCAGATTGCTGAAGTCAGGATCGTAACTAAAAGGCTCAGAATTCCCCCCAGGAAGCTGAATTTCTCCCCTTCGTAATAACAGTGTGTAGTGTTTCAAGTGGCTTCAGACTTTTCTCTAGTTTCTACTGTCTCCTATTAAGTTAAATGTCCTTTTTCTTTCAGAGCAAGTATAAATGTACTAACTCCAAGTAATACACAGCAAAACAATGTTGTAAAATGATTGGTTTGCTTAATCCGCCTGTGAATGACTCTTTCCCCACCACCAGCCTTGTTAATCCCGTGTAATTTTTGTCTCTTTCCCACTGTGATTGGTTTTTTGTTGTATAGAGCTGATAAATTCCGTTCTTTCAATGTAATGTATCACAGTTTCTCTATGAATTCTTCAGAATCCTTCTGAGGAAAGTCTGAGACCCAAGATGCAGCAAGAGCAGGGGCACATGTGAGAGGGCTTTCCGTGATCCTCACTCCATCACTACTCATGAGCCTCACCTGGATCTGGGTCCAGCTGCTGTGAGTACCCCATGCACGTGAGAGGAGGGCACTGCCACCCCTGTCAATGTCTCTACAGGCTGAAAACCCAAGAGAGTTTGGGTGCAGGGAAAGATAAATTGATGGGAAATCCACTGAGGCCAATTACTGTGAAGTTTCTAGAAGAGTGAGTTACAAATAATATGAGAAAAAGCAGCAAGCTGCAAACCAACATTACAAGGCACCTTCATGTACGAGGGACAGATAAATGAGATAGAAACTTGCTTTTTAATTTTTGTTCTGCAGCCATCACTGCAGTGTCTCCAGGCTGCTGTGGGAGCAGCTGACTTAGTGCATCACTTAGCACGTGGGACAGGTTTGCTGCCTTTTGGAGACACAGATACAGCCCCAAGGCTGCCCCCTTTAATGGGCTCTCTGCTCCCCACCACGTTTATGCCATTCCTGAGCAAAGGGCTCCTCTGTGGGGTGAATGGACGATGCTAAACAGCCAACAGCTGTTAGCTGACTTCCCCTTGGAGTCTGAGGGGATGGGACTGCTGTGAAAGGTGGCACAAAGGTTTCTATCCCGGGAGCAGAAAGTCCTCAAGGCCACAGAGAGCAGCACAAAATCAAGAAACCCTCACTCGTGGTAGGAGACACTGCACAACGGGGGCTGAGTGATTAAACAAGTCCTGTTGGCCATGCTCCTGCAGGGATGAAGATGTGCTAGAAGGAAATTTGAAGTCACTCAGTCCCCCAAGTGAAGGAAACAGTCAGATGGGATTATCATGGTGATGGCTATTTGTATGCCAAAGTGACATAAGGATGAAGCTAAAAGGCCAGGAGCTCAAGAGAGAAGTGGACTCTGTGTCAGCTGGGAAAAAAAAAACGGGATAAAGAAGAAAGAAGGGAGAAGGTGGCAGGGGCAAGGGAGTTGAGAGGCTTCTACAGCTTGAAAGAACCATTAGAAGTGCTATTATATTAAATGAGGAAGGGCATCAAGAGGGAATATTTTGCTTTTTCAGAAGTTTTGAAGAGCTGTACTAATAAAGTGAGGTGAGCAGGCAAGGTCAAGGAGGCCAAAAATGAGCAATGAGGCAGCTCTGCTGTTCTGACAGATACATGGCTCTGCACCTGCCATGGCCCAGATGTGGGACAAAAGCGTGAAGCAAGAGGCTGAAGATAAATAGTGGTGCAGGAAGGCTTTAAATTAAAAGGGATCAATTCCTCTGACATAAATAAAGTTTCTTTAACCTCAGTTCCCCCATGAGTCAGCATTTGGGGCTGGAAATGATTTACAGAAAAACCCAAGAGATGTTTGAGATGTGATTGCAAGAGGAGAATGTAAATTTAAGGAAAACAGTGCTTAGTGAGGGGGGGATGAAATAAGAAGCTGCTAACAGCTCTGTAGTTTAGCAGGTTGTTAGGCTGTGAGCAAGGCAACATTCAGAGGGCATTGATCCCCAAATTATGGCTCCGAACTTCCTGACTTCGAGGAGTCTCTTTGCTCATTCTGTCTCTATTAAAGCTCAGATCTGTTTTCAACCAGGCTCTCAAGGGGCTGAACTTTTCCAGGCTCTCATAGATCCACCTCCTTTGCAGAGGTGTGGAATGCTGACACCTGCCTGTTAACCCATGAACTTGGCGTGAGCAGGAACCGACCTGCACTGTGCTACCACTTCAGTTATCCAATTTTAGCTCATTTGCACACGTAATTTTCTGCCAAGGTGACATTATCGAGCACTCCTGATGATGGGGATGTTATTTAGGCCAAGGGAAAAAAAGCATAAACACAGGCTGGAAATCTGAGCTGAAGATAAGGTTGTTTGACAATGAAACACAGCATAGGGATGGTTGTAGGGCAGAGCTGCTTTGGTCTCTGGTTGAGATGCCTGTAGGTCGTAAATCCATGTAGGTCAAACTGCCTGGATGATACCTATGGACTGGATTTAAAAACATTGTTAGAGATTTGTTAAGGATTTCTTTTTGCCATGTAGGTTTTGGGTTGTTGTGGGTGGGTTTTTGTTTTTTTTTTTTTTTTTTTTTTGTTTGGTTGTTTTTGTTGTTTTGTTGTTGCGTTTTTCCTTGCTTGTTTTGATTCTCAAAAACTGGGGAAGGACCAGTGCAGCTCCCCTAAGCCCCTGCCTGACCCAGGTCCAGTTCAGACTGAGCCAGTTGTTACTGCAAAGTAAAACACGTAATTTTACATCCATTTGTTTTAAAGGTCACATTTTCCTGCTTACAGTGTCTCAACTATATATATTTTATATATATATATATATATATATATATTTTTTTTTTTTTTTTTTTTTTTTTTTTTTTTTCTTCCAGAA
>VZRV01001872.1:1694639-1922232 GCA_013398115.1 Falcunculus frontatus | reverse complement strand
TAAACTAGCCTTCAGAAGCCCAAAACACCTTTCAGCCTCAATGATGCCAAAGGACAGAAAATTGGGGAGGAATTTAAGCTCACTGCTCACATGACCCACATAATCAGGAAAGGTGGGAGGTCAAACCAAGCAAACAGGACGTGGAGCAGCTCATAGGAACTGCTGGAGCTGAACTTCTCAGTGCATTCTCAAGGTCAGAAATCCCAGCTTCTAATCGCAGCTCACAGCCTTGGTAACTCCCAGGATCTGCTGGGCAGGGCATCTCCTGGAAGAAGGAAAAAGTAGAGGAGAAGGGCCAGAAAGGCTGGGACTTATCTACCATTTTTTGTCACTTTGAACTATGAATATGAATGGGGGAAGGTGCCCATTGTTAAATGCTGAAATAAGTCCCAATAATTTTCTATGTTTCTCCTGATTTTCCAGCATTAGCTGTGAGTACTTTTAATGACTCTTTTTATGAAAACCTCTTCTGGTGTGGGGGAAGTTATTAAGCCTGTTACAAAGGGATTTTATGGTTTTAATTATAAACAGGTAATAGAGTCTATGTAAAAATTACCTTTTGACTTTGCAATAAAACCCATTTCCCCCAAGGTAAGAACTCCGTAAAGAGAGAATTACACGGCAAGGGAGTGGAGAAATCGGCTCTGAAATCACAAGGTACCTCCACAAGAGCAGCTTTCAGAAGCCCTAGGGATGCACCGACCTCAGTCTGTCTGTCTGTCTGTCTGCTGGAGGCCAAGGGAGCTGCAGAAGGAAATGCAAGGCTCAGGCTGCCCACGCTGTCTTCTGCTACCTTAGAGCAGCCTCAGGACTTCATTAACCTCCTTAATGGTCACATCTGGACCACCCAAACCCCACAGCTGGGTACTGGTGCACAGTGGAGGGATAGAACAGCTCTGCCTCTTCCCTTTCAGCTGCGCAGTGATGCCATGGTTGGAAAGAGTCACTCTCTTCTTTCTTTCTGGATAATATTCCTAGACTTATCCACCCTGGTTTTCTTGCTGGGATTTGTCAGCTCTGCAGCAGGAATTGCTTGTGTCTCCACCACAGAGGAAGCCCCTGTACAGGAAAAGCTTTCTCTTTCAGCATTTTCCACCACGAAGGAACAAGGCTTTTCTGCTAGCCCTGTTCTGGAGAGGTTGGTCAAGCTCTGAGCTGTCATTGCAGCCAAGGCCAGTAGCCACCACTGCCCTTTTCTCTGTCTTGAAGGGAAAACAGCATTTTACCTCTTGATGTCAAACATACATTTTCCTGATTATTAGAGAAGGCATTTTCTTGGCACACAGTCCCAGTGCTGGCATTCAGCGCTGAGCTCAGCCCTGCTGGTCCTGCAGACTCCTTGTGCCCTTGAGTAAGTCACTTAATTTTCCTTTTGCTCATTGTTTCTCCCCTCTTCCTTCCTTCCCCTCCTTGCCTGTGCACATGGAGGACATGCCTTTGATGAATGGGCTGTCTTTTAGCATAAGGTCAAGTGATCCAAAGCGACTGAGCTGCTGTGACTTAATGAGTTAATTACGTCACTTGCCTCTCAGCAAGACCTGACAGAGGTGAGCTCTGAGCTGGCTCCCGCCAGGAAACACAGCTCAGTGGTTTAAAAACAGAGTTTATGGTGTTTACAAGAGCCTACTGCATTTCCAGATGCTCTAGTCCAGACCAGCTATCTGTGCCACCTACTAGAAGTGATTAGTTATTTGACTAAGCTAATACCCAGTTGGTCAATATAAATTTTAATTCCTTCTTTCAGCTGGAAGACTGAGAAAGAAAGAGGTGAAGAGGAAAAAGCACAGCAGTGGAGACTGTAATTTGCTGTCTTTTAGCTCTCCCTGCATATCATTTATAAAGATATATAGACTGTTATGGCTCATCTGTATCCCTCTAATCATTAATGAGGTGCATTCCTTGCCCTAAAGTTAAAGTCATAAAAGTAAAGTGTGTTTTCTACTGCAGGTCCATTTCAGTTCTTTATACAAATGTTCTATTGCCCTTTATAATGTATTTGCTATAAATCTTGACAGCATTATTTGTTTTGTTTTTCTATCTAAATGCGGTGTTGAGTGGAAATGGCCTCATTATCTCCCTATTTCTAAAGAGAATTTGCTGTCTTTAAAAGGTGCTATATTAACAGCCCTAGAGATAGAAATCCCTGTTCAGAGGGAAGAGGCACAGCACAGGCAGGCAAACCCAGCCGAGCTTTATGTGATGAATGAGCTGTACTCCACTTATCTGTCCTGGGCTCGTGGGTTCAGCAGGCAGCGCGTGCTCACCCACACCTCATCCTTCCCCTTGCTAAAAGCAGTGCCAGCTGAAAGACTTTACCAAATCTAGGGAAATAAAAATTCATTTTATACAAACTAGGTTCCCTCTTTTTTAACTTGGAGACGGTTAGCATGTAACAAGCTGAGCCTTGTTCTTTTATTTGTAATGATCACACTGATCACAATTGCAGCTGACAGGTAACGGAGTTCATACTGCAGCAGACTCTCAGCTTCTTTGAGGTCTCACTCTGACAGTGTTTCTGTGGCTCTCTTGGATGTTTCCTTGCTTTCCTTTCCTTCACTTTGCTTTTAAGCACCCCAGAGAGATGCCATCCCAGCAGTCAACATCCATAACCCTGCTGCAGCACCCAGGAAATTCTCCAGGTCACATTCCCCAGCTCCAGCAGGAGCCTGCAGGGCTGTGGCATGGGCAGGGCTTTGCTCAGCTGCACTTTCACCACAACTGGAAATGAGGAGTTTATCTGTCCCAGCACTGATGGCCAGGTAGATCCCAGATGTCTCCCTGATGGCCACGTAGATCCCCAAGTGAGATTTTCCTTTCAGACTGGAGGCTGAGTGCTCAGCTTCTGCTCCTAATCTCACTTTTACCTTTCAATTCACCTGATAATCAAAGCAAACCACATCTTTCATAAAAATGGATGTTTACAACTAACAGGCATAATTTTTAAAACACAGTGATTGCCAGAGCCTGCTGAATGAAGAGCCAGATAGTTGGGTTTTTCACAGCTTTGGAGCTAATGAGTTGTAGACATTGGCAAATACTGACTTTTTAAATTAGAGCTGCTATAGTTCAAAGGAGACAGATGGTTTTATTTATGAAGAGGGATTTAAGGACCACACACAGAAGACTCTACAGAAAGACAATGTGTTGTTGGAGACCATATATCACAAAAGGTGGTATTTAAAACAGTTCAAATTTCCAATTCCCCTTTTCCTCCTTGCCAGCCAAATCTGATGCAGCAGCTTTTTGAAATCCAGGAACATTTGTGCTCTGACAAAAACAAACACAAAACAAAAAGAAACTTTGAGAGGTCACCTTCAAAGCTGAAAATATTGTAGAGGTCACCTTGGGCCTGATTCCAACCCCTTTAAACTAATTTCTGTTAATGACAGTGTGATTCTCTTCCATTCAATACCATCATCTTGAACTATGGAGACTTGAGTGATCAGTACTTTGTCTTGTTTCCGGGTTCCTTTTACACAATCTAGATGCCCAGTCAAGGCATCTGGAGCACAGAATTCCTGCTATAAAGGCTACAACAACCATTTGCCCGTGTTGTACTTAAGCCTTGCTTTAAAATAAAACTTGATCATAGTTTAGGCTGGAGTTACAGAGATTTCAGCTGCTGTTTTTCAGCAGAACTCAAAGCAGTAATGGGTAATGTTCTGGGGAGCAAAGAAGGAATAAAATCATTATTGTTTAGAAAATGGCCCTCATCTCACAGGCGAGGTCAGAAATGGGGTAGATATGGAGAAGCTTTTAATTCATCCACAAAGCATCCAGATCTGCATCAGCCTGCACAGATTCCAGTGGGAAAGAGCCCCACTGAAGACACTGCTGGGAAAGCTGCTCCTGCACAGAGGGACAGGGAATATGCTAATACAGTGATGGGCAGGACTAAAAACCCCGTGCTTGGTTTAAAATGAGGATCAAATCATAACCCAGACTGGTGCAGAGCTGTTTGTGCTCTGAGGGGACCAGCTCCTCATAGGGGAAGATATTTGTCTCCTGCTGCTGTTATGTTCCTTGCCAGCTCTAAGAAAACTCCAACAATCTCTTTGCTGTCAGCACAGCATATGTCTCCTCTGCTCTGCTGTTATCTGAACAGAATGCAGGATGGAAGCAATTTCCAGAAAGCACAGCAAATATTAACACATGCAGAAGTGCAGGGCATGGAGAAAAAAACATCCCAGAAGTTACATGACTCTCCTGAATATAGTGTGGCAGCTCAAAGATTCATCAAGTTCATACTGCTCCCCAACAAGGAGGCAAATTCTGAACCTTCAGTTAAACCAAGTGAGTAGTTTTTATGTCTTGCAGCCTTCATGTGTCAGTGTTCCTTCTACATTTTCCTGGTTTAGTGCCCACATCTCCTGCAAAGCTGGGCAGCCTGCACTGCTGTGTCCCTGCATCAGTCTCTGTCACTCTCATGGCCATTTGTGGCTGTCTGAATGACAGATATCATCTGTGTAAATCATCTTTTGGTTTCTAGAGTGTGGGAACAGCATTGATGCAGTGGTGTGGGTCCTGCAAAGGGCTCCTGGATAGTCAGGAAGTTTTGAAATCTTCATCTCTGGAGACCATCCCATCCCAACAAGTCAGTGATAAGCATGCTCTGGTTTGACCTGCTCTGAGCTGGGACCCCCAGGGCTCCCTTCCAGCCCAGCTTGATGTAAAAAGCAGTGTATGGCAGTGGCTGAATTTTTGTCACCCCACTGTCCTGAACAAGATGCACCTACACAAGAAAAGCTGCTGGTTTCTGTTGGCAACCTGTTCCAGATGAGGAAAGATTATTTCTTAATCCTAACCCAGCACACTCCTGTCAGCCAAGCACAGAACTACCCTAAAACATCAGTTTCCAGTGCTGCTTTTCCCATGTCACCTGGCAGATGTGTAAAGCATCTGTAGAGGGGAGATTGAAGCCTCTGTGCCAAGTGAACCCGCAGTCCCCAAGCACCAAAGGAGCCATCAGCATCCTGATGGTGCCATCTGTGCACCCAGGAGGAGCTGACGGCCACCACTGCACACAGAACCCTGAGCACCCATCTCACGGCCACAGCCTGCAGCTGTAAATTCCACAAACCGTGGTTCCAGCTGGAGTCACCATCCCCAGACAGTGTCTGCAGCCAGGAAAAGTCTGGTTCCTCTTTTAAAAGCTCATTCTCTTGGCCTTGGTGGCTGCTCCACCACCATTGGCATGGTCCATCCCTGGAAGTGCTCAAAGCACACGCGGATGTGGCACTGAGGGACTGGTGGGCTTGGCAAGGGTGGGTTAATGGATGAACTCAAGGATCTCGTAGGCCTTTTCCAACCTAAAAGAGTCTGTGATTCTGTGATTTGTGGGTTGGAGCTGGAAGATCATTCTCAAACTTGTGCTGTCCATCTAATTACCACAGTGGAAGGATTGCAGCCACCACAGACAGACACACTCACAGTGTCTGCTGCTAATTAAAGATCCCTTAGGAAATCCTGGGTTGGATTAGTGTTAATCTGGATGAAAACACCATTTGTATGAAAATTTCCCCCCTGGAAAACAAGACTTGACACCACAGGAACGGGCAACAAGCTGCAAAGTACTGTGGAGGGAAAGGTCTGTTGGGTTTGACATTCTGTAATCTTTAAATAAAGCATAATTTAGTCAATGAATAGGAACTCTTACTGCTTGAACATTAAGACCAATATGACTGCTGGCACTAAATGTAGCTGGGAATAAAGGCAGTAACAAGAAATTGCAGGAGAATAGCATAGGAAAGTTAATTTTCAGCAAAGCATAAGGAGAGGGATTGTGTGTGTCCATTTATTTTAGGATTATGAAATTGCAGTTGGTTTGGGCTTCTTTTTTTTAACAAGATTCCAGCAGAAGAGGATAAATGAAGATAAGTGGCTGACTCAGGCATTGTGAAATTAGCACTGAAGCTCTCTGTTAGAGGCTGTCATTACTCTGTGGACTTGCAAAGCGAGAAAAAAATTGAAGTATTAAGTGAAGATGCCATTGAAACACAATGTTCAGTTATAAGAGCTAAAAAGCAGCTTGTTTTTATTGGCCCTTACACATTTTTTTTTATTTTGCTACTCGTTTCTTGTTATACAAGGCATGGCTCTCCAGAGAGAGGGAAAAGAGACACACAACCTACTGACCTCTGTCTGTATTTAGAGTTTGTGTATGCACTACTATGCCACGTGGATTTATTATAAACTAATAAATAATATCTTAGATTTATATAACACCTTTCTATTCCCACAGATTCCAAAGTACTTTGTAAACAGCAGGACCTAATTGCCTTCTCACTTTGCTTTTATGCACTCTTGACTTCAGGGGGATTGCTCTTGATTTACACTAAAAATATACAAGAATTAGGTATCTTCCCTCTGGACCAGAGCTAAGAGAAGCCACAGCAATCTAAGATCACTTAGAAGCATGAAAGGCCATTTAAGACAGAGAATAAAAATTAATAATTCTGACTTAACAGAAAAGAAAGTGCTACAGAAAAGGAAAATATTCTAAGGCACAGCCGGAATTTGGATGGGAGGTGAGGCTCAGAATGATTTTGTCCAAGGCATCTTTTATTATCACTGGCCATCCTTGACTTAATATCTCATGGAGAGGGGACACTTTTGGGACAGCCCTGGAATATCAGCTTGGTGCCCATGGCTGCTCACAGTCACCTCCTGTTCACGGGGTTTCACTGCAATTGTTTCTCCCTGTGTGGGCACTGCCTACGTGGGCCTGGGAATTTATCAAATTCCTTTCTATCAAAAGGCAATTCCCTGGGAAACAGTATTTGAAACCAATATTACATTTTTTTTCATTAGCCTGTGAAGTGTGTATGTTCTAATACATGTAGCAGGGAGATCAATATCCTATAAAGGGGACAGTACAAATTGCAGTTCTGGGAGCAGTGTCCTTGGCTGGCAAAGGAAAGGTTTTTTATCAAAACACTTTAAAAGAGCAGATTTCCATTTTTGTAAAAGCTGATGCTTTTAAAAATCTTTGCCAAACCATTCAACCCACAAAGAATTATTCATTAGAAGAGAAATCAGAATACTATGATGTTTAAAAATGTTTTACTATTTTGAACTTTCCCTTAAAGTGACTTTTTTTGTCCCACTTGATATTTGAAGTGGTGTAGTGCAAATAGCATTCAACCAAAACCAGGACATGGGGGGAAATCTAACTGCTCTTTCATATTATTTGAATTTTCAGGCTTCCTAAAAATGGAATATTTTTATTTTAATTAGAAACACTTTTTATTTCCAAGGATTCCAGCTGGTCCCCTCATTATCTCAGTTCTGCCACGTGGTGGTTTGGTTTCCTAAAGATGGAAATGTAGACAGTGTGGCAAAGGTGGTTGATGGATGATAAAAATCATTGAAAATGGACAGAGCTGCTCAGGAAACTGAGGTACCAATGTTTCTGCGGGAAGATCCTGCATTCCCTCTCCTGTGAAGTTTTTGTTTTGAGCAATATTTGCCCTTGAGAGTTGTGTTCAGCCATAAGCTCAGGTTAGCACATGAGCAAGGTTGAGGAAAGACATATTTTTGCTGCTAGCAATTAAGGACATGGATGCTTTCAGGGCCACCAGGGCTGTTTTTCAGTCACTGGATAAACAACAGCTCTTGAGCTGGGCTGTGATAAACTGACCTGGGCTCCCCTTATGTATCCCCATGGAGAGAGAATGACTTCAGTCAGAGGCATCAGTGGGTTTGGCAGTGCTGGTGCCCTTCCATGTACCAGAAGATGACCCCAGGCCAGGCCCCTGGTGCCCAGGTGGGGAGGATTCACTCAAGTTAGGGTGGGGTACCAGAAACTAAAGTTCAAATGGCAGGCACAAAGTGTGGAATGGGCCACAGGTGCCTGTGGAGGTGGCAGGAGGAGGAATTGTGAGCACCTGACACATCTCCTTAAACTGCAGTCAGCCAAGCACGGGCCCTACCCCAAGGAAAGGTCACGGGCTCCATCCAGGGAAATACAAGGGAGGATGTTTGGTTTTGCCTTTGCGCAGCTTCCCCGCCTCTGCCCAACCCCTCTTTGGCTGTGAGGCCCCAGGTTTTGAAGCAATTTTGTCCAGGCAGCCACAAGTCCAGCAAAGAAACAGAAAAGGTTTGAGAGTGGAGGTTGCACCTTCCCTGAGGAAATGGGGAACGATCTGCAAAGTTCACAGCACAACACGTGAGAGCCACCGGGTGAGGGCAAAGTGCTCTGGCTATTTTAAAAATGTACTTGTTTGTTCTAAAGAATGAAGTGGTGCTTTGGAGAGAAATAAAACTAGGATGAGAAAGCAGTAATAAACCAGGGCTGTTGTGCAAGTTGCCTTCCCGAAGGAGCCCTTACAAACCCTACTGACGTGTGACAGACTCCTTCTGGCTCGGTGCTACCAGCTCTTGGAATAAAAGTGGCCTTGGAATGGCTGGATGGGAGCTCCTGGCTGAGGTCTGACTGCACTCAGCCCTTCAGGGAGAGGATTTGCCTTGGATCTGGCAGGGTCTTTGTCTAAGTCTGTGTCTTCTCACTTGCTATTTATTGATCCCCAGGGGGAAGACTCCATTCAGGGTGTGCAGGGTCATTTCTCACTGCCAGCTCGTTAATGGCACAGGGCACACAGCAAATATGAGCAGAAGAAAGAGACTTTAATGAGCAGTTTACACCTGAGATGTGATGGTTCTTCCCAAATCAGAGGCTGAGTAACTCCTGGAGCTCTGCACTGTTCTGTGGCAGACGTGTTTGCAGGATTCAGAGATGGGTTCTTGCAAGGGGCTGCAGCAGCACCCTTGAAAACAGATTCAGCTTAGAGGTGGTGGTAAACACAATACTTGCTCTCAGGAAGCATTTACATGAAAATTCTGCCAAATTTTTTTTCAAGGCACAATAATGGGTTTGATCTCTTGCTGTGCTGAATGCCAGCATTAAAAAAAATTGGTCAGACATAAATATATGGAACTGTTGCTTTTCCTGAATGTACCTGTGTTCAGTGGGTATTAAACCAAACTAGTTTGCTTCAGCCTGCCATGTATTTCACAGAGCTGGGGAATGCAAATTTGGTATATTCTTGCTCAGAGCTCTTATTTTTTCTTTTTTTTTCCTTTTTTTTTTTTTTTTTTTCTGCAGGAATGACCCATAATGGAAAGAAGACTCCATGTCCAGAGCCTGCATGAGCAATGCATTCAAACCCCAGGGGAGCCCCTGGTGTGGCACCTGCTTCAAGCCAGTTGTCTGATGCTCACAGAGCGTGGGCATGTCCATCCCTCTCCATGGATTGATGAAGGAGCCTGGGAGACTCAACAAACTGTTTAAGAGGCAAATGTTATGTGAGGTGACTCTGTGCCCCAGGGGAGCTCCTGATGGCCTTCCCAGGCTTTTGGCCAGGCCCTCAGGAAATAAAGGCAACATCCTGAATGATGTGTTCACAGTCACTTTTTGCTGACAGTAGCAATCTGTGTTACTATCGCTAAAAAACCATTTTCCTGTTACCCCTACAACTGTGGGTTGAAATCCTGGTGTCTCTTTAGCAAATGGAATGTTATGGAACATTGCCTCCAGAGCTGAACTTACCAGCTCAGTCTGTCTCTAGGTGCCAGTTAATGTTGTAGGAGAAGGTCCAGAAATACCCACAAGTGATGCTCTAAGAAGAATAAACTTGTTTTTTCCTTTTTCTAATTTAGAGATACGTTGGTGTTCTGCAATTACACCAACACACAGAGCTGTGGGGATGCTTCTAATTCACTTCTTAGACGGTCTTTATCCATATTTCCTTTGGACAGCTCATTAACTTAGTTATCCTTGGGACACCTCTGCAAAGGGAAACTGAGGCACGGTGAGCCTGAGGGACTTCTCTCAAATTATATGAGGATTTAGAGGGAGATGGGAATTAGTCTCAAGTCCCAGTGTAGTTCCCCAAGCACTGAGCCTCCCTCCTGTAGCATTTTGGGACAGCACTGCAGAGCTCCTAATAAACTCGAGACACTTCACAATACTTCTCCTCCTCCTGCTTGCAGAGTGCTCCCCTTGGAAGCGCTTTGGCTGGAATTCAGAGAGATGTTCATAAGTGACTACCACTTTTTGATCCTTGGAGTTCACAAAACAAATCCAAGAAGTAGCAAACCTAAATCTTTCTCCTCCCCCTGAGGACAAAACATTCCATTTTCCTCAAGTTCCTGTTCATTATCAGTGTTAAAATCATTATCAAGGAACCAGCTGGGGAGTTCATATGTTTTTCACTCCCTCTCTCTGGCACCCAGGTTGGAGAGGGCGTGGATGGAACATCTCCTCTTTATTGCTGCAGTCTATGGAGATTTAAAACAATTTTTTTTGATCACGTAATTTTGTAGTATAGGAATGATAATGCTCCTACTGAAATAATATTATGAGCATAATTAAACGAACTCCCAGAAGAGAGTCAGCAGTCTTGGAAAAAAAATATCAACCTCACACAAACACTAATATGAAAGGGCAGGACAGAGGCTTCTGAGTGCTTTCATTTGTGTTGCCCCTGCTGTATTTCTGTAGGATTTATAAAAAACAGATTCTGTAAGTGATCCTTCTCCACCAGAATGCCACAAAACTATGCTTTAATAGTTGAGCATTCAACAGAAAATGGAACAAAACATAGTTTTGTCTCATTCAGCCACGAGTAGAAGCATCACATCTGCACTGTCCTAAGGAATTGTAGAATCATGAGGGTTAAAAAAGACCTGTAAGATCCTTGAGTCCAACCTTTAACCTGACACTGCCAGGCCCACAGCTAAACCATGTCCCCAGGTGCCACAGATCCATGGTTTTTGAGCACTTCCAGGGATGGTGATCCCACCACTTCCCCAGGCAGTCTGTGTAAGGATTTCCCTGCACACTCTCGCTCTGGGGAAGATGTGTGTGCTGTGTTCTCACCCGACTGCAGCACCTGGGCTTTGCTCCCTGTATCCAGAGGGGAGATGACCTTCAGCCCTTTCCTCTCTGTCTTCCATCAGCTTCTCGTGCTCTTTTATTGCTGTGCCCCAAAAGCTCACAAATAACCCTTGGGTGGCTCTGTGCTCTCCTGGAGGCAAAACAGGGCAATGGGGAAAAGGCCAGACCAAGATCCTGGGGGTATTTTCATGCACTGAACTTGAGAGCAAAAGTGACTCTGGAGTAGGATTTATTATTTTGCTTTGTATAGTTTCATATAGACAATCACATTTTGGTCAATCAGCTGGATAAGGCATGAAAGCTGTTTTGGGTGGTTTTTTTCCCTCAGGAAAACCTGTGTGACTTAAACTTTGTGACCAGCAGTTCCCAAGCAGAAATGAAGTTGGCTCCATCTGCATTCAGCTACATGAAACTGATACAACATAATGGCTCTGCCAATTTATTCATACAGCTGATATTTGCTAATGTGCTTTGATTTATTGGCTTTCTCGCCTCACAGTAAAGCTGTATTTTTATATACTTTATTTCCTCCACAATCCCCAGCATGCACAGTTCCTGCTGGGCCTTCACAAATTAATCTCTGAGATTTTTTCCTTGCATCTTGAGCGAGCAGAGAGCACCATCCATCTCGGTTTGAAATTGGTTGTGCTCCAACTTTTTGCTTTCCCTTTTTCTGTTTTAGGCTTCTGGTCCCGTAGCACTTTCCAGCGTGGATTTGTGTGTGTTCACAGCAGACATGGCTCACATCAGTGTGGAAAGGGGGGTTGTGAAACCCATTTGTGTGTCTGGGACTTCGAGGTGCACTTCCAGAGGATGCTCAAAAAGAATTACACTTTGAGTGGGGTGCTGATGTTGGGTTTAAATGTGGATATAATTGTCTCTTTTTGCTTGTACAAAATCAAGGGAATGACAACATCTAGAAAATGTGCCTTGCTATGCTTTGTTGCTGCTGCTGCTGTTCTTTTCAAGCACTGTGGTTGTGACACACCAATACAAACACCTGAAAGAGGCCATGGGCATTGTGAGCTCCATTCTGGATGTCCTAGGGATGAAGGAAGGGTGTATAGGAACAGTAATAAAAGCCTTCGTTTTGTCAACCATGTTTGAAAGCTGGATTCACAAAATAGTTTACTGGAAGGATTTGGATGCTGGATAATTTTTTCCCCAACCCTTTTAGATGCACTAACTGAAAGAGGGATAATCAAATTTAAGTGATTCTGCTTAATTCGGTGGAAACCACATGATCCACCACTGTGACAGCTCTTTTACAAGGCTTGGGCCATTTTCCCAAACAATTTGGGACTCCCCGTGTACTTAACTGTGTAGAGCAGAGAAACCCAGCAGGACTATTTCCCAAAACTGCTGGAATTTTTATGATTGCTGTATTTTAAACTACTTACAAACACACAGTTGATCTACTCCCAAGTACACCTGTGCTTTAGGATCGAGGTAAGTGTGTTGAAATGCAAATGTGGGTAATACAATGCAAATTGCTTCAATGAAAGAGAAGCTGCCTCTTTGAGAGCATTGGAATTACCAAAAGAATCCAGGGTAGTGCAGCTTCCTAGAATCCAGGAGTTGGCCTTCAGAACTTTCAGACCCAGACACTCACCTAGGAAGGTGCATTCAGTGCATAAACAGGAGGTAAGAACAGTGAAAAAGGAATAGAAATGAGAATTAAAAGAGATGAAAGGGAAGAGGAGGAGAGAGCAAAGCGAGAGGGAGAGGATGCTGCAAGAATCAGCAGAAGATTAAACTTGTGTTTGGTCACAAGAGAAGAAATACAGCAATATATATACATTTAAAGCAAAATGAATGTATGAGGGAATGGGTTTAAGCTGGCAACGGTTTGGAATGAAAACCCTGAGGCCCCTCCTGTTCCAAATCTGAACCTGAGTGAGATGGACAGGACATTCCCCAGTGCTCCCCAGCAGAAAGGTCTGTCCCTGGGCTGCTGCACAACGAACTGGGGCTGCACTGGAAACCTGGCCCTCTTCTTAATCTTTAATGCCAAGTCTGAACTATAAATGGGAAGAAAAATAATCAAGACCCCCTCCATCCTCCCCTCCCAGAAATCCAGAATGAATCCACTTGACTACAAGTGCACTTGGATTTTCATAGGAATGGCAGGAGAGCCCTGGTATCCTCCCTGGTGATCAGCAGTATTCTTGTCTCACTGTATCACTGTGTGAAGGAGAAACAGTGAGAGAGGAGCCCTGTTTGCCCTCAGGCCTTGCTGGGGCTCTTTTCCTGTTCCATTAAGCTCTAAATCTCGTGCATCATCCCACTGACTTTGGTGAAAATTATGCAAAATTTCACTTTTACTTTGCGGTTTCAAATCCAGTGATCAAATAGAAAAGAAATTAAAAGGTGTGAGGAAGAAATGTGTCAGAGAGAAAGAAGAGAGGCTCGTTGATTCCTGCTCCAGATGTTTTCTTCACCCTGCCATTTGGTTTCTGCTCTTTCTAAGCGCCACGAGTTAATCTTCTACAGTGAAGTAACAAAAGCGAGTGACAGCTGCTGCCAACACCTCTCTGCACAGCCCTGGAGGGAGAAGTCTGCTCACAGGTCTGGAGGGTATCAGTGGTGACATCCTGATTTACTGATACTCGGGTTACATCTCCGTGAGGGGAAGGGCTGTCTCTGCCAGCTGGGACAGGGAGGCAAAGACAATCACAGGCTGGTGGGGGTGACATTCTCCTCCACGGCTCCACGGAGCTGCTCTGCAGCAGCAAAAAAAGGTTGGATTGCAGCACATGCTGCTGGATCCCTGGCACTCAGGGAAGTGTAAATGACATGGAGAAGTTTCTTCTGTAATAAACTGTCTGTGGGGCTGGGCTGGTTTGAGACACGTTGGTGGGAGGCTGGTGATAATGACACTGTCATTTGGACCTGGGTGATTCCCATGGGGCATTCCAGGCTGAGCAGAGAACTCTACAGGGTCCCAGTGGTTAAAGTTCAATGTAGGCATCAGCAGATTTTTGTGTTGTCTCTCAGCTTCCATGGTGATGTATTTTAAGGACATTTTTGGCTTTGTATGTCTGTAGAAGCCATCTGCATGAGAGTAATGGAAATGTGTGCTCCTGTCTGGTGTCTGGTGTCTTACTCATCCTCTTAGGACAACCTGGAGAAGGAAGAGGCAGAGCTGGGACTGGGGAACACTTGCTCCTTGTAGATAAGAGGGCAGTGGAGTTGCTCCTCACCCTGGCCTTGCTCTGTCCCCAGGCAGTAGGACAAGGCAGGACAGTTTGTTGTCACAGCAGCTTGCAGAGATATGAGCCAAAGAGCAGGAAGCAAAAGGATCAGCTTTAGATCATGATGGATACATGGACAGGCCTTGGACACTTCCAGGGATGGGGCAGCCACAGCTCTCTGACCAACCTCTGCCAGGGCCTCACCACCTGCTCAGTAAAGATTTTCCTAATATCTCATCTAAACCTACTCTCAGTTTGAAGCCGTTCCCCCCTGTCCTGTCACTATGCACTCTCGTAAGAAGCCCCTCTGCATCACTCCAGTCCTGCTTTAAGAGCTGGCAGTGCAGCAGTGGGGCTCTGGACAGGTGCTCTGGCTCTGCTCAGTGCCTCCCTCTGCTCTGGATCTCGAGTGCCAGGGACAGCGAGGGAGCACCGAGTGCTGCCCTCCAGGTGGCAGTGCCAGGAGCAGATCCTGTGGCTGCTCCAAGACTCTTTGCCCCCCACCAGGCCTCTCAGACAGCTCAGGGAGCATTTCCACTCCCTTTCATTCTCTTTTTTTTTTTTCTCCCCTAGAGGTGATGTAGAAGTTGGTGACAAAAGCGAGTGTAAAGTTGGATATCCTGCTCCCAAGATAGCCTGCCTCTTCCAGCACTGGATTACTATAAATTGATGGATGAAGAGATTGCCCTCAGCTTTTTCCAAAGAGTTATCCTTCAAATGCTGATTACAGGACAGCAAAACCACACAGATCCTTGCCATTTCCTTTCAGGCCCTTTGCTGCCTGGAGGACATGGCTGGAAAACCCAGGAGTCTGGGCTGTGGTGCTGTGGACAGAGGAGCAGAGCAGGTTAGGGCAGGAAGGAGAATTCCAGCTCTCCCTGCTGCAGCTGACAGCGTGAGGCACCAGCACGCCCTGCTCAGCACCTGTGCTGTGGGAGCTGCAGCTCTGCAGTCGTATGTGAATCCTTTCCTTGGGGCCAGAAGTCCTGGAGTGAGATAATCTAGGCTGATACCAGTTTTCTGCTCTGTTGGTTTTCCTTGTAAACCCATTACCCAGGATTGAGATGGATGCTTTCCCATAAGAGCTTTACATTAAGGCACATTCCCCATCCGT
This sequence comes from Falcunculus frontatus, assembly GCA_013398115.1. NCBI lineage: Eukaryota > Metazoa > Chordata > Aves > Passeriformes > Falcunculus > Falcunculus frontatus. Next base: position 1,907,027 of record VZRV01001872.1, on the reverse strand, counting down.
GTTGAGATTTCTGGGTCTGACCCTCCCTGGTTTCCAGATGTCCCAGAGACATTAGGAGCAACATGGGGAGTGCTGGAGAAGGGATGAAACTCTGTTGTGTTTCTTTTTTTCTCGGCGTTGTCAATTAAACAGGATTTATGCGTTATTTCTCTGTTCTGTAATTACCCCCTGGGATTTATTTCAGCTAGCTGGAGAAAACAATATACCTCCAGAACTTTCTGGCTGCTGGGAAGAGTTATTGCTGCTCCTCCTGATTGTGTAGCAAAATCTAACTCCTTTCATTACTGGCTTTACTTCAGTGAAGCACAAGAGAATATCCATTGTAATTTTGTTCCCTTTCAGAAGGGGACATAAGAGATGGCCCTGAACATGTCAGGTACGGTGATTCTATAGGACAAATGTAATCACGGGTCACAGAGAGTATTAATTAACCCCTGTCAGGCTGTGCAAGCTCCCCCTGCTTGCCTGCAGAGCCAGACTTCACAGCAGAGAAGTTGTCATTAGTGATGATTGAAGGCCAATCTGTTGTTTCTGATTAAACACTCACTAATGATGGTCTGATGTTACAGAGTTTTTTTATTTTGTGTTCATTTCAAAAGCAAAAAAGAGATATTTTCTTCTTCTACTTATGCTTTGAAACCTGTGATTGACTGACGCTTTAAGAGGATATGTGGTTGCTTGATTTTTTTTGAAAGCTGAGGGGTGGGAGAGGGATTTGTTTGCATGTGAAGGAGGGCTTGACAAAAAAAAATGAGAGAAATATTGACATAATTTAGGTAACACACACTGTAAACAAGCTGCTAGGTTTTGCTCACAATAATTTACAATAATTCCTCTACAGAGCACAGGCTGTGTATTTCTCCTCATCCAAGACAGAGCCAATCCTCCTGACTTGAAGGCTTCCTTGCACATATTTCTGCCATGTTTGCCCTGAACTTTGGGGCTGATGAAACCCCCATATCAAGCCAAGCTCTGCTGAAGTCACCAAGGGTTTAATCCGAGATAACAAATTGGCTTTGTTTTATTCATGTGTAGCTCAGCTTCCTGCGGCTCAGCCAGAGTTTGTGTGCAGATTCCCTTCCAGCACACTTGTTTGGATTGCAGGTGAGCTGGAGGTCGTGCAGGTCTGCTGCTGGAGAAGGCAGCCCAGGAAAACACTCCCAGTGGGAATGTGCAGCCTCTCCTTACAAATGCAGACAAGCGGCTCTGCCTGCAGCCATCCCACCCGGCAGCAGCAGTCCTGGAGAGGCTTCCACTGTCCCTGCCAGCCAGCAGGGCCACCCAGACACAGCTGCAGCTCGCTGAGCTCCCCTGGGTGCTGCTGGGCACTCCCAGGGGTTAAACGTGTTTGCCCAGGGGGACGCTTAGGCTTTGGACAGGACCTAGGCTAGGCAAAGGGATTCTTCCATCCCTTAGGCTGTGCTGGCCCCAAGGTGGGACTGGCACATGTCCTTGTCACTGCTGGTCCTGCTTTAGTCCTGAGGGAGAACGAGGCAGATTGTGAGGAGCATCCTTGGCAGAGGCAGTAGAAGAAATTGCCTTGCTCCTGCCTCTAGATCCAGAGTCCTCCTGTTCAGCAGAACACTTCTGCTGGCAAAGGCGGGCTGCAAGGTAGTGTTGTGCCTGTAAAACCTGCCTTGCTTGCTCTATAAATTACACTGTAGCTCATCTCTCAAGTTATTTTGCCGTAGCTCAGGTCTGAAAGGAATGATAGAAACCCAAATTATTCATTTTTTCACCACTGGCTTTCTGTAACAATCAGGCCCTAAATAGGTCCTCCCCAAGGGCTGTGTCCCCAGGCAATTTGTCATGAGTCCCTCAAGGCTGCACTGGCCTTTCCCCATGATGAACGTCACTGTTTGCCTTTTTCTTTCTTGGTTATTCTTCCTCTGCTTTTCATAGAATCAAAGGCTGGTTTGGGTTGGAAGGGAAGTTAAAGACCATCTTGTTCCAACTCTCCATGCCTTCCATTAGACCAGGTTGCTCAGAATTCCATCCAACCCGGCCTCAAACACTTCCTTTTGGGGCAGTTCCAGGGTTTGCTCTCCTTACACCTCCATGCTCTTGTGTTCTACCAGTTTTGGGAAAGGCATGGTCATGTCCCAGAGGGCAGATGGAGATGGCTGCGGAGGACAGAGCTTTACCTCCATCAGTGCTTGGGGAGGGTTAAAGCAGTGATGGTGGTCGAGGTTTTACATTCATTGCAAAATCAGGGGGAGGGAGGCCCGTAATTTCTGACTTTGGTGTTTGTTTCTATTTATGAGTAGCTCTAAATTAAAGAGGAATTCAACCCTGTGCTGCAAAGGTTACTCTTTTGCTATTAAAATGGTAGGAATCAGAGTTGTTGTTGAGGTTTCCTGCTAATTATCTCAGAAAATTATGCTCACATTTATTTGTCATTCTGGATGGGGTTTCATTCAGAAGTTCTTGTAACAAAAAGTGCTGTTTGCTTGTTAAAAATAACTGACTGACTTGAAAGGTACCTGGGAGCAGCTGGAGAGAGAACAAACAACTTTTTTTTTTATTATTTCCACATGAAAATGAAAGGTCCAAATTAGAGCTCTGGCTCGTATCTGTTGAAGTCTTCATAAATAGTGCTCATACCACAATTGAAATTACAAATACCACATGTATGAGATCCTCCTTCTGTCCTCATGCAGTGTTTGTAATGTTAATGCTTGTTTCTGAAAGTGTTTGGGCTGAGGAGCTTTAGGCATTTTTACTTGTTATTATTTCCCTACAAGTGTCAAAGAGGTAATAAGTTCTCCTGGTTTTAACACCTCTCTCCCTCTTTTAAATGTATCTATAAGTAACCATCAGGCTTTCTGGGAAAAACTATCATTAGTATTTTCATCTAAGCAAATGAATAATAAACTGGCCATTTTCAAGTTCCCTTTTAAGGCACTGCCTTATATTTTCTTTAGTATGGTAACTCCTGAGCCACATTCAGTAGGGTCAGGAGCTCTCAGCAATGAAACTGTGCAGAGTAAATGGTAACAGGATAAGTGTCTCACAGTCTATATTGCAAATCAACGGGGAAGCTGACACCCTGAATTGGACTGTTTGCTGAATAACAAATCTGGAATGGATGTCAATGTACTTTCCCCCCTGGAAAAAAACCTTTCATTTGAATGGAGGTGAAATAAAGTACTGTTTCCTTCAAATAATCAGCTGTAGAAAGTAGATTCCCAAGCCCACAATATTCGTATTTCAATACAAATTAGATCTGTGAACAAAAATTGGGCAAAAGAAAGTAAAGAATTCCAGAATTTCGCTGCAATTGTCACAGATTCACCCAGGAGTTGGGGGGAACAACTCCTCAGGCAGGTCCAGAGAGTGCTTGGAAAAGCCAGTGTCTGGAAACAAGAAACAGATCGCTTGGCAGCCTCTTTCTACGTTTCTGTCCTCAGGGTCTATCGGCTGTGAAAAATTCCTCCACTGCTTTGACATTTGCCTTACTATAGAAACAGAAACATTCAGGTTTCTGTCTTCACTCCCTATGTCATTCAAACCCATGGAGGGAAGGGAAAACCTCTGCCTCATGCTGGGTAGCTCAGGAACAGCTGGTAAAAGTCATCAGCTGGGGAGATTTAGGATGGGTATCAGAAAAGGTTCTTCCCCAGAGGGTGCTGGGCACTGCCCAGGCTCCCCAGGGAATGGGCACGGCCCCGAGGCTGCCAGAGCTCCAGGAGCGTTTGGACAGCGCTGCCAGGGATGCCCAGGGCGGGGGTGTTGGGGGTCTGGGCAGGGCCAGGAGCTGGACTGGATGATTCCTGTGGGTCCCTTCCAACTCAGGATATTCCATGATTCCGTGGTCTGCCACTGCCTGCTTTATGAGCTGTGGGAGGGGGATGGATTTTACTGGGTTTGGCTCTTATTTGTGTTGTGTAGGCAGTCTGAACTCTGGGCTGTTGATGTCACAGCTTTGTGAGCAGAGTTGGAGCCGATTCCTGGTGAAGATTGGGTAGAGGGAAGAGAGAAAAGATGTACCATGGACAAGAATGTACAAAGCAGGGAGGGTGAAAGTGGAAGGCAGCAGATCTGGGGAGTCTTAGGGAAGCTACAGAGCAGCCCAAGGAGCTGCAGCAGGAGCTGAAGGGTCAGAGATGGAAGAGGCTACACCAGGCACGGGCAGCCAGCAGATGTAAACCCGGCTGTCACCACTCCTTTGGAGTCACATCCAGACATTGGTTCTGGATTTCCAACCTTGTGGTAGCACTTCTCCAGGAGCTCAGACCCAGGGCTCCTTAGGAAAAATGGCAAATGGCTCACACAGTTTTTTCTCGGTGACTTTAGATTCAACCAAGATTTTAGGCAAACAATCCTTTCTTGCTTCTACATCCTGTAATCTCTTGTTGCTGTTTCTCTTTGTATCAGATCAACACTGAGAGAAACTGGAGCAAACCTTGTGCGAGATTTCCTCTCTCATATGGTGAATTCCTCTGCTTCATATGTTGGTTGGGTGGTTGATGAAGAACACCAGGAGGAAAAAAAGCAATTACATCCAGCACAGGCACTCACAGCTGGCATCACAGCCATGTGTTCACAGTGATGGTTGCAGTACTGCTGGGAAGCCATAACATTTACAGTTTCCAGTCATGTTAAACCCTTCCCAGTTAAAGCCACAATGTTTTGATCTTCAGAGTTAAACCCCCAGATCTAGGCTTTAAAGTCACCGCGTGTCCCAAATCTCTCAGGGAGCAAGGCAGCCGCGCTGTGGATGGAAAGAAAATGTAATTGCACGGCTTCATGTGAGGCTCATCTGCTTCAATTATCTCTGCTCTTGGGCAATTACCACCTTCTTTCAGATCTTTCCAGGTTCCCTGCTTCTGCCACCCACATTTGCCGTGGACAGCCGGATTTCTCAGCCTCGGCTGTGCACTGCTCCCACTTGACATGTTGTCAAATGACTGCTCCAGAAGTGAAAATGGCACAAAATCTCTGCAGTGGATTAAATGACTGTTAGCAGGTAACTCCAAATTAGACTGTGTAGGTAGTCAAAGGCAAGGAAATTTAACACTTCACCGGATGCCATGATGAAAGGTTGGTGACATTCAACATGGGAGTACAAACGCTTACAAAAGTATGGCAACCTTGAAATCCACTGCTCTTCCTCTCCTCCAGATTTGGGATGTTTCTCAAAGGCTGTTGATTGTTTAGGTTGGATATCAGGAAAGGTTCTTCCCCCAGAGGGTGCTGGGCACTGCCCAGGCTCCCCAGGGAATGGGCACGGCCCCGAGGCTGCCAGAGCTCCAGGAGCGTTTGGACAGCGCTGCCAGGGATGCCCAGGGTGGGGTTGTTGGGGTGTCTGTGCAGGGCCAGGAGCTGGACTGGATGTACTTTTTGGGTCACTTCCAGCTCAGGATATTCTATGATTGCTTTCCCATCTTCTGTCCCCTCTGCTTTCCCTTCCCTCTCTCCCATCTCACCCCAGTGACATGAAGAAGTCAATGCTGTCAGTTAAGAAATGGCTTATAAGCAAACATAAAGTCGTGTTTTAAGAATAGAGATGATAACTTGATTTTCTTGTAAAAAATTTCGGACACACTTTTGGTAGGTTTGCAGCAGATGGGATCTCTGCTGAATTGCAGAAGAACTGCACCTGTAGTGCCACTTCCATCAGAAAATGTCCATAGCCATGGGACTGACAGGTCATTCCTGGGGATGTGGATGGGATTGTATTGCACTTGATAAGGCCAGACTGCAGATCCCCAGCTTTGCTTTCTGCCATCTCAGAACCACAGAATGGTTTGGGTGGGGAGAGACCTTAAAGCTCATCCAATGCCACCCATGCCATGGGCAGGGACACCTTCCACTATCCCAGGCTGCTCCAAGCCCCGTCCAACCTGGCCTTGGACACTTCCAGGGATCCAGGGGCAGCCACAGCTTCTATGGGCACCCTGTGCCAGGGCCTCCCCGCCCTCACAGGGGAGAATTCCTTCTCAATATCCCATCGAACCCTGCCCTCGGGCAGTTTGAAGCCATTCCCCCTGTCCTGGTACTACATCCCACAAGTAGGTTGGGCAGCCCCTGGCAGCTGCACAAAGCCCGGGAATGGGTGGCTGCCAAGGTCCAGGTTTTCTGCTTCATCTTTGCCTGTAGGAGCATATGGATATCTGAACCTTGCACCATTAAATTAGTCCAACCCTTTGGCCTGGGAAGGAGGGATATGCTCACACAGACAAGTGAATTATTAATACAATTTGCAGGAGGTAACCTCACTGAATCACTCACGCAGCTGCTTCTTTCTCTGTATGTAGGGCTGCAACCACAGCAAGGTTAATACAGAGCATCCATCATTTCCATTAATAGATGGCAGAGCTGTTTGGATCCCTTGTGTGGTCTGCCTTTAATTATTTTTTAAGGTGGCCTCTGCATATTTCTTTGCAGTGAAAGCTGAGGTGGAGGATGGAGGTCAGGTCTGTGGACTGACTGATTAAACCTGCCCATCACACCTTCTGCACAGGGATCTTTCCAATGCAAATAATACCTTGTAGCAGGAGAAACAGATAGGGAAATGGTGCTGGTCCAGCCTGTATTTGTGAGGAGACAGATTTCAAATGGATTTTTTTTCCTCCTTCCAAAATGTATCAGGAACACTGAGCTGCCTTTTGTGACTCCAAATCCCACGTGCACCAAAGATGGACAGAAGAGCACTACTGTAGATATCTTTTGTTCCTGCCCTGTTAGTGGTCAGGACTGCCCTCAATTCTTCAGTTTAATAATTCAGTTTATAGTGCATGTTATATTTTTAAAAGGGTGTCTGTTACCTCAGAATGAAATTACATTCAAAGCTCTGTGTTGCTTATATCTGTCCTCTGGGCACCCTGTTGACTTCCCAAAACATGAACATGAAACACAAAGTATCTGGGATTTACTAGATTATCACACTTTACCTCACATCTTTTACAGCAGTATTAACATGCAACAGTCCTTCCAGAACATTTTTTTCTTATGTACCACTCTGGCCAAGAAGGAAATTGTTCATGTGAGGCCTGTGTGTGCACAGGTACTTAGGAAAAGCAAAAAAGAGCATTAAAAGTAGCAGTCTAATAAATTCACTCTTCATATATAAACCTTATGAATAGTACGTAGAGAATAACATCAGAAACAGGACCCCTGGCCCAGACAGAAGGAGAAAAGAGGGGAAAAGAACTGGAGGTCAGACTCAGGTTTCTGTGGTAGGTCTGGCTCCTCTTGTCATTGATTTAAGGCTCTTTGTATTTGTCTTTAATAAAGGCCAGTGAGGTACAGAGGATCCACTCTGTTACAGATGATCATGCCAAGGGTGAGAAGCAGTGGAACAGCCTCAGATTTATTCTTGACTCACTTTTTCTGGCACCCAGAGGAGCCAAGAGCGTTTGCACTTGTCCTCAGTGCCCAGTTCAGTGTGTGCCATAGAGCAGTGGGCGGCGTGTGCAGCTCCTCTCTGGAGCTTAAGGGCTCTCCCAGCACCCTCTGGAAAGCCAGGAGAATGGGGTGTGTATGAATAGATCCTGGACAGTCCTTCTCGGAACCCAGCAAACCCTGCCTGATGGCAGTGGCACCAGCACATCACTGCTGAGCCCAGCCCTGGTGTGCTGAAGGCATCTCCTGGTTCAGGTGAGTGAGGGATGTCTGTCTTTACTCTTTCTATCTCTGTCTCCCTACAGATCTATTAAAAATGGCTTGTGAGAGAGATACCTGGCTGACAGAAATTTGGTGAGCAGTGTAGAATGCTCTCATCACGTGATGGACTAAAAACTGCATTGCAGAGCTTTGGGAGCTGCTTCTGCTTTCCTGGCTGGACCTGTGGCTGTCTCCTGCTGTGTTTTACCTGCTGCAGCTCAGGCTGGCACAAGCCTGACTCAACTTGTTTGCAGAGGATGTGTCTAATCCACTGCTCTGATCGTCCCAAGTCACCAGCTACTCCCACACCACTGAATAATATCCAACCTCAAGTGAGCACAGGCTGCTGAGGGATCATTAAAATTCCTCCTCAGTCCTGATCATTAAACAAACCATACAAGAGGCAGACTCCATACCTGGGGAAAGTGGCACGTTAATGGAGATGCACCCAGCATAATTGCTGTCATCCATCACCCCCATCCCGCTGCTATTGACAAAGTGCAGCTAAATATTTAAATAAGCCATTTTTCTTCAGAAGCCAAAGGATTAGATGCAGCCAAATTTCTCAGTCTAGTCAGCAAACGATACAAATCCAAGGATTAAACAGGATTTGCTGGAGTGAATGAGAGCTGCTTCTGCACTGTGCTTTATGAAAAAATATCCTTTGCTGCCAAGACTGTTGCTTGGGGCAAGAAGGGGAGGAGAGACAATTCTCCTTCCTACTGGAAGCAAGAAAAATAGAATTAGTTTCTCTTTACTCGACACTCTTGATTTACTTTGAGTGTGTAGTTGAAGGAAAATGTGGCTTTCCCAAGCTCCATTAGACACCTACACTTCTTCTAAAAAGCAAAACATATGAAATGAAGACGTAGGTGTTGCAAGGCTCTGTGCATCTGTTTTGCTTCAGGGTCAGCTCCTTGGAAGGCTTGCCAGGTTGCTCTCAGTAAAACAGAGGAGAAATGTTTCCTGAAGTAATTTTTACTTGGATGCATGTTGGTATGCTGCAGTTTTCCCACATCTGGAGAGAGGCATATTGAATTTATTGGGTGAGATAGGAGGTCCTCATTGAAGCACTACAGACACTTGTAGAGGGAGGCAAGAAGGATTTACAAGCACAAAAAGATATATTTGCTGGGGCTGGTTGGGAAATTTTTGGAAAAAATTCCGTTTCATTTGGAATGTCTCAGTTCATGGAAAATGAAAAAAGTTATTTGCAGGAAAAATTGGTGGGTTGGTTTTTTTTTAATAACAATCCAACTGTCAATTCCTAGGCTTTGGTTATTACTTTTTTACAGCATAAAATAACTTGGTTTTATTCATTTGTCCTTAAACTTAATAATAATATGGTTAAATAAGCAAAACAAACCAGAGGAACAAAGTGAACTGAGCTGATTCAAATTACATGGAACTGAAATATTTGAAAATACCCAAAATATGAAAGGCAAAAATCTTGAGTTTTCCACACCGATGTGAGTTAGAAGCTTTATATTGATTTTAATGCCAGCATCTCCCATCATTCTTCATGAGATAGAAAAAAACCCCAGTTCTTGGCCTTTCTTAGTGGCCAACTCAGTTTGGCAGCTCACAGGGGTGATTTGTGGGTTATTTTTTCTGGAAATGTGAAATCCCTTTAAATCTTGCTTTTTCTGACGGCTGCGTGTTGGTGGGGGGAGGAAGAAGAGATTTGTCTTTGCAGTGATAGCAGGGAAGTTTGCACATCTTGGCATTTTTCAGGAAGTGCCTCAGATTTGTTGGTCTGACTGATGTGGAAACCATGGAAAAGTTCTGTCCATTCACTTTAGGCCAGGCGTGAATCCCAAGAAGAATTGTCATAAATGAGTTGTCCAGAGCTATTCAGTTTGTGCAGGGCTTGGGAAGACTTTTTCTCCCACCAGCTTATTTCTCTTTACATATTCACAACAATTTCCTGCAGAATCTGAACTTGGATAACATCTGACCAGAACTCTGTTCAAGATGCAAATACAACTTCTCTCCCTGGTACATCTGTCCAAGGATTGTGTGTGCTCACCTTGTCAGATCAAATGTTACTTACTTTTCCCCCTTGAATCAAGCAGTGTCAGGAATCTGAGCCTCATGCCCATCTCTAGGGAGAGACAGCAGCATTTAGAAATCATGGAGAAAAAAACCATTAAAATAGTAAGATATATATTTTTCAGCTCAGACTTGAAAGGGATTACAGAGTGAATATTTTCCCCTACATTATGCGAAATAAAACTGTTCTTCCCTTACCTCATAGGGAGAGGGTTTGGTGAAAATTAAGTAGATTATTCTTTATGGCTTTATTGAAATTCTACTAAGATGTCTAAAAATCCACAAGCCTGTTGCTTTGCAAGTGAATTCAGTGTTTCATCTTTGTGAATTGATAGTGATACATAAATGTCAGCTTTATTGAACATGTCTCCACTGTCTGGCTATTCAAACAGTATTAATTAACTCCCTAAGTCCTGTTCCAGCATGCATTTGAACTCATTTTAAAACTTGCATTAGAGCAGTTGCTGAAGAAATGCAGACTAGAAATATGGTGCACGTTTTTAGCAGAGAGTAATTAACCACTGAAATAAATTACCCGCAGCAAGGTGGATTCTCCATCATTTGAAGTCCTTAGCTCAAGGCGAAATGTCTCTGTGAAAGATGTGTGCTAACAACAGGAGCTGTGAGCTTGGGGCTGTGAGAACACGTTTGTGTATTTACAGTTCTGTTGAACAGGGTTTGTAGGAGAGTTCTCCTGGTTCTGCACCCCAGCTGCAGGAATTCCTGGTGGGACACAGCTCTCCTGCCAGCTGGGAGCAGGACCCAACATTTTACCCCTTCTCTGGAAGATTCTCACGAAGAAATTCTCCCCTGTGAGGGTGGGGAGGCCCTGGCACAGGGTGCCCAGAGAAGCTGTGGCTGCCCCTGGATCCCTGGAAGTGTCCAAGGCCAGGCTGGACAGGGCTCGGAGCAGCCTGGGATCGTGGAAGGTGTCCCTGCCCATGGCAGGGGGGGGAATTAAATGATCTTTAAGGTCCCTTCCCACCCAAACCCTTCTGTGATTCTGTGTTACCCACAGTGAAACCAGCTGACCAAAGCATGAGCTTGCTTTGCTCACTGCATTTCTCATCCGAGCTGAGCAGAACACGAAAATCTGTTGAATGTCACCAAAATGGAAAATGCTTCAGAAATACCTTAAGCAGATGTTTTTTCATGCTTATTTTGACTGAAGGAAGCCTGGCAAACCTTGATGGGGGTTAGCCTGGAAAAGTTGTGAATTGGCAAAAATAAAAAGTACTTTGGATTTCATCTCCAGGAAGCAACAGCATTTCACATAAAAATGTGGAAAGGAATCAGAAACCCTCTTTCATGTGGTATCTGTTTGCTGATTTCCTGTTTCTGTGTACCTGGGTGAAAAGACCATGTCCACATGGTGAAAGGAAGGGAATAGGTAAAACCCAGCAGCCAGATTAGCAGAGAAGGCAGGTGTGTGGTGCCACTTTCAGGTGCTGAGCCTCACCTGGGCACAGCAGGAACATCCCAAAGCCAGGTGTGTGGAGCAGCAGCAGCCAGGAGGCAGCTCCTTTGATCCCACGGCAGGTCCGTGTCACATAAGCCTGTCTCAGCCTCGCCGAGAGCTGGCAGATAATGTGATTAAACAATAAACATTTTGTCACAGTAATGAATCCTGGCACCCATCTTTCTGATATGATTAAATCAGTCTGGAGACAAATTCTTCATTTCTGACACCAGGTCACTGCACAAGTATGCAGGTTGGGTTTCGTTCTTTGTTTATTTTTATTTAAATACTGAGTTAAGCAAGGTGCTACCAGCAGTAATGAGGTCACCCTGGATTAATCCCTACCTCGTAAATGCCAGGGACCACAGAGCTTTTTTTTTTTTTGCTCAGCTGTGGATGTTCATGAGTCTCTGCCTGGCAAAATGGGGCTGTTTTCTTTCCCCAAGAGGACACTCACCCTGCATGCACAGACACACAGAACTGTGTTCTCCCCATTCCCTTGATATTCCTTGGCTCCCCTCACCAGTAATGCCATGCAAAGCCCTGTGGGAGCAGCTGCACTGGGTTATGCCATAAGGCACACAGAGAGCTGTTAAGGGGCCATATAATTACTGTCATTGATGAAAAGTCCCTTTCATGGCAGTTCTGCTGCTCACAGGTGAAAGAAGGCTCTGCAAATACCCCATCAGCCATTCACAATTAACTTGGTTATGGATGGCATTCCATAAATATTTAAAAACACTGAAGGAGAAGTAATAAATGGTTGATTTTTTTTCTTGACTGCAGCTGCTGCAGGCTTGAGCTCTTTGTGTATAATTCTTTATTCCATTTAGCACCAGTGGATATATCTTCCCTTGCCTCCCCCTCCTTTTAAACTTTTATCATCTCCTGAAACCTGTTTTCAGGTTCTTTCCTGGCCACTGCGCTTGGCTGGAGGATCTGGGGCGATAAAGAGAAAGTCTTGGCTCTGCCATCCGTGGAATGCACTGCCATTAACTGGTGCTCACATATACACTCACCCCTTCTCCAGACACCTTGTAAAGCCAAAATAATCTGCACTTTCCTGCCCTCATCTGGGGCTTCCTTTCATTCATCATTGTCTGCAAATACGATTTGCACTCAGGTGCAATTCCCAGGAACTCAAATGCCAACAAATGAATTTCATCTTAATCTAGTCCCTTCTTTCTCTTTGGTAGCCACTGTAATAATTCATAGGGCACAGACTGCAAGTTTGGCTATAGGTTTGGAAAGAGATAAAAAAACATGTGATCAACAAGAAATTGTAACTTTTGTGCTGTGAAATCAGCAGGCAATGCTGCTGCACAGCTTAAGAATTACTGTCCTTGCTCCACGTCCTTTTTCACTTCCAGCAATAGTTTTAGACTCTCTAATCACTCAGTTTGCTTTCCTCTGGGCTGGCAGGGGCATCAGCTAATGTAAAAAATAGTCCATCCAGTGGAATGTATCTCCTCTGAAGGACAAGATTATTCTTCATTTCTCTTTAAGAAAAAAAACCTCGGGCAAAGGGAAATGTTTGCTAAAATTCCCTTCAGCCTTGCTGTGTGTGTGTTTGTATTGGTTTGTGGTGCATTCTCCCCTTCCTGCAGCCCTCGGGGCACTGAGGGCTCTTCACCTTCAAGTTAAAAAAGACGGATAAATAACAGCCATAAGCTCTCTCACTCTTCCAGTTCTTGACAAGCCTTTCCATGAAGAAATTTTCCCTAATATCCAATCTAAACTTTTGGTGCAACTCGAGGCCATCCCTTGTGGTTCTGTAGCTTGTTACTTGTGAGAAGGGGCCGGCCCCCACCTGGCTGCACCCTCCTGTCAGGGCTCTGCAAGGTCTCTCCTGAGCCTCCTTTTCTCCAGGCTGAGCCCCCTCCAGCTCCCTCACCTGCTCCTCACCCAGCTTGTGCTTCAGACCCTTCCCCAGCCCCATTTCCGTCTCTGGACACTCTCTGGACCTTCTTGCAGTGAGGGGCCCAACATCAAACCCAGTATTCGAGGTGTGGCCTCACCAGTGTTGAGTGAAGTGGGACAGTCACAACACTTGTAGTTAAACACCGGCAGCTGCTGCACCTGGGGAGGAAAAGTGCTGATGGAAGCACAGAATGGGAGATTCTGTCTGGGAAGGCGATGGCTCTGGGATGGACTTGAGGGTCATGGTGGGCAGCAGCCACAAAGGGAGTCTCAGGTCTGCAGCACAAGGACAGCCCTGTGTACATGGAAAGAATCAAGTGGAATTAGAGGGGTAACCTCATCTCTGTCTTGAGAGCTGAGTGAGGGCTGCTGAAGACTTGCACCCACTTCTGACTGCTACTGACTCCTCAGGAGTGACTGGAAGGTCTCACACAGACCTCAGAGGAAGGCTAGGAAAATGATTCAGGGCATGGGAAATGAGTTACATGATCTGAAGCACCAAGAACTCTATTCATTATCTTATTAAAAGATGGAGAGGAGATTTTTATCATTCGTTTTAAGAGTGTCTACATGGAGAGGAGTCTTGAGAGTAAAGGGCCTTTTGACCCTGCAAAATAGAGCCTAACAAGAGGACTGGAAAATGAGTGTGGAGAAATTCAGCCTTGAAACACGACAGCATTTCCCAGCAGAAAATCACCGAGCAGAGCTGGCGGTGGGCTGCAAGCAGATTGTCTATAATGAGATTTGGTATCTTAAAAGAAAGGACTTCCCATCCAATTTCAGTGAGAACCTCTCTTCCTTGTGCTGGCAGCAGCCAAGATTGCTGGGATGCTCGTGCTGCTGTCAAAGCCTCTGTGCCACAGTCCCACAGCAGCATCCCTTCTCTGCTGCCTTTGGGGCTAAGCTCAGTCTGTCCTCCCCATGGCAAAGAGCAACATGCTGGAGAACTGGCACAGGCACAAACATCTGACCTCTGCCTTACTGCCTCTATTTGATGTTTTTTGAACTTTAATTGAGCTGCAATCCTGGGCATTTTAAACAAATTCGAACCTTTCCTTACGCAGTAGCAGCAGCCAGGGAGAAGAAACAGAAAACGCTGTTCCTCTTTGGAAACTGTTTTCTTTCCCAGCTACATAAGTGTAGGAATGAATGGAGGCACCAGGCATTAATTTAACCATTTTCCTGGAAGGGGTTTTGTAAATAACATTAGCAGGTAGAAAATGATAGATGTGACTCCTTATCCACAAAACCTCCCTGCAAAGTGGAAGCCCCACGTACTGACCTGTAGAAGGGAAACCAGGAAAAGGGGGACAAGACAGGTCTTTATTTAGACCCAGTTCTTTGTTCTTTTCCCTTTTTTCCCACCATTTCACTTGCTCAACAGCTTAGATCTAAACAAACTATCAATACACCCCATTGCGTTACACCAGGGACACATTTGACCCATTTATTTTTAAGTGCTCCCGCTCACTTTTTGGTATCTGCTTCAGTGTGAACTATAAAAAAAAGCAGCTTCATTAAAGCAGAAGGTATTAGAAAAGGTGCCTATGTGTAAAAGAACTAGTTGGGAGCTAATGGGATCTTTCAGGGGACTTGACTGTACCAGTGATAATTGAAACAAACAGATCTCAGCGGTCTAAACTAATTCAGAGGAGCTGTGTTCCTGTTTTTATTACACAGGCAGCAGTTCAGCACTCTGCAGCTCCCCACTGGCACGAAGAGACACTTCCAGCTGTTCTCCCCCGATGCCAGCACTCTGTGGAGCTAATGGGGGGCTCCCAAGGCCTGATGAAGTGTTGCAGGTCTCCGACAGCACCAGGCAGAGGATTTGCCATACGCCTGGGGAATTTCACCTCTGTTCAGGCTCAATTCAGCCCCAGCTCCCAAGGTGAAAGCCCATTTAGGTTGGTACATTTCAGCACTAACAATTACAGTGATGTGGTGAACGCTTTCTTTTATTTCTGCTGGGCTGGTGTGTGTTGGGTGTAACCAGACACACACCACCTTCACCCCTGCCGTGGTGACCCCATTGCAGGAGGGGAAAGGAAATTGAGATCCAAATGGGGAAAACTTTGCTTCAAATAAAAATAAATGAAAACACAAGAAAAACCAAAGGCTTTTTGTGCCGATTTTCTCTGCTGCCGCTCTCAGAGAACAAGGAGAAGAGGAGTAAAATGTAAGATTTTCTAACCCCTAACTACCTATCAGCACAAGAAATTTCATTTAGGAGGTCTTTATTCTTAAAAAACTCTGGGTGTGTGTATTTACAGCTGTTTCTCTGGTGCACTTTTGGCACACTACATTGGAGAAAACTCTATTTTAATGCGGGGCCAAGGGAAATCTCCCACCTTGTGCTGTGTTGGCCTGGCTTGGAGAGTGAATTTCCCCAGACCTCCTCCTCCCCTGGCTCCATTTGCTGCTCCCAGGGAGCAGGGACTGGATTTTGTATAGAATCAGGGACTGGATATTGTATGGAATCAGGGGCTAGGTATTTTATAGAATCAGGGACTGGATGCTGTATAGAATATTGGGTCTGTTGGTTTCACCTACATCTACCTGGGTGCAATGTGACTGCTACAAACCTGAACCCTCCATGGAGGTTTTAGCTCCTTTTAGGTCTGATGCCTTGTGCAGCTGCTGTGAGCAAGGGAAGCTGTCTCTGACCTTTCGAAACCATGACTTCCATCACTCATCTCTCACTAATTGCTGCTGCAGTTTGTGGCCCTGTGTGGAAGGGAGAGCGGGACTAAGCTGCCCTTGTGAAATATAAATTATTTTAATTATAGTCAACAAGCATTTAATGGGAAACACAGTGAGGAAAAATTTCTAGATGGCTTTTTTTAGCTGCATCTATAAAATTCACATTTTGGCTGTGCAAGAGTTGGGTGTGTTTGTGGGGGGGGGTTACTGAGGGTCTGTGGGCTCTGGAGCTCCTCCTGCTTCAGTGAGGACTGTTCCCTCAGAGAACAGGCAGGCTTGCAGGTTTTCACAGATATAAATAAGGAAATGCTAAAAATGCAATCCAATATTTATAGAATTATAGAATCATAAATAGTTTGTGGTGGAAGGCACCATTAAAGGTCATTTAGTCCATTTAGCTCTTTAGTATTTGGTGTTTAGTTTCTCTTTTTTATTCTTTCTTTTTGCATTTGGTAGATGGGTATCAATATCAAATATTTTTCTGTCAAGGTGCTGCAGCCAAGTAATAAACTTCCCTGCAGCCTCAAGATAACCTGGCTTCACACCACTGATACCTTCTTTTTGAAATACTGACTTTCCTCTGTAGCAATGTTCATCAGGAAAGGTGCAGAAACTAACCTAAAGCCCTGGCTTGTATTTCATTCCTATTAGACAAAGTTTTAAAGCACTTTTCTTTACTGAAAGCCTAAGATCTGCATCAGTCTTTGCTGAATAGGGATTGATTTAAACTTGTGCTTAAATACCTTGTGGAAGGAGGCTCATACACAGAAATGCACAGCTGGAATTTCTCTTCATTTGTACTGGTATGAATAAGGCAAAAATTCCCTGAAACAGGTGCTGCATGTGGGAGAAGAATCAGGTCCTGGGCTGATTTTAGAAATTAGCTGTGAATATTTCAATTGTTTTACAATACTAACCTCCATTTGTAGGACACCAAAATTATCAACCATAGCTGAGCCATAGAAATCAACCCCTCAGCTGCCAGCAGCATGGCCCTGCTCATTATCCCACATCTCCTTCCCAAAAAGAAGCATTTAAATGTTCATGCCATCAAGCTTTCAAGTTGGCTGAGCATCCTTCAGAGCCTTCTGACACACAATAGTGTAGCCATCACTTTGTGTCTAATGTTTCATTAAAATGCCATCTATCCCCTCTGCTTTCTTGGCTTCTCATCTTCTTTAATGAAAGGTTGCAGGAGTTTCACTTCCAAATGGTTACTTTACCAATGACAAAAAAATGAGGAGGTAGGATCCCATTGTAAAATGCTCTGGGGAGGGAATTGGGCATCCTGTTCCCCATAGTACCTCAAAAGCAGGACCATAATGAATATATTATCCACCACAGTCATCATCACACCTCCTTTCTGCAGTTAGATATGATATTTGTGTTTATGTTTACCAATCCTTGTGTCTCCCATGTACAAGCACAGGAGAGGTGCTGGGATTTGGCAGATCACAGCAGACACAGCAAGCCCCTGACTTGGGTGACGTTGCTCCCAGGCATTAATTAATGTGACAGAAATATAAGGAGATGTAGGAATTGGCACAAGCAGCTCCTGAGTAGCACACAGAGCTGGTGTTTGTTCCTCCTCTTGCCTCTCTGCCCAGCAATGTTGTCCTATGTATTCAAAGAGAATTTCTCATGGGCAATTACCTCTCCATGCTGTGCTTTCTGTTGCTCTCAGGAGCAAGCTGAGTTCTGGTTTCTGAAAAATAGGCTTGTGGGAGATTCATTTTTTTCCCCCCAATCATTTCTGATCCCTGCCTCCCTTTTTATAGGCTTGGAAAGGCTACAGTCATTTATACTCTAACTTTTTCTAGTCGAATATTGAGGGTACCTGACTTTGCACATCTCTAATAAGTGGGCAGAGATCTGAAAAGCCGCTCACCATTGCTGTGGGTTCATTGACATTTGGAAAATGGGCTTCTTTTTATCATCTCCAAAATGCCTTCCCCTGCAAACATCATACTTAGAATGATTTATTAGCCTTTCTGGAGATTTCTGGGGTTTAATGCCTGCTGGGGAATTTTCCAGGAGATTGCAAGGGCGTGAAAAAATTGCACAGGGATATATATGTACAACTATATGTGCATATATGTGTGTTTAGAGCCACACCTGGCTCACAGCAAGAGGAAAAACCTTTTTTTAAGGTCTGCAAGGGGGAACTGATTTGAGAATAAATATTTTCACATCTCTGTCAACACCTGGGTCTGACTTTTTAGACCCAAGTGTGACTGAAGCACTCATAGCCTTTGTGCTGAATCCAGGCTCTTGAAGTTAAATCAAGGCACCCAGTGAGTCTGAACACATTTCCCAAGAGGGAGTGCAGCCCTTCTTGACATACAGGAGCTCTGACGCCTCATCAGTGGAATTTTGGTCTGAAATACTTGTTCTTTTACTCAACAAAGAGCAAACTCTGTTGACTCTGAGCTAAGGACACAACTGTTGAAAATTCAGATGCTTATCCATCAATGTTGGAAATATAAAAACAGTGACTCCCATATGTCTGTCCAGATTTCCTCCTCATTTCCCAGATGGAAATGCAGATGCTGTGCTGTGTTTCCAGAGTCAGCCCACTGAATCCAAAAGAGGTATATTTCGGGCCTCTGCAAACCCAAATACCTCTGAAAGTGTTGGTGTGTGCTGCCACAAGACACACATGTTCCTGTTTGTCCAGACTGGCTGAGTGTCTGAGAAGCTGGACAATCATCCAAGAGAGCAGAAAGGAAGCCAGCAGCATGTGGAAAACGTAATTTGAAAGCAAAGGACTACATGTGGCACATGAGGCCAAGAGAGGGCATTTTGGTGAGTTTCTAGTACAATATTTACCTTTGTCACCAAGGAAAGGGAGATTCACCAGTTCTCCTCATGACTTGTGCTGTTGGGGTGACACAAAGAGGCAGAGTGTGACGGTGCAGCTTTTCCCTTTGCACACCTCTGCAGAACCACGGCAGCACCCTCTGCACCACCCCTCGCTCCTGTGAACGCTTTCTTTAACCTTAATAGGATTTCCAAAGACTCGAAGCTGTCTGGCAGTCTTCTTCTTCTTGAATCCTTTTGGAGATAATCAGGCTGATGTGCTAATCACATTTGTGCCGTATTTAAAAATAGCGGGATAAAGTCTGAAAAGTGCTGAGCAGCACGATTCACCTGCAGCTTGTTTACAAGGGGAGCAGAAAGGGGAGAGGTGGTGGGCAGCATAGCAAATGGGGATGCCCAGGTGTTTTGCATTTGAATTAGAAAATAAGCTGAACTCTGATTATTCACCTCACTGAGGTTCCTTTGCCACGGTGGAGGGTGAGCGAGGGAGAAAAGTGGTCTCAGCTTGATCACATCTGAGGATAAATACCCCAGACTGATCCTTCCTCAGCCCCATGAGCAGGCTGTGATCTGTGGGATTTATGCTGCACATGATTAGGTGTGAAACGGAGAGGAAGTTTATTGCAGAGTGCCTGGCATGGGCTTGGGGAGTGAATTGATAAAGATGACATGTACATTGTCAGCCTGGGTGTTCTTAATTTACAGAAACCCTGGGAGCCATTACTCAGTTCCACCCGTGCGGTTCTCCCTGCCAAATCCTACTGTAGTTATAGGAATAAATAAAAAGGAAGAACTGGTTAAAGACATGTAAAATGCTCAGGTTTGAATGTCTGACAGCTTTTTCCTTGATGAGAGTTCTTACACCACAAACTAGCTGATGTAGAGGTGTGCAGAATGAATTAATTCTCCAGCTTCCCTTCATGCAGAAAGTCCCTTGGGTGTAATATAAACCACTCTCCCCTGTCACATAATTGGGTGCAAAAGTAGAAGGAAAAAGGCAATACACCTAAAATTTCTTTAGGACTATTAGAGCCTATCACATCCTAAAATAATCACCCTTGATCTCAGTGAGTGCCTGCTCTCAAGGGGGTTAAATCTGTTATTCTGTCTTCCAGGTGCATTTGGAGCTGCTCAGGGTTGCAGATCCCTTTGTGCTGCCCTGGTCTGGGGGAGGCCCAGAGAAGGAAGAGGCTCTGGCTCTCCCTGGTGCACGGTGGTGTCCCTCAGCCTCCTGTGCCCACAGCCTGGGTCTGGTGAGCTGGACATGAGGGCACTGCACAGGAGAGGGAGGATGTCGGGACAAATCCACCACATCCCAACTGCCCCGAGCCTTGTGGCAGCGGCAGCTCGAGTCGGAGGAGCTCCAGAGCCAGGAGCTGCCCTTGCTGAGGAAGCTCTGTCCCTGTTAGTTTGGGATGTCTCTGTTAATGACTGTGATTATTCTCCAGCTCACACGTCACCTCCCATTACTCTGCAGCACTGCCTGACACCCCGAATGTGTTCCCTTTCTGCTCTGCACGGGCAGCCCTGCTGCAGGAATGGCAATGCCAGCATCTCCCTGATAGTTTTGTCACACCACATCTGATCACATTTATCCGGTGTCGTGCACACTCACATGCACACACTCAAAGGCTTCTGCCCTAAGGCATTAAAGCCAAACTCTGCTCTCTTCATTGAAGAAAGCCAGCAGGAAGTTGTCCAGAGTGCTTGTGTGTGAAGTGACCTGTTTTATTCGGTTTTATGGGCTGGTTGAGCTTTGTGGTTCAAAAGCACTGGTGGCAGTGGATAAAAAGCACTGTCTAGTGGTGTGCAGGGAATGGATTTGGGACCAGCCTCAGCCACAGCCTTGCATAAATCACTTTGTGGCTCTGTGGCTTGGTTTGATAAACTTTCCCTACAGGTTTCTTTACTGGAGGCTTAATTAATCCGTTTGCCATGTCCTTTGAGATGGGGTGTGCTCATAGCATGCCAAGACAAGAGGAAGAAAAGTCACTTCTTAGAGAAAGGGCATCAGCAGCCATTTCTCAAACCTGAGCTCCCTAATTCCAAGTCTAATACATGGATTTCCTGAGAGAACATGGCAGGGTTTGGGTGGCATCAGCTCTCAGGCTGAGCACTGCTGGACTTGTTGATGTGATTGCCTTTTTCAATTTCCTTCCCTTTTCAACAGAGGGATCCCTCAAAGGCCTTTTTTTTGAAGCACAGAGCTGTTCCAGATCTTGGGAGATGAAAGCCACTCTGAGCCAGGTTCTGAGGAGGAGCTATCAGAGTTTGAGCCCCACTGCCAGCTTCTCCTGACATCAAACCCCATCTATTCTCATTTGCTATGGCCTCCATATTTCAAAGGGTGACTAATTCCACTTCCTCTGACCTCTTGAGCCCTGTAGTTTGCTTCTCAGCTGTTTGAAGGTTTCATTTCATGTGTGCTGTTGGAGGAATAGGTGAAAGTCCATTGTGCCAGGAGGCTGCTGGCAAGGTCCAGCTTCATTCAGCCACTGGCCCCCATCTAAAAAGCTGTGAAGTGAAATCAGAAGAAATCAGACATCCTGAAGGTAAGTAGAAAAACCAGTTTGGCTTCTTGTGATATGGGCAACAAACTCCACCTCTTTTTGATGTGCAGAAACAAAAGAAGGTAAAAAGCATTCCCTGCTCAGAAGTGAGGATTTTTCTTCTTTCTGATGGCGAATTTAAGTTTGAATGTTCTCTGCAATGTGAGCCCAAGCTCCAGGACCCTGTGCAAGCCCAGCAGCTGGAGCTGATATGAACAAGGCTTTAGCTGAGCTCTCACCATTTGCTGCTGTATTCAACCCAGTGTGGCAGTGGTGATGCTGGAGAGAAGCATTGCCCTCCATGCTGCAGCCAGTGCAAGGGAAAACAGAGCATTAACAGCTGCTCAGTGTAATGCATCTTTATTTCCAGAGCATTTCACATAAAAAATTAAACATTAACAGCTGTTTGTGGGTGAATATTCCTCATTTGGCATAATAGCCCTGAAGGACCAGTAAAACTTTAATCTGTTGCACTCAGTGACGTTACCAGGCTTACACAGATCTGAACAAGGGCAAGGAAGGGAGCATTGTAATCAGGGCTTTATTGATTGCCTTTAAAAAAATAAATAAAAGGGTTTGTGCAGTGGAAATGCATCCTTCTTGTCAGTCATGAGATGAGTCAGACTGACAATGAGTTTGGGACTCTCGGTCCATCAGGAGCCTTGGTGCAGCACCGAGGCAGAGGGCTGCAGAGAAGTTTGCTCTAGAAGCACATCCCAGAATTTCCTGGGCTGTGGAAGAGGGTGGAAGGGGTAGTTTGGGGGGGTCAAACAGGGTGGCAACACCCATGCCCCGGAAGAGCGCTAGACTGTGTGGCTGAGAGGCCCCAGGAGAGAGTAGGGTGTGCCTTCCCCTTCTTCTGCTCCCCTTTCCAACCTCAGGCATGGGTGACTCTGGGATCTGACCTGGGCAGCGAACAGAGTTAAGCTGCATATTCCCACCTCAGCTTACCCTGACAGGTGCTAGCTGCAGCCAGACATTTAAAGTAACTCCACCAGCCCTCAGGTTCCTCGGGGAGAGGAAGCTCATTTGTGGCTCCCAGAGCTGTTTGGTGGCTGCTGGCTGACCCTGAGCAACACCACTGTCTTGGTGACAGGCTGGTGACATTTAAACCTGCCCTTGTGGGCTGTGGCACGGGCAACCCTTTCCAATTTTTTAGTCTCCTGCAGCTCCTGAGTGTGTTTAACCCCATATGAAGCAAGTCTTGCTTTCTCTCAGTAGTGGATGTGCTGATAAACATTAATGTGCCTGCTCCTCTCTCTCTGTCTTGCTCTGCCTCCTTCCTGCCTATCCATGGGAAATGATGTCCCTTCTTTCCTGCCCTCCCTTCCTTGAGTTCAGAGAATGGTGTCTCTCTCTCAGTACAGAAAGCAGTCCCTGTTTCCTCGATAAAGACATGGATCAGATAAATCCCTCACCCCTTGGTTAGTGTCTGACCCCAAAGAGATTTCAGGGGTGCTTCACTCAGTTGGCCCCCAAATAATGTGCAGCTCTGTGCCTGGAGGGTGGCTTCCCATTCTGGGGGTTCAGGGAGGCAGTTTGAGACAGCTTAATTCAATGTTTTAGTTCTGTTCCATCTGAATTCCTCCTCATGTCCAGACTAATTTAGCACTGGCAAACTGGTATTTGTGTCAGATCTTAATATCTGTGTATAGAGATAGACATCCAGCTGATGGAAATCACTGCATGCCCCTGAAATCAAAATTAGGAGCTGGCCAAGTGTTGTGTAAATCTGTGTTAGGCCATTTATTTTGTTTTATTTTTTGAGGCGAATCGGGCCTAACCCTTCCTAGAGCCCAGGAACTGCCCTATTTCCCATTTTTCTCCTGCTTTTCCCTCTCGGGCTGAGGCTCTGTTAGTGCAGGCAGAGGAAGAGCAGGGCCCATGGTGATGCTCAGAACCTCTGTGGCCCAGCAGAGCTGAGGAGGAGCCCAGTAACATTGCAGCAAAACCCAGAAATGCTGCAAAAACCAGTAACGCTGCAAAAAAAAAGCCCCAGAGCTGCTTTAGGAGATCAAGACTACAAGGAGAGATAACATGGGGCTGCTCTGCTTTATGGATTGTTCTTCTTGCTAATTGTATTTCCTATTCTGTGCCATTTCACCTACCAACAGTGTGTGAATTTTTACTTTCCATGTCCCCATGGAGCTGTCAGTGTGGAATACACATTTCCACACTAACTGGGATCCTCTGAATTATGCAGAGCTCTCCAAGCTGCCTCAGCAGGCATTTCAAGTGAGCTTTTACTTCTGGATCTGATCAGGCAGAGCTCATCATGGTGTGGCAGAGCTTAGAGGAGCACGGGCTGTGTGGGTCCGAGTTGTACCTGGCACTTACACAGCTGAGCAGGGAATGAGGATGAAAAGCCTTGTCCAAAGTTTTCCAGTCTCCTATCTGGCAGTCAACATTTTGGGGAGCACGGGGTCAGATCAGGTCAGACTGTGACAGCAGTGACATGGGGAACTAATGAAAAAATGAGGTTGCAGCAGCATCAAAAGATTGCTGCATCAAAGTGTGGTAATTACCAGAACAGGAGAGATTTGAAATATCTGATAGCGCCTTTATGAGATTACCAGTTATCAGAAAGGAAAAAAAAAAAAAAATCAGAACTGAAAAACTCATGTGCAGAAAATGAGGAAAAGGCACAGAAATGGTAACATGGCATCTTGGATCCTGTTCTCAAAAGCAGAGCATCGGTGAGACAAAGCCAGCACTGAAACTCTAATAGAGACATTAGCAGTCCTTCCAGACTGGCAGTAGCTCGAGGATTTGTACATGTCTGATGGAAGAATTGTTCACTTAGTATCTATTTTTCTATGAGGAGATGATCCTGGCATCAAATCCAATCTCATCCGAAGCCACCCGAGTGTTTCTGTTGCTATGAGCAGGTGGAGGCTGTCTCACACTGGAGGACGACCCTGCTCCATGCTCAGTGGCAGCACAGGAGATGACACAGACTTGGTGAGGAATAAATCCTCCAAAGGAAGCTGCAGGCACTCAGTGAAACCAGGCAAAACGTTCACTGCATTTATCACAGGATGTGCAGTTCTTATTCTAGGCAGGTGAGGCATTGATGATAACTTCCGAGTGCAGAAACTTAATCTACATCCAGAATAGTTTTAATTAACACTCTGCAGCTACAAAAGGCAAAAAATCAGCAGATGATTTATCAGTTTGGTGTCAGCCCTTGGACGACACCAGGCTACAGGGCTTTCTTCTGCTTTCTTTTCCCTCCTTGTGTCTGCTTCACCAAGTTGTCCTGTGCAAAGTGAAGGGATGTAACAGAAGTGGAGGTGTTGTCTGTCAAATTGTGCAGGGTGTAAATTTATTTGCCTCTTAAGTTCAGGAGAAAACACATATGGTGAAAATTACAGTCCTTACTTCACTATTGTTTCATCTGCTCCCCTTCAATACCAAGTACTAAGCCTTAACTTTAGTGACTGAGGGTGACAATGAGCACATAATTGTTAAATATAAAAAAAAAGGGGGGAAAGTAAAAGTGAGGATGTGGGAATATTAAACGACCTCATCCTCTCAAGCTTTAATGGAAATGAATCGAGGCTGCTAGACAGCTCAGGAAGGCAATTACAGGGAAATAATCTGTGGTGTTTAGTGAAGCGGTGATGTGGGGCATGCTGAACATGATGGATCTGGCTGCTGTTTCCAGTTAATAATAATGCACTTTTAGAAGAGGCGGTGCTGCACATGTTTGTGCTTTTGTGTCTGTTTGTGTAGTAGAGGAGCCAGCCAATTTTTATTTATTTATTTTCCTCCACTGGGAATTGCCGTGTACCCAGTGGCTGGAGTGGCTTGCAGCAGCGCAAGTTTCCCCTCGAGGCAAAGCTTCTGTAAGGCAGTGTTTGCTTTTGTGAAGATCTTGGCCTTCTTTCCAACAATCCAGCTGCTGGAAAATTGTGGCTTAGGGAGCTGCTTGCTCTTTGAGAGTTGGGATGTGCCCTGGTGGATAGCCATCCTTGGCTGAAGTCCCTGATATAGGTCAGAAATGGCTGTGAAAAATAGAAATGTGTGTGCCTGGAAATAAATGCACTTATTAATAGAATCAACCAGGGAAAGACTGTTTTCTTCTTCAACTTCAGGTCCTCCTTTCTGCTGCAGGGCTCTGGAGGCAGCTGAACAAGCTGCAACAAAAGGGACTCTCAAAACTGGCCTGAACTATTCACTGGGCTTGAAAAACAGGGTTAGATTTTCCTGCCCTTGGTCTCACTTGAAGCAGGAGCAAACATCACCTGTAAGAAGGGCAGCTCAGGGGAGGACCTGGAGGGCTGCAGGTCCCACAGCAAATAAATTCTCTGCTTTTATAAGAAAGATGGAGAGGGACTTTGGACAAGGGCATGGAGTGACAGGATGAGGGGGAATGGTTTTTAAATTGACAAAGGGCTGGGTTAGATGGAATATTGGGAAGGAATTCTTCCCTGTGAGGGTGGGGCGGCCCTGGCCCAGGGGGCCCAGAGAAGCTGTGGCTGCCCCTGGATCCCTGGAAGTGCCCAAGGCCAGGTTGGACGTGGCTGGGAGCAGCCTGGGATAGTGGAAGGTGTCCCTGCCCATGGCAGGGGGTGGGATGAGATTTAACACCTGTTCTATTCTGTGATTCTATGATTCTACTTTTCTAATTTCTTCCCCAGTAGACCCTAAATCTGAAGAATTTTTCAAGCACCATCCCTTGTCAAGCCAGCACAAACACCCGGCACCACTAATTTATTCTGCATTTAGTTTGTGGGCTCTGTCAAGCTGTTTCAGACTCCAAAATCCTCAGTCTGATTTCCAGGCCAAATACATTAGAATAAGCCCAGAGAAATGTAATAAAGACAAACACATTTAAATATTTATCTGGAATGAATGGAAAGAAATTCTGAACTCTGGAGATTTGCTTGTTGCTAATGATTTGCTAATAAGTCAGTCTGATGCAGGCTGACAGGGAAATACTTTTCCCAGTGTGACGGGCTTGTGTTCTTGTGTTTCTGTCTCATACTGATTATTTTATGGAAGACTCTTCTTCACCTCTAAAATCCTGGAAACCACGTGAGAAGGGAAAGAAAGAATCAACAGATGATACTGATGCCATGATGGTTTTTGCCTTTTCTTTTATACCCCTTTTACATATCTTTTTTATAGCCTCTTGCATTCTTAGTGTTTTTAGCCTACATTCTTAGACTTAATATTTTGTTAAGCTAAAGAGACTAAACATCTTAGAAGCTTCAGACACCAAGATCTTTTCTGGAACACATTTTGTAAACTAAGATAGGCCTGTCCAGGGGGGGAAAAGTTCCTCAGAGAGGGGGGTTTGCTCAGCCCCTCATTGGGGAATCTTTGATAGATATGCTAATTGGGAAAGCCTAGAATTTTATAACCAAACTATTGTGGGTGTGCATTTGGATGTGCATTCCAGCATGTTCCCCCTGGACAGAGTGCACCAAGGATCCTTAAAATAAATACTGAAGTAAAATCCCTTTTTCCTTTCTAACCGTTTGGTTCTTGATTTTAAGTCCAAAGATAGGCATCAATACCATCCAGCATTTCCAGAAGATGCTTTGCAGTAAAGAGAATTCATGTCTTTATTGTCCAGAGATTTGTTTATTAATAATATTTTGTAAACTCTCTGTCTCCATCTCATTTCAGGTCTGAACAATGTTTCATCATATCCCAGAAATGGAAAATAAAGCACTATTTTATCCTGGTTTTCTACAAAAGTATGTGTGAAGTTAGTTTGGTGCTGGTGAGATGCTACAGCTGGTTGGATCTTCACTGCTCCATAAACACCTCTGGTCTATAATTACAAAGAAATGTGTCAGTTGGTCTAAGCTGGACTTCCCTAGACTTTAACACCCCAAGGATGGTAAAAGGAAATAAAAATGTAACTATGAGGAATGGATGGCTGTTTACAAAGAGTAAATGTGAAAAGACCCCAAACTGAAAATTAGAGGGATGAAAATTATACAGAAAATAAGCTTCAACACAGTGCATACCTTTGGTAGGAAGAAAGGAAGTACAAATGTGGATTTTGAGACTGCCGCTACTTTTCTTTTTTGGCATTTCAGAGCACAATTTTGTAACATCCCAGTTCTAAAATAACGGCCTTTAAAAATTGACTTTCATTGCAAATATTTTTTGAATCATCAGGGAGTAAAATGAAGCCAAATTTCTAAAGCAATACCAGCTATTGACTGGTGAAAAAAGTTTTCATTTTTATTTCCTCAAATACAACTCAAAGTAAAGTATATACAGATTTTACCTAACTCTTATTTTTTTTTCTCCTGCTTTTAGAGCAAACTGTGAAATTCATTGTCCACCCAACTCTAGCAAGAAATTGGGTTTGAAGATGGCATTGATTCTTTAACATCTGTGTTATTCTTCTGATTTGGAAGTGTAAAGGTTAAAAGAATTAATTTTTCATCTGGATGAGTTTTCTGTGGGGAATTAATTCACACTCAAAAAAAAGAAAGGAAAAGGCAAATGTGCTAAAGAATGTTCTGAGCCACTGATGGAGGTGGATGTCCAAAGGAGACAGGATCCAGAGTGGCAGAAGAGAAGAGACCGTGTCCACGTCCTGGGGGTGGAGAGGGAACAGCCTGTGCCATAATGAATCATCTGAAAGGGAGCTGAAAGCAGATGAGGACAAAAAGAGGAGAGGGAATCTGGCAGCAGGGTTTGGTGTCTCCAGAATAAACTGTCCCGGCTGCTTTCCAAGCATTCAGAAAGTCAGACGCCCCCAAAATTCCACCTTCCCCCGTGGCCACAGCGCTCCGTAAGCGATGGAGAAGGGAACCTGTGGGAAGGTAATTCCAGCCCAGTGCCAAGAGCTCAGGCAGAGCCTGAGGAGGGGAGTTCAACAGCAGGGATGGGGTGAGGGGGCACTGAGGGCAAGTGACAATTGAATCATCCTGGATTCCCTCTCAGTTCCTTTGGATTCTCATTTTGATTTCCAGTCAGCCCCTTGATCCCCAGATTCCGCCACCAACACCTGCCCTCCCGGAGCTCTGGCAAAGGATCCGCCTGGAACGAGGCCCAGCCGGGAGAACGTTGTGCATTGTTTGTGTTCTGCATTTCGGAGTCATCCCTCCTGCTCCAGGAGTGTGTGTGAGTGTGTGAGTGTGTGTGTGTGTGTGGAGGGGGATAATCGTGCCGTTAATGATTGCTATTTTGATTACAGGATGCAATTGTCACTGCGGTTGGAAGCCAATCAATGCGTTGTGAGTGGGAGCCCGCTGGTGCTTTCCAATGGTCCTTGATTAAAAAGGAAGCTCTTGGCTATCTTCAAGCAGCAGGAGAGGAAACAGCACGGATGAAGGTGAGGCAAGTGCCAGACTCTCGCTCCCGATGGATCACAGCTCATTTTCACCGGAGTTTAGTCACACAATCTGCTTTTCTCTCAAGTCTGAGGCCTCCTTCCCCCTTTGCTCCCAACCAGACAATGGCTACAGCAGCCTCTGCTTTTCAGGGACCAAACCTGAGTGCTCAGGTCTTGGTTCTGGTGTATTTTCCTGCAAATTCAGTACACACTGTGCCTTCATAATCCATCTCCAGTTTATAAACAGCATTCCTTGCCTTTCAACTCACCCTTTCTCCATGCAGTTGCAGATAAGAAAGTATGCAAGTGAAAGTATCCAGCTCAAAACCAGCAACAATTTACAGGTGCACTATTTTAGTCCCACAAGAGGGCATTTTCATTAAAGGGATGTCTGAATGCAAAAATATGTGGTGTTTCTCTCTGATTTTCTGTGGGTTTTCAGGCAGCAGAATTTCTTCTATCATGGAAATTTTCTGGCACTATGTGTGTCAAAACTTTTCCCAAGAGGAATGGAAAAAAAGGGGGGGTGTTCTCCTGTTGAGTTTTCTTTTTTCCAAAAACAAATGAGAAAAAGTGAGTAAACTCATCTAAACGTCAATATTTTATCAGACTTAAGTCACAACTCAACAGAGTCTGTTATGGGGACAGGAAGGAATGGGGAGAAATTTGCATTGAAACTGTCACAAAGTTTTGAGTTGTGCCTTTTAGACCTATACATTTGAAATGAGGCACCTAAAATATCACCCCACTTTAGGTGCTGCAAATGCACACAACACATGGCCCCACAAAGCAGGGAGTGCTGCTGAAATCAGACTGCGATGCTACAATTCTGCTGAGGTAATTTTGTGTGTTTAATAAATTTGGTCTGTCTCAAGGTGTAGGAGATTCACAGAGGAAAAGTCACAGGTTCCTCCTTGGGTTCCACACCACCAAAGTCTCAGGTGATGGGTGTTGCCAGGTCTCTGAAGGGTGTGATGTGTGATGGGGATGCAGGGCTGAAGCTTAAAGCTTCACTTAGTGCTCTCCCCTCCAAGCAGATACACAGAGTAGTAATCTCTGTATTGAGAAAATTGCTATAATTTTTAATGTACATGTATAGACCGATGCTGATATCTTGTTTCTAATAGCTCCTGGCTGAGAGGTTGGCTCTCACTCCAACCCACCATAAGGATGTCAATCCTCTGGTGAAAAACACACGGCCTCTGGTACCTGGAGGGTTCCTGCCTGGCCGGGGAATCATTTGACCCTGTGTTTTGCTAAAGCTAAGTGAAAGTGGGGATACATTTGAAATGTAAAGGTGTATGTTCCTGCATTAGCAGTGTTATCCATTAACATAGATTTTGCTGCTATCAGGGTGTCATTTCACCCCATAGCCTTGGGTCATGATGTGCTTGTTACGTGGTAAAAAATACAGGACAGGAACAAACCCACACTGTCCCTCAGGTAAACTGCAATCACCTGTATCCTGTGCCTTCAGAAACACTCACACAGCAGCACAGGGCACTAAACACTCGACCACACTCTGCTCCCCTTAGAAACCCTGCTGATACATCCATCTTTTTTAGCTTGTTAAATATGGGATAAGGCTGAAAGGTAAACATCCAGATACAATTGTCATAGCACAAATAATAATAAAGAAACCCCAACTCACGAGCTCCCTAGAGATCAGCAATAATTACATGTCTCCAGTAGCAGATCTCAGGCTGTTTTCTGTACCCTTTCATTACCCAACCAACGTGACAAGGCAACCCACACACTCCCAAACAATTCTGAAACAGCAGCCCCTCATGGGACGGAGCTGGGAGCCAGCACTCAGAAAGATGGTGTCTTGGTACATTGATAACATCCAGGTGTCACCTACCAGGGGAGTGGTTTCCAGCAAGCACCAGAGCTACAGAGAAAGAGGAAAGGGATGGAGCTGGATCAGTTTAGCAGCTCTGAGGGGTGATGGGAAAGAGGGCAGGACACAGACTGAGCTAAGCCAGGCTCGGGGAGTGGCAAACTGTTCTTGTCTGAGCTATCTGGGCAGCTGATTGGGATCTGCAATTAACGGCTGAGGAAGGCAGCATAGCACTGCCCCCCTGCCGGGTATCTGCCATGGATAATCTGCTCTGGGAACTGAAGCTTGAACACAAAGGGCTGCAGAAAAGAGCCGCTTTGACTCCAGCAGTCTTTGAATAGGGGTAAGAGCAAGATGTTTTCCAGATGTCCTTCACAGCCAAGCACCTTCCAAAATACTCCTAATCCTTTTACAGTATCAGGAAAGGAAGAGAGGGCAGGTTTGAGGCTCATGGTCACAGTTCACCAGCTCTCTTTTTCATCACCTTTGTAGCCCCCAAGTCTCTGTATTGATAAACTTCTCTGGTTTCCCACACTGCGTTTTACTCCACCATGACCTTGTCCTTTCAACAGCCAGTTAGCTCTCTCCAATGGCACCATTAAGACGAGGAAAGCTTGTTTTTTTTCCTACAGATAGGCAATGTATTATTAAACTAGACCATTTTCTGTATGGTGTTATGACACTGCGAAGAGAAAATGCCATTCTGATATAAAGCAAAGCATATTGAAGACATAATGCAAGCAATCTGAGGTATAAATGAGTCTCAAATCCAGAATTATTGTAGCTTCCTTCCCCATTTGGGTCCAGCTGTGGCCCAGTTCCCCTCCAGACACCTCATGTGCCAGGCAGGCTCAGGTGGTGGCTGTGCTATGGAATTACTCCCGTGAAAATGGAAGAACTGCTGCACTGTGCTGGATCAAAGAGCAGCTCCCTGTCTTGTTCCTGATGGGAGTGATAGCAGGTTCTCTCGGATGGAATCTACAAGAAGAAAGGTAATTTTAAATTGATGATTTTCCCAGCTTCTGGAGTTCAGGGCTTTTTGGGCTTCATAATGTGTAATAGGTGTAACAGCTTTGTGCAACAACAGCAGCTTATCTCAATGAATCTTTTTCCAATCTGCTCGCAGTTTCAGCCACTGAAATACTCTGGGGCAACGAGCTCCTCAAAGCAATTCTTTATTTTGTACTAAAAATATTTATATTTTTATTTACTTTAACCCTGTTTCCAACTCTTTTCATTATATACATCCCTGTTTTTATACTGGAAGAAACGGAATAATATCTCCATGTTCAGCTTCTCCCCACAGCCAATAATTTCATAGGTTTATCTCATCTTTTACCCTTCTTCTTCTACCACAGTAGAATCATCACTCTCTATTTAACACGGTCCAGACTCCTATAATTTATCCAGTCAAAAATTCCCTCCCAAAGTATTTCTTCTACTATTTTTATATGTCCTGGGAGCTTTATACGTTTCTTTGAAATTAACTTCAAGTCTAGTTATTACAAATACATTTCTATCCTCAGCAATTTGCTATATTCATCGCCATTTTGAGGTTATAGAGAACTACTGAATAAAAACAGTTCAAGCAGACAACCTTTTACAACCATGTTGAAAACCAGTAAAAACCATCCTTACCTTTTGTTCCTTGTATTATAACCAGTTGTTAATGCACAAATTGAACAGCTCTTTTATCCCATGGAGGTCTCAGTTCTTTAAGACCCCTAGTGAGGAAATTTAATGGAAATCTTGTGGATATACAACTGTGCTATGCTGACCAATCCTTTTTGTTTACAAGCTCATAAACACCCTCAAAGAACTCCGGGAGATTTCTGGCCACAATTTGACTTAACAAAAGCAATATTGACTCATTCTATTTATTCACATCCCTACTTACTGTTTGCTTTATTATTCTTCTACAAGTTGTCCAGAACAGACAATTATTTCCCTAATGAAAGAGAAATAATGGAAGAGATTAGTCACTATTCTTTAAGGATGAGCAATGTCTCCAGGAGAACACATCTTGCTATAACACACATTGGTTTTGTGTCTGCCATTCCTGACTTTCAGGGAGGTGGAAGGAGAAGGAGCATCCAGGACTCCCTGATGGAAATAAAGACAATAACACAGTTGCTTACACTGCCATCATGGAGGTTAAAGTAGGGGAACGGGATCTGGAAGGGGAGGAAAGTATTTTACATCAAGTGGAAAAAATCTCCACGGCGTGGGCTGAAGTCCTTTTGAAGTTTTTTCTGTACAGTGGAGATGGTGGTGGTAAAGTCAAAGTTCCCCTGATGTGAAAATTCTTGTTTAGCTTTTAATTTTTCTTGAACATTTAACTTTTCTGTTACAGTACATTTATTTCCCGGGTTTAGTTTGCCACCTGCAGACAAAGTACAAATGAGAGTGCTGTAGCACCTGCCTATATGTGATGGATCTTGGTAGGTGACACATGTTTTGCAAGGAGAGCAGTTCTTGAATTTGGATTTTATTTATTACTTTTTACCCAGAAATCAAAGCTAACGATAAATGCTGATGGTCTCGAGTTCCTTAACTGTCATTGAGTAAATCTGTAATGCTCTAATAGGGCTGCAGGAAGCCTGTCTTGGTTGGAAAATTTAATTTGATGCTTCTCCATGGCTGTAGCAGTAAATATTCCTGGGTGGGAGGTGTCAGAGTGTTTAGTCCTATTACAGGAGCAAAAGCACACAGGCAACAATTCTGATAGCCCATACAGACTTTCACCCAAACACAACGTCTCCTACAGCACCAGGGCAGCAGGAGCAATAATAAATCACCAGCTCAGACTGGTCATCTGGAGCAGATTCCTTTTAAGCTGCAGCCTGTCCTGCTCCTATTAAAGTCAGCCACTGTTCTGTGCCCTATTTTTTTGCCATTGATGCAGAAAATGGACTTTTTCAGCCTTCAGATAATGTCTGGTATCCACAGTGCCAGATGCACTTTCAGAACTGTATTTTACTCAGTCTGGCTGATGTAGTGTCCTTAAAAATGAGGGATGGGCCATGCAGGCAGTGGGTGCTGTTACAGCACCTCCTACAACAGATTCTTCTAGAAAAAAGCTAAAATTTTGAGTGTTCTGAGCTCTCAAAATGATACTGGGAGCAATGGATAAAGTTCAAGAGCAGAAAAACAAATCAGAAAACCTGGCTGCTGCATAGTTCTCACATGTGCTGCAGGGACCTAAAAAGGCAGGAGCACAGCCAGGTGCCAGAGCTTGAGCTCTCTGCTGCTGGCACTTTTGCCATTTTCATGGATGTTTTCCTGCCACATGAAACCCTTGTGATGCCACAAGCCCATTTGCCAGTCCAGAAATGAAAAAAAAAAAAAAAAAGACAATTTTGGGTATTTGTGATATCAGAGGATTCACTTGGATGTAAACCATTGTTCTGATTTTAGGTACAAGCATTTTAAGAGAAAAAAAAAGAAAAAAAAAGAAAAAAATAGTCTTGTTTCACATTAGACATTGCAAAATAACAATTTCCACTTGCTTCAAGATTTGTAGCAAGGCATTTCAGGGACAGATTATCCATGAGCTGAGTGTTAAAGACCAAAAATTGTCCTTTCCCCTTAGGAACAGATGCTGAAACTGAAAAGACAAACAAAGGAGCCCGTTTCAATGCCAAAGTCAACCAAACTGCAACCTCTTTAAAGGTACTGAGATTCCTCACTGAGTAGTTGCAATATTTCTCCCTGTATGTCTCCATGTATGAACACCTTTTGCCTGCATAAAGAGTGAATTTGGACACCATTGTGATGGGAGAGTTTCTAAAAGGATAGGGAAAAAATTAAAAAAAACCGTATTTGTTTATAGGTGGAGTCAGCAAAAGAAATAACCCCTGCAACAGTGTCTGGGTCTCCAGGGCAATGAAGGTGGCATTTTCCAACTGCACAAAATTTACTGGAAACATAAAATCCAGCAAGGAGAAATGTATCATTTGTGCTGAGAGTCTGCTGCAGAGGCTCTGCTGGGGAGAATAACCTCCCATGACTCCTTTCCTTCTAATGCAGGATCACCCCTGGTATTCCCATACAGAAAGACCAGCTAATTAATCAGGGCCCATCATCACAGTGCTGGATTTTCCTCTTGTCTTCTCATTTGGCCACAAGGCATTGGCTTCTTTTCCAGGGTGAGAGGAGCTGAGATTTACACAGATGTGAAGAGCAGATTTGTGGGCAGCCATTGCACTCAGTGAACAGTCTCTAACACCTTCTTGGACAAGGCAATTTATCTGAGCAATGGGTGGAAGGAAGCAGAGGGTGAGGCTTGGCCAGGAGTGCCAAGATTCATTTGGTCTCCTGGGTAGAAGTACATCATTTCTAGCTAGATTCAAAGAGGCCCATTAAAATATCCAAAATTGTAATAGTTAATCAAGAGGGAAGCTTCTGAACGTATTAAGAGTTTCAGGGCTCTTCTCTAGATTTATTCTCTATTACACTAGGGATTTGTTACATTATTTTCTTGGGTGGCAGGTTTTATACTTTCCTATGAAGTTTCTTTTTTGATCATTTCCTGAGGTAAGTCACTCGGTGAAACCGTCACTGATCCTTATCCACACTGGCAATTGTCATGTTACTCTAAAAGCTTTTGAAAAGCAGTGTGAAGGAAAATGATTGCAAGAGTGACCCACGGCTGCCCTGTCCCAACCTGACTTTGCAGCACTGTGGAAAGGAGCCTGAGCCCAAATGAGCTGAGCTGCACTGCCCTGAGCTGCTAGCACTGCCTTGAAACCCAGCCCTGCTTTCAAATTCTTCTCTCTGTGCTTGAAGACAAAAAGAAACCAAGGGCAGAAAGAGAAAAGTAAAAGGTTACCAGAAAAGAAATCTTACTGTATTAGCAGAAATATGTTCCGTATTAACAGAAAAGAGAAAAAAAATCCCAGTTCTGGAGAATCCATGAGTTGTACTGATCTCATTCTGCACTACACCTGCAGGCTGAGGCTGAGCCACGAGCAGCAGGAAATCCCTCTCCACATAATCCCATTTCCCAGCCCCACTCGCTTTCTTCCCTACGCCATGGTCATTCCCTGCTTGGCAGTTCATTATCTCATCCCTGGATCTCCACACAGAGAACCATCCTGGTCATTTCGTGACAATTATGGGATGGAGATTCACCTGAAAAACAACTTCTATCGAAAAATTTTGGCCCCTTTTCTCACACTGTGCAACCTCCTTTCACTTGGGGCTGCTTCTGGCAGCCTGGCATCCCTGCAGCTTTTATAGAACCATCACTGTTGGAAGAGTGAACTTTTCCAAAGGAAAATTGATCCTTATTTTTCAAAAAATGGAATTTTATGTTCATCTCCTCTATACCCACATTAATTTGGTCTAAAATAAAATCATGGTTCTCTCTTCTATATGAAACGAAAACATTTCTGAGTAGAGGAGATGTTGGTGTTGCAGTTGTCTGGTTAATCAAATAAATGGGATGTTTTAGATTTCCATTGTCTGCCACCATCCCACCCACAAGATATTTCAAAGACTCAAACAGAAACTGACTGTCAGGGCAATAGATTTTTCTTCTTTGGGGTGTGCTTTTTTTTCTTTCCCTCAGGACAACCTCTTCTATTTATTTCTCTCTCCAGTATTTGTAGCTTGTATCAGATATGTCTTTATCATCCATCCCTAATACATGTTTGTCTGAAATTACCAATGGTTTAAACACCAGTCCATGCGAAGTTCTGTGTCGAAAGCAAGATTCAAGCATCCAAACTGAATTGTGTTCCCAGAGGTGATGCAGATTTTCCCTGGGAATATGGGTCACAGCCTTGTAATATCCCTGAGCTGGTGGAAGGGGCAGCCAGTGCATGCACAGAGTGTGACAGAGCTGGGTCACAGCAGTGGCTCTGGCAGCACTTCACTCCTGAACCTGGGTGCTTTATGTGCCTTTAATCCCTCTGCACTTCCATTTAACCTCTGTAAAATCGAACCAAGAATTGTCTTCTCCTCCTTGCCCAGGTTTGTGCTCCATCCACGGGCAGCAGCTCTGCAGTGAGCAGACATTCCTGAGCTGGGACAGATCCGTGTGCACGCGGGCGAGTGTGTTTAACAGATTAAGTTAAAAACAATCTTCGCCGCTTCATTTAACTAAAGCGTTTTTCCAGACAACTTCCTCTGCTCGAATGTTCCTTCTAATTATCATTTTCCCTTTACAATATGTTGTGTCATGCTGCTTAGGAGAAAGCTCATAGCGAGAGGCAGCGCTGGGGTTGTGAAGGAAATATGTCCTGGCTATTAGGAAGTTCAATGAAGCGCTGACTTTTATATCATCGTGTAGGGATGGGTGAAACAGTCCAGAAAAAACACCGCCAGCTGAGCAGCAGTGTGGGGCTTAAAAAACCCCTCCGTTTCACAATGTTTTTTTAAGGTTTCTCCATCAGTTGCAAGATTATTTTTCTCTCTCCAAGTGTTTCATCTAAACTGACTGGTCTTGGAGGTGGGATCTGGGTCGGTGTGGAATTCCAGCCTGGCCAGGCTGATTGCTTTGTGCCCTCAGCACCAGGGGCCTGCTCTGCTCAGGAGGAATGATTTGGAGTCACGTTCATTTGGTCTCATCCCAATTCTGTGAGCTGTTTGCAGCTGTTAATTTAACAGTTTAGTGCTTCCATCTTCCATGGGCAGGAGCAGCCGCGCCAGTGCCTGAGACATTGAAACTTCATTTCCAGTAACAGGACTTGGAGGACTGGGAGATGGCAGGAAAATGCTTTTGCTCCAGTGAACAGGGACCTCATGGTGGGCACAGAAGTCAACAGAGAGAGATTTTGTAAAATGAGCCTCTGCCAGCTACAGCTCTACGGGGATGAAACAAGAAGAGGAGAAGAGCCGTGAAAGCAAATCCATTTTGGGAGAGTTTTTCTGGGGCAATGTCTCTGCAGTGCCAGGGGAGCTCAATTAGCCCAAACAGGGAAAACATTGGGCATAAAGAACAGGGAAAACACTGGGCATAAAGAATCTCTGCTAATGCAGGCAGGGTGTGTCCCTGAATATCTGTGAATTCAGGATTTTTCTCACACATCAAGCTGAACTTAGGACAGACCCCTTTTCCAAGCAGAATTTACACCAAAGTGCTGTAGAAGAAAGAGTCAAACTGCTCGATGGCACCTGCTTGTGGAAGAAAATATATTTCCATTTTATATGATCTGAAGGACTGATAAACTTTATGGTCATGAAGTTATATCTAAAATTTCTTAGCCAGAAGTTATTCATGAGTCAGTACCACTGAAGTTGAAAGGAAACTTTTCAGTGATTTCAAATTTTGGTTTTTTCTCACTTCTTTTATTGAAAAATAAATATTTTGTTTGTTTGTTTTCAGTCGTTGTGATAACTTGTCAGGTCTGTTGTCAGGCTGTGGAAGAAGTTGAAAAGTTAATCATTATGCTTCTTATTTTTATTTTGAATGGTATTTATTTAATGTTTGTTTTGCGAGGTTTTTTATCTTATGAAGGGGACGTCATCCTCCAACATTGTTGTAAAACTATTTTCTGAATTCTAAATTTTCCATTGCAAACACCTACGCTTGCCACGAGAAGTTCTCCCTTTTAGCACCTCTGCTGTGTTTCTCTGTCATACCTGTGCTCTGATTTGAATTCTAGGAAAAATAGATGTATCCAGGACTTTGGTGTTAATTGTCACTTTTCATTTTGCTTTATTTTGCTAAGCCATTCTATAGCATTTGAACAACATTTTGTGCAGCGAATTTTTAGCAGCAGCAGCTACCGAAAACCAGCAGCATTTGGAAAGATTGTGCAATTCTTGTTGGATGCAGCTCAAGGTCTTTTACGCCTCCCTGGAAACTGTGCTAATCTTTCTGTTCTAGGGCACTTTGCAGAGTATTTGTACCACGCAATTTCAGACAGGTAATTTAATCAATTCCCTTTGCTACCTGATCTCCTTTACTTCCCTCTGCAATCAGTGGGGAGCAGGGAGAGCTCCCAGAGTGTGACTCGGAGCAGCTAAATTAGGTTCCTGGTTGAAATGCTTGCTTCACAGCATTCAGGCTGCTTCTCCTTTAATTACAGAGAGAGTCAAATTAGCCCAGCTCATCATCTCAGACTGGCCGGTGTGAATTCCTGCCTTTCCACACTTCCCTCTAGCATCCAAATGAGAGGAGATCTCAACTCTTCAGTCCTTCCATAAACACACTCCAGATTCCTCTGGGGCTTGCCACATCAGGCAAAAGCAGGAGAGTGTGATGCTGTGAGAAGCCCCTGTTTAACAATGAAGTTATTCTCAAAAAGCCATTGCACAGCCTGGTCAGGAGAACGTGCTGGTGGCTCTCCAGAGATGTCCAGGCTTTCACAGCTCCCAGCCCAGCTGCCCAAGAGAAGTAATTTGGTCTTTCTTGGTTTTGACACCCACATTTAGGTAACATAAGGCCAGGTTGGATGGGACTTTGAGCAGCCTGCTCTAGTGGAAGGTGTCCCTGCCCATGGCAGGGGGTGGAACAAGATGGGCTTTAAGGTCTCTTTCAACCCAAGCCATGCTGGGATTCTGTGAACAATGAATTACAACCTCCTGAGTTTTCATTGATTCAACAATTGCAGTTCCTGCCCTGTTCTACACTGGAAAACGCCAGCTCAAAGTTACTTCAAAGCTCAACAAGCCTGTCATGAGGCTCACCTCCTGGCTTTATATATTTCTGCATTTATCTACAGATGCTGATTTCCTGGCTGCTCATTAAGAAAATTCAATGACCTTTTCAGAGTCACTGGAATATATGGGTTTGTCCTCTTGGGAGCTGCTGCCAGGATTGTTTAGGATCTCAGCATTAAGAATGTTGGTTTTTCCTCTGATGCGCTTGGTAGCTCACCCTGTGCTTTTAACATGGGTGTGTTATTTATTGGCAATTCCTTATGCTTCTATAATTCTCCTTTGAATGGTCATTTGCTTTGCTGGCCAGCTTTTTAGTCCTGAGATTGGTGATTTTTCTCATGGCCCATAAAATAAGAAAAGTAATTTTGTACTTTATTTCTGCCTGGTGGAAATCCATATCTGGGAAAGTGGAGCAGGCTCACGATTCATTGGCAACTTGTATGGGGTGAACTCAAACTGCAAAATATTTTTCACAAATAGGTGTGCACTTTTTAAAAGAATTCATGTGATCAGTAGACTACTCTAGGTTAGGTAAATAATCCCTCAAAACAGAACTGTAATGTGGATATTTTAGGTTGCCTGCTCAGACTGATGCAGTTGTTACAGGAGATGTGATATCTGATGGGTATTTCCCTCGGCTTTATTGATTTGGATTATTTTCAAGTATTTATAATATCTCAGTGCTGCTCAGATGCAGCAGAATCCAAGCATGAAGCTAAACAGCTTCTCCAATATTATCTATTTATCCATCTTCCTGACAGACGAAGGACAACCTTCCCCATTCAAGGATGCCTTTTAGCTCTGCTAAGTGGTGGATGGCAAGTGTGGGTTTTCCAAAGTGGGGAACCTCGGCGTCGAAGGAATTCAGCATCTAAAAGCCTCTCCCAGCAGAAGGAGGAGGTGGGGAAGCAGGAGTAATGTGGAGAGTTGATGGGCACCCAGAGAGGCTGGGGACAGCCTCAAGGACCTGGGCAGAGGGGACAAGCAGGCTTGTATACAGCAGCTTATTATTTTTAATATCACTTTTCTCTGACAAGCTTTCATTTTAATGGGCGGTAAAATATTTGAAAAGACTGAGTATGCAGTCGTAGGCTGCTTAAAATTTCCTCCACGTTGACCATTGTGCTGATGAGGGTCTGTCACGTGAAAGAAGAGCCAAAAGCCTCAGCTCTGAGCAGGGAAATGGAAGCAGAGACCTGAGGGAGCAGCTGCGTGGCTGGGCTGGGAGCTCAGGTGCTGGTTTGTGTACCTGGGCTAAATCTGGCCTTTGGAATGACTGTTAGCCTTGCTCAAGGGGAAACAGCTCAGTTTACAGAAATATTCCTGGAAAGGGAATGTTGAAACTGAAATCACACCCTTTTTTTTTTTCTTTGGAAACCTGATTCTAAGGCATCTGCTCATCCCAGAAGAGACCACAGAGGTTCCAGGTGGTCTTTGCATCTTATTGATGCATCTTCAGAGCAAGCACTGAAGATCCCAAGGAAACTGCTTGCCGGCAATGTATCAAGTGAGAATTGTTTACTGAGACTATCCAGCAAATAATTCCAATAATGAATAAATAAAACAAAATCACCATCTGCCTGAGGATAATTGGAAAACAGAACCAGAGGCCAAATTCACAGAGCAGATTATTCCTCCAGCTCTGTTAGGAATGCTGAATGGGAGCTGTCCATACTATTCTTTCTTCTAGACCAAATAACCTTTAACTTCCATGAAAGTCAAATTAACCCCTAAGCACCTCCTCTGATTACAGACACCTAAACCTGTGTTCTTCAGTCTACCAATGTGCTTACACACCCATTCAGGTTCCTTGTGAGGCTTTTTTATTCTTGAACCCTGAAAAAATATGTTCTTACATTTTCTACTTAGTTCTGTTTGCTATTCTGTTGGCTTTGAACACTTCCAGGGATCCAGGGGCAGCCACAGCTTCTCTGGGCACCCTGTGCCAGGGCCTCCCCACCCTTACAGGGGAGAATTTGTTCCAAATATCCAATCTAAACCCACTCCCTTTCAGTCTGAAATAATTTCCTTTTCTCCTCACAGCTCTCCTGGTCCTGCCTCTACCTTTGTGCCAGGGGCAGGATCTGGGCAGTGGGTTGGATTCTCCAGGTCCTTTTTCCATTGCTGGTGTTGACTTTGGGACTTATTCTGCTGATGAAACTGTGTATTTTATTTTGGGTACAAATTAATCATGATTTGAACCCCGCAGAAAAAACCAAATCTCCCGGTCTGAGATGCTTTGGGATTCAATCTCATAACTAATTTTATTGAAGTTTATGGATTTTGTGAGTACGTCTATTACTCAAGGTTTCCTCAAAGCCTGGGTCTGGCATTGAATGATGAGACTTCTGGAAAGAAGACTCTGAGTCCTTTTCATCCTTCTTTTGGAATTATAACTTGAGATTTTTTTTTTTATTTTTTTTTTTTTACATCTGGATCCAGCTTCCAGCCCTGATTATTTTTATAGAAGAATAGTGATCCTCATCTCAACCCCAAGACTGCAGAAGCTTTGCTTTTTGGGGGAAATTTCAAAACTTTCACTCTGATAAGACAAAACAAATATTCAATAATGAAGGACTGTAATCAGAAATCTCTTGCTTACCATCAACCAGCGTTAAAATTGAGTTGAAATATTTTTGCCCCAAAGGTGAAAAGGCAGGTTACATTCTGCCATCAGCACCAGTGTTTTGGGCCTTAGAAGTCAAACATTTGACCCTGTGACTGAAGATAATCATTATTTTTTCACTGATATCATATAATCTGTGTTTTATAGATTCCATTGCAATGGAAAACTGCAATAATTCTTTAATAGTGTTGACAGCTATGGGAACTATATTATATTACTTCTGGATTCTGCTCTTAATATTTTGTCTAAGCAAAAATTAAGATTACTGGTCGAAAGAAGCATTCGAGGGACAGAGGTTTTCATATTCACAGGAATGCTGTAACTTGAGGAAGCATAAATTGGGAATTCTTGAAAAAAGAATTGGAATATATAATATATATATTGGAATATGTAAGTCACTTTGTTAGATTGACAGAAAAAAAAGACATTTCAGTGATCTGGGAAATGAAGCTACTCCCATGAGTTTAGAATTAAAGACTAGGAAAAAAACCCTACCACTTAATTCCAGTCCCCCCAGTGCTTATTCAAATTTATCACAACAAGGTGGGTAATAAAGAGGAACGTAAACATCCACTTTGGCAGCCAGATGATCAACAATAATGATTATTTAATTTCATTATTACTTCTAACATTTAAGCAAAGACAAAGACTTTCACTTTGTCTATTGTTCCTTTTAACAGCAGTTTTGCTTTGTTTTCTCTGCCTCTTCCTCTTGAATGATGTATAAAAAAAACTTACACCAAGAGGCTTCCAGGGTTGCATTTTGTATTAAAAACATAGATTTTTATTTGTTTGTCTAATTTTCTGTTCACTTCCTTTTCATTGCATGAATTGGAAGATGACAAATGACTCTGTGAAGGGATAAGAGAAAAAGCTTCACAGTGACATTTAAATTTGAACCCATGCTTGATGGCGTGCAGAAGATTTAAATACATGTCACCAATGCACAGCTCTAAAAGCGGATTTTAAAAATGCTTTTGCTTCCTTTATTGCTGCTCTAACATGCATCTGGAGAGTGCTACGAGCCAATGGAGCCATTGTAAATAAGCTGCAACCATCTTTTAAAGCTTTTTTTTGTGCTCCTCAGGTGAGAGGCGTAGTGGGGGTTATAAATAATGATTAGAATCGGAACACTTATTATGCAGATAGAGTTGGCTGTGCTAAAGTCATCTCACAGGCCACACTCCTGACCTGTTCCCAGGTTTGTTATTCAGCAGGGGTTCCCAGCCTGTCAAACTCCCGTAATTCAGAACTCCACATCCACTGCCAGCAAACGTGTTCCTCCTTCCTCTGGCCATATGCAGGGGCAGAGCTGGGATCACCAGAACTTCAGGCAAGTAAATTATCCTCTGCTATCAGCACGTGCTTCATACATGGGCTCGACCTTCTTTCATCATTCTCAGGAAGGTCTTCATCCTTCTCCAGCTGCTGTCATGCTTAAATCCAGGAGTGCTGCTCTAACGCCCTCTCTTTTCTTGTTAGGAGTAAGTTTGAATTAAATTCAAGCACAAAAGCACCACTGACATTTAGAAAGGTTTGGATCCCAACCAGCCTGTGATGGCTTGGGCCTCATTTGATTTAGTGGTGAAGCAGAGGGGTGTGTGTTAATGCTATTGCTCACTAGCACAGCCAAAATCAAAGATCTGAGGTGGAAGCCCTCCAAATCCAGGTCTATCGATGCTTAATTGGCATGAAAACCCCCAAGTTCCCTTGTGGTTTATTATGTGCTGATCCACTGTGGTTTGAACAGCTTTGCAGACTCTATTAAACAACCTCTATTAAATAAAGACAAATCCAATGATTAAATGTCTCAGGGTACCTTGCATGAACTTGCTGAGACACTAACAGTGTGAAATCTGAATATTTCCCATGAATCAGCTGATACAAATATATGATTGTGTCAAAGAAGGAATAGTTTAACACATCTGTAACTTCCCCTTGGGGAATGGGAGAAGGAAGGGGAAATAGCAGCTGTACTTCATGAGGAGCACAGCTCATATCTGTGCAGCAGCATTTCTGCTCTCCAGTCTGTGCTACACGGTGCCTTGACCCCTGTCTGAGAAATACAAGCCAAGAAAACAAAGAATCTTCAGATGTTTGGGGTTTTTTGGTAGTGCGTTGGATTGAGGGTCAACCACTCTCCTGTTCTCCCTCCCTTGACCCTGACACATCAAACAGTTCAGCTCTCTCAGTGCTCACGTGGATGGTGATGGTTCCTTGTCACACCAGAGCTGCTCTGGAAAGGCAGCAGCTTCTCCCTGGGGTGTTTTCATCCTTCTCTTTTGATGGTGGAATATCTGTCTGTCAATGTATACATCCTTAGTTAGACTGAGACTCCTCACTCATTAACTCAACTAATCCCCCTTTTACCTCATTCACCATATGAAAAAATTCATAAGTCACAAAATTACCTCCTGTCCTCATTAGACAAGAACCAGCCTTTTCTGTCTTTCGACATTTTACACCTCTGTCTCTGCTCCCAGATCATCAATTCTATTTTATTGTCTTTTACTGGTACCATTTTGAATGCAAACATTGGAGTTTTTGCTTCTTATTCCTGGTTAGCTCCACTTGGTCTCCAGCAAAGACCTTTCCAAATCTCCACTGTTATGTCCAGATTTTATACTTCACAGCCCTTTTATTCTCCAATTCCCTCAGTCTTTGTCAGTGTTATTCCTTCAGCCATGCTGCCACTGTTTTGGACACATTCCTCTCCTTTTCCCCAGACAGCCTTTCTTCTCCTCTGTCAAATCCATCTTTCCCTACATTCCCTTCAACAGTCCTTTCCATCTCTTTCCCTTCACCCAGGTCTCTCCACCCTGTCCAACCCTCAGCTATTATCTAGCATGCTGCTTTGGCTTGCCTGACTTTGCTGGAAGCTCTGCTGGGCACGGACTCTGTCATATTTCAGATTATTAACGGGCTTGGGAACCCCAGGTGGGAGGATGAATTTCAAGTTTCCAGGGCTGGATTGTAGAAATACAGGATTAACACTTGAAGGTTTTTTCTTCTCCCCACTGAGACAACTTAGGACATGTTTTATTGGTCCTGAGCATCCCTTAGAGCAGCAGGAGTGTCCACTCACATGAGGGTTATTTATTTACTCTAGAGATGGCTCCACCATGGCATTGCCAAGCCAACTGCAGCCAGCAAAGGCAATCTGGCCCAAGGCTTGAAGCAAAACCTGCCAGGATGGCTTGGGAAAGGACTATCGAATCTTTGGGCATCTGGGCCCGTGGATGGAGCGAGGAGCAGCATGGGGAGCAGCACACAGATAATCCCAGGTCAGGGTGTTCCAGGGAGATGCTGCAGCAAATGGAATTGGAAGGGGTGGAGGTGGCAGACAAAGGGAAGAGCTTTTCACAAACACAGAGCTTGAGGTGTCCATTCCACTCCCCATCTGCTCAGCAAATATATGGTGAGCTCAGCAGGACCTCCTGGGCCGGAGGT
Source organism: Falcunculus frontatus (assembly GCA_013398115.1). Taxonomy (NCBI): domain Eukaryota; kingdom Metazoa; phylum Chordata; class Aves; order Passeriformes; genus Falcunculus; species Falcunculus frontatus. Next base: position 1,862,087 of record VZRV01001872.1, on the reverse strand, counting down.
GCTGAGGTGAAGGTCACATCCCTGGTGTCACCAAGGGGAGGTTGAGCCACACACACACCGTGGGACAGCCCTGTGTCACCGGGCTGGGACAATGGGAAGCCCAAAGTGCCTCGGTCTGCTCATCACCACAGGCTTTCTGTCTGCCTGGGTCTGTGCTGGGGACTCAGAGCAAGCAGCAAGAACTGGTGCAAGATGTTATGGAGGTGCAAAAATTCCTTTATTTCCCTCTGAAAATGCACACCTGGTGCTGTCTGCCTGAATGCCACTGAGAATCTGGACCCAAACACATCACACAAGAAGGGACAATTTGGGACAACACAGGAGAAGGATTCATTGACCTGAGGGCCGGCAGGGACTATTATCATCTAGTCTGACTTCCTGCATAATACAGCACAGGAAGCTTCAGCTAATAATTTCTGCATCAAGACCATAACTTCTGTTTGAGTTATAGCATCAATTTTCAGGAGACATCCAGTCTTGATTTAGAGAGGATAAACTTTGGGTTCTTTTTATCTGTCTTCCAGTGTCTGAGCCTTGAGGGTGCACTCACATCTGGCTTTGAGCTCTCTCTGAAAACCTAGAGGCTCGATACTAACTTATCAAAAAATAAATTAAATTAAAGATGAATTTTTCACAGTGCTTTTTTTTTTTTTTACATCCATGACTTGGGGCTTTAAACAGTACACCCCAAAATCTGAAGCTTCTGATAAGAGCCCTACTTCTCTCAAAACGGTTATCTCCTTCCCAGAGATAAACTGGATTAGTGGTTTCAGAAGGCAGCCCCTTTTCTGAAGATTTCCACCCAAGAGGAGGTGACCTGGCAGGCAGCCCTGGCCCCCTCAAACAGCAGAGCTTCGATGGCGAGATGCAGCTCTCACATCCCGCCCGAGATCCGACTGGCTTTTGATCCAAAACACCCAGAGCCACTGATTAAAAAGGCATAAAAAGGGCCTGAATAAAAGGAAGGTTAATAGATGCTGATGTGGGAGTAACCGGGGCTGTCAGGGAGCGATTAAGCTGCCGGATAATCTTCCACCTGGAGCTGTCAGGCCGGTGTCTAATGTTTCATTCAAAGAAGGAGCTCTACATTCCTGATGAGTAAATGACAGAGGAGTTTCAATTAGAGCTGCTCTGTGACTCAAACCCTGACATAACCGGATGGTTTACTTTCAGTTCTCCCGCTGTTCTCCGGGGGATGCCGACCCATTAATAACCCCTTTGCGGGCGGAGGGAGGTGGCTGCCGCTGATTAGCAGGTAGCCATCAGTGGGGAGGCAGGGCGCACCTTCCCCGAGCTCTGAATTGCTTTATTACAGACATTCGGATGGGGCAGAAAGGAGCTCCCAGCTGCTAATTTGAGGGAGCTGGTGCTGTTATTACAGCCGTGCCCAGAGAGGCAGGAGCGGGTTCCTGCAGCGCTGTCAATGCTCCGCCAGCCTGGCCACACACCAGGGCGGGAGGGCTCAGCCCTCAGAAAGGTTCCCCTTCACTTTTCCGTGCAATTCGAAAACAACACAAAATAATTTGCAAACTCGGCTTGCATTAGAGCAGAGTGCCCCAGGTGAGGGCAGGAAGGTAAGAAAAACTATTCAGCTAGACACAAAGCATTTTGCTTGATTGATATTTGTTGTTTTGAATTTAGCATGAATTAAGAAACGGTTGAGTACTGTGGAAACAAAATGAAAGCTTTCATTTTGGGTAAAACAGAATGTTTCGGTTGATTGAAGGTGAGTATTTGCTCCTTTTCTCTCATTATAGTGGAAAAATATTTCAGGTCAACACAGAACAGCTCTTGTTTTGTTTTCCAAATGAACTGAAAAACCCATTACACTCACAGCTGTACCTGCAATATCTCGGCTACTCCGCTCCTGAGGTCCTTTATGGAGCTGTCAGTAAAACACAAGACAAAAGACAGATTAAACTGTATTTTTCCTTGTGTGTTCCTTGGTCTTGTAGAGAGAAAAGTGAACCACACCTCACAAACCTGAACCTCCCTTTGGATCCCACCATACTCTGACCCTTATGTCTAGACAGGGTTCAGGTGAAGTTTAGGATTTTGACCCTCATTTTTAGTGTAAAATAATATTTGAGGGGATGTGGCTCACCCCTGTTACTGCAGGCCATGGTAGAAACAACCAGCCCAGGTGAGTCCCCAGGGAGTTTGTGTTCCCTGCTCTGTCTGTCCTTGGGTCCCTGCCCTTGGCTGTGCTCTGATCCAGCTTCCTGTGCATCACCAAGCTGCACCTTGGCATCACTGGCTGTCGAACCCCGCCAGGACCCAATTCAGGGACTGGGTTTTCATGCTGGGACACATGAGATTTCTTTCGTGAACTTGGAGGGACAGATTTGTTAGGATCTGCAGATTACGAAAAGACTGAGGGCTTCCGCAGTGGCTGGATTTGAAGAGAACAGCCTTTGGTGCCGTGACTTGGGAGGGTTTGTATGGCACGAGCACTTTGATGTCTCTGCAACCTGTGCATGCATGGGGAGGGGGCAGCTTTCCCAAGGGGTGTTTGTTCAGTTAGAGAGTGGCCACAGGGGCAAAAAGGCGATTTAACAAAGTAGCTCCACACAAACAACCCACTGTGTCAGAGAAAATGACATGTTCACAGGTATCCATCTCCCTCTGCATTTCAGCAACTCTGTCCCTGCTCTCCCCTGTGTGTATTTGGAATACTTCAAGCTGCAAAGTAGGCAGAGAGCTCTTTGCTTTTTGCAGCGATTTGCACCCAGCAAAACCCTGCAGGAACCCTCAGTTTCTCATGCTGATGAGTAACAACAGGCTCCTGTCTCTGCCGTGCAGCAGAGCTGCTGTCACACTGTGCTGCTCTGCCTTGTGCCATCTCCTGGTTAATCCCTCTCCCACCGCCCCGGGGCTGCAGCACAAGCAGTGACTGATGGTCTCGTGAACTCGCTTTGAGCCAGGTGAAAATCATTTCCCCACTCTGTTAAACTTGAGAAAAATGGTTCTCAAGCTGTTTTTGCTTCTCAGGTGAGCATCCACCACGTTTCCACTCACCTCAGTGCAAAGCAATGGGAAAGCGGGTGGGAAACACTGCTGGGTGTGAATCTGTGGAAGGTCCAGCTTGGAATGTGGACATGAGTGCAATTTTCCTTTCCTTTGGACTGAAAGCCCAGCCTGGATGAGAACAGCCTGATTATATCTCTCTCTCTTTTCAGCACTCCTTGGCTCATGCCCACCACCAGTCCCTGTGTGCAATAAATCTCAGTAAGAAGAGTCAGTTCTGTCTGAGCTTTGCTTTCTTCCCCATCCGTGCTCTGCAAAGGGACACGTGTGAAGCAGCACCTCTGAGCTCTCTCTGGACCTCAGGAAACGTTGTGAGGAAGGAGCAGGGTTTTCTGACTCACTCTTTCCTCTTCACTGGGCTCTGGAGGCTCCAGCCTGGATTTATTGCCTTGTTCTCTCTGCTGTCCATCAGGCCTCACTTTAATGAGCACTCGGAGGGTCATTTGGCATTACGTGGCTGTGCCAAGGGGCACAACCTCAGTCTGAGATTTAAGAGCAGAGCCCCACTGCTGAAAGGCTTGTCCCTAGCACAACTTTGACTCTGTGGATAGCACTTGACGTGTAAAACCCAGTTAGGAAAGTGGATATATTTGTCCTGGCTTGTCATGATGCTGTGTGTCTGGGAACAAAACTGTTCTGTGAGTTTTCAAGTTGTCAGGATGGACTCATCAGGGAAAAATAAAATTTGGAGGCACTGTGCTGTGGACTGTCTGGTACCTCCTGACAGTGGAGGGAAGGGACACAGCCAGGGACAGGGATTTCCATTTGCTCAACTCATCCAGAGCACAGAAAGAGGGAAGAAGAGGTCCAGGGTTTGGCTGACATCTAAATCTTCATTTTGTCTACATAGGCATTTGGAAGACAATAAATTTCAAATAATTCCAGTGATAATTTCTGGGTTCTGGTATTTTTAGGAAGCTATTTGTGGAAGCAGAGGCAGAGCTGAGAACAGGCTCATGGAGGCTATCCTGACAGTGGAGTTTTAGAAGGAAATGCAGCAGTAGGACAGCAGTAGGAAATGCTTTGTAAGTTTTATTCCTTTTCCTCCCTCTCTTCTCATGTCTGCTCATGTTACCTTTATCTTGACCCTCAGAAGGGCTGCCACATTTTTAGTTTCTTACTTAGCAAATGCCTCCTGCCCTGCTTCTTGTGTCTAGGGCTGCATCTGCCCCATTGATCTAAGAGGGAATTGTGTCATTCTATCTAAGGGATGCATGTTCAAAACCAGACCCACTGATGGAAAAGGCTTGTGCATCTACCACAAGTGCACTGGGTTTTTTGGTATCCCACTGTGCCTTTTCCCAAGGCATGCTTCCCTTCTGGAGTGAGTGTGCTTCCAGCTTTCCCACACATCAGGGAATGAGGTCTGATGACATAAAATGAGCTCTGCTGTCCTCACAGTGATGATGCTCTTAGAAACAGTCTGCAATGAAAAGTGTTGTCCCTGGATATGAGGTGCTGCTGTTTCTTTCCCTTTTCAGCTCCCCCAGGTCATGCACTGCATGTACCCACTGATGGCTTCAGTCTTTGGGATGTGCTCAATTTTTGGGAGTGGAGAGGCATTCAAAGGAGCTCCAGAATGGAAATCACAGAATTATTTGGATTGGAAGGGACCTTAAAGCCCATTCAGTGCCACCCCCTGCCATGGGCACTATCCCAGGTTGCTCCAAGCCCCATCCAGCCTGGCCTTGGACACTGCCAGGGATCCAGGGGCAGCCACAGCTTCTCTGGGCACCCTGTGCCAGGGCCTCCCCACCCTCACAGGGAAGTTTTTTCCTAACATCCAATCTAAATCGACTCTCTTTCAGCTTGAAACCACTCCCCCTTTTCCTGTCACTCCAGGCCCTTGCAAATTGTCTCTCTCCATCTTTCCTGCAGGCTCTCTTCAGGTGCTGTAATGTCACAATTAGGTAACTTTGAAGCCTTCTCTCCTCCAGGCTGACCAATGTCAACCCTCCCAGCTTTTCCTCACAGGAGAATTGCCCCATCTCTCTGCTCATCTTGGTGGCACCCCTGCAGTTTCTCTAACAGGCCGATGTCCCAGGTGTGCCATCCCCTGCATCTGAGTGAGGGTTCTTTTATACCTGGAGATCAGCAGCATATCAGACAGAATGAGGTTTTGTTCATCCAGTTATTTTGCCCTGTCCTGTCCTGCTCCCTTTCTGAGTGTCTCAGCAAAGCAAAGGCAGGATTTGTAGTGGCTTCCCAGGGTTCTCAACACCTGCCCATGCAGAGGAGGTTTTGCTCCTGTGTGCACCACCCACCTCATCTGTTTAACAGAAGCTGTTCCTCAGGCTCCAAGTGGTGAATGGCTACAAAAACAGGCTCTTCTCAGGAATATCCCAACATGGAGAGATTATGTAATATATGAATTTTTATTTCTAAGGAAATTTCCAGATGATGAGTATAGATTTCTTTTGTCCCTGAATAGGACATGGCAAGGCAAGTGTTAAAGTGAGACTTTGCAGACTCCAGCTTGAGGGCTTTAGTGTTGTTAACAGGTCTTGGCTTGGACAGAACTAAGTTTTAACTGTAGAGCAAAAAGTGCAGGGGATTCATAAATTGGCTGCTAAATTCACAGGCCACACCAGTCTGAAAAAACCACTGAGATAAGGGAGGGTGAGGCTGGAGTGGTACCAGGGTCAGCACACGGGGCTGGGGGGACACTTGGTCTCAAACTTCTTGACTCTCCCTGCATCCCTGACAAAGACAAGTCTGAGAGCAGATGTGACAAAAATCGAGGCCAGAGAGAGAAAACAAGAGGCCAAAGTGGAAGTTACATCCTTCTGTCCTCATGTCTCATCTTCTCTAGCAGCATGTCCTGGGGGAAAAGCGGGACATGTGCACAGTGAGCAGGGAGAGCTGGGGGTGACGTCCCCTGAGGGAGTCACTGAAGGAAACATCTCTGGGCAGGCTCTTGGGCCACCTCCCCTGAGCCAGTGTCTGGTGCCATTGCTCACACTGCTGAGCCTCCCCTCACCTCAGCCTGCTGGCATTTATTTAGGGCTTTGTTTTGTTTTATTTTAGACTGGTGGCAAGAGGAGACTCCTGTAGAGACGGCCCTGGAGTGGAGTCAGTGTGCATAAAAACCCAGGGAGATGGGAGGCATTTGTCTCTTTAATGTTACCTTGACTCTTTCTGGAGCCATCTATCTGCTGCCAGTGTGTAGGTCCACAAGATGATGAGGCAGATAAAATGGGATGATAAGCTTGTGCTAGAAGACAACCTATCACCAGACCTGTTGATGTATTGCACTTCTCAACTCAGGTGGATTTAGGGGTGAGGGGAGGATAAATTTTCCCCTAACTTTTTTTGCTCCTTTTAGATACCCATTAGCTCTCCACGGACCATGACTTCCATTTCCCATCAGCTTTGAATTACTCTGTCTGGGACTGAGCTGGAAAGTAATTTCAACAGGCAAAAAAAGAGGTGGGCAGAGCCCCATTTTTTTTTTAAATTTAATTCTGACTGTGCCTGGCTTAAATTCTGCCCTTTATCAGGGCTTGCATTAGAAATAGGATGATAGAGGTGCTTCTATGGGGAGATGACAGATTTGCCTGGATGGTCAAGGAACTGTGGACCAGTCCTGCAAGGAAATTGGAGTGACAAAAAAAATTCAGCAGAGGTACAATCAGTATTACCTTCAAGATAAAGGCTTTGGTAAGTCCAGCCATGTAACAGAAGATGAATAATACACTGATTTTTGTGTATAACTGCAGAGGGACCAGGGATCTTTTTCAACCATTTTTAACAAAGGCTGCAAGTACCATAAACCCTTAAACTGAGAGAGTTTAGGAATGGTTTTGGTCTTCCCACAAATTCAAGCTTTGTCTCTCTCCTTCACCCTGAAATAGTGCTTAAGGACAGAAACAAACCCACTGCTTCACTTGGAAGAAACAAATGGCTCTACATCTACTGTGTCCCCTCTAATGGATTTAAGCCTCTCTCTGAACTGCAATCCAGACCCTCTGGGCTGGTTCTCACACCTCCCCAGCCATCCCTCACCCTGCTGGAACCAGCACCCTGTCAGGCAGGGAGCTGGGACTCCACACAAACACCGGCTTCTATTTTCCTTCTCAGTGGAGCTTTTTCTCCATGAACAGACACAAAATTCTGTGTTATTTTTCTGACACTGCACAAACAGGAACTCATGGCAAAGATTTAACAGAAGAACTGGGTCACGCAGGGCAGCTGAGTAATGCAGAGATCTTCACCCATGATGAGCATAAAAACATACAATCACAGAATGGTTGAGGTTGGAAGGAATGTTAAAGATCACCTCTTTCCACCCCTGCCATGTGCAGGGACACCTTCCACTGTCCCAGGCTGCTCCAAACCCCGTCCAACCTGGCCTTGGACACTGCCAGGGATCCAGGGGCACCCACAGCTGCTCTGGGCACCCTCTGCCAGGGCCTCCCCACCCTCACAGGGAAGGATTTCTTCTTAATATCTAGTCTAAACCCTTCCTTCAGTCAGTTTGAAGCAATTCCCCCTTGTCCTTTCACTCCATGACCTCTCCAACATTCTCGCAGCCCATTTAGGCACTGGAAATACAACAAAGTGGAGCAAGAAATAAATCAGGAATGGGAGAGAAGGTGAGAGAAGATTTACTTTATTCTCTTTCAGTGTTTGCTTCCCCTCTTTCGAGGAGACTTCCCTATTTCTGGATTGTCTACTACAAAAAAAAAACCCCACCAAATGTCTGATCCACCGAGTTTTACAGCCTGAGAGTGTCACTGCACTGACAGCCCTGCCTGGTGGCCCTGTGCTGGCTGTGCTGGTGGCACAGTGAATCCTGGCTTCAAGTAGTGGCTCTTGTCAGAAATGTAGAGGGGCACTAGAAATTAATGTCACTCATCATGTGACAGTGGTTACAGTGCACATTAGGAAGCGTTGTCAGTGTTTAGTGGCTCATAGTTTGCTCAGTGAAATTGCTGTTGAGGCTGCTTTGCCCACTCCTATCCTGCCCATCGCTCTCCTCTTCCCCACTTAGTAGAGGAAAGATAAAATTCACGTTAATTAAAAACTAATTGATGACAACACCAGTACAACACTCCATGTTTCTAAGTAACAACAGGCCCCTAAATACCACCAATCCAATTTTTAAAAGGCAGTGTCAGTATTCTAGTGCCTGAAAACTGTTCTCACTAATTGGGGAAAATGATGGAAAGGTGCAGTTTGTTTTTTATCCGGGTGTGGGATGTGCACAGGGCAGAGCCAGGATGGGGCAGCTTGGTAGGGTGAGATTTGCAGCTCCTGCTGCTGCTGCCAGGCAAGGGGGGATGTGGCAGGAGCAGAGCTGCTGCTCCCCATCCCAGACGGGATGTTCCCTTGTAAACACCGTCCCGACCATGCCAGTGAGCAGCAGAGCCAGCCAGGCTGTCGTGGGCTCTGGCACAGGTGCTGTGGGCAGCAGATCCAGGCCATCGCTGCCGTCCCTGGCAGTGCCCTGCTTGCCCAGAGCAGCTGGCTCTGCCCCTGGGCATGGCTGCAATCACAGCCAGGCTCACACTCACAGCAGCTTTGTTCAAGCTCCCTTGGAGACTCCCCGGCCCCTCTGTGGCAGAAAGGCTGGCACACTGTCCTGAGGGGAGGCCAGACACTGCCTGTGCTGCTCGCTGGCTTCCTCAGTCCCTCCTGTCCTGTGCCAGGCCAGGCAGGGCTGGGTGACAGAGGCATCACAGGACCAGTGCACGCTGCTCCGGGACTGCAGCAGGGCTGGCCACTGTCCCATTGTCCCCTTGCAAATGTTCCACAAGCCCAGGAGCCTGCAGCTGGGTTCTGATCATTTCATCTCAGTGTAATTTGCAAACCTGCCCTGGTCCTTCCTTGCTCAGCTGAGAGCACCAGGCTCCTCGCCATGGTCCTGTGGGGGCTTTGGGAGCTCCTGGAGATCCACATCTGGCATCCAAACCTGCAGAGTGGGGTGGCCCCAACATCTCTTCTTTACAACGAAGATCCATTTCACAAGGGTGGTGCCTTTGAAGGACTGAGACAATTAAGTTAAAGAATAATTAATTCTGCTCTTTTTCTTGAATTCTTTTTTGTTTGTTTTTCATTTGTTCTGTGAATCAACAGTGCTGGGTCCTATCAGGGGAAATGTGCTCTGACACATGGCAAAAGCAAAGTTTTCAAGTTTTCCTCTCTGTTTCCAGGACCCTGTGGGTTGTGTAAGGATCTGAGATGGGTTGGAGAGTGAGGTGCTTCGGTTTGGCTGCTCCCAGTCCTTACCATGGCTTGTACAAATTCTTACACACTGCTTTGGGATCCAGCAGTGCCTAAATGTCAAACAGTCATTTTTATAAATGTTCCTTGCACACCCAGGTGGGAAAATGACTTCAAAATTATTCCCTGGGGGGTTTGGTCACTGTCCTACAGATGAGAAAGTACCTGCTCGACTGGGACTTTGCCATGCCTGGTCCCACACATGGGACCCTCTCACACTGCTCCCATCTAATCCTCAGGAGGTCTGACCCTTCTTTCTGAATGAAGACAAATCCATCACAGCCTGATTGTGAAACACACTGGCTGCTGACGGATTCGGTGTTTGCAGTGGCTGAGGGATGGCCGAGGCCAGGGAGCTGCAGCTGCCATCCCTCAGTGACCCAGCACACAGGGGTGGGCAGCAAAGCCTTTCCAAAAGTGAGGTTTAGCACCTACGTGTGGAATGTGGTGGGGAATAAAATGGTTTTTCTGGAGCTTCCCTGCTCCATTCAGGATTTTTGACAGGTCTATGCCAATATCCAGCATTCCCATGGGAAAGAGAAGCTGCCTTTTGCTGCTGACGTCCAGACCCTCTTGCGTTTATCCTCCTCAGCAAACAGCAATAAACTTTGCCATTAACTTCTTATGTTATCAAAATCATGCAAGGAAAAGCATTCACTGACCTGTTCCATAAACTCTAAATGGTCCTGAAGACCATAAAGATGGACAACTTGTTAGAAACGCTAGAGAGAAGTGCTGCATGCTCTGTTGAGTTTTGCATTAGGATTTTTCCCCTGTCTGTTTTTCACACACACAGGACTATGCATTTACATGCATTATAAGGAGAATAGCTACAATCATGACAGAATATTTTTTTTGCAAATCTTCACACAAAAATATTATGGGACGTAAGCAAATTGTCAAAATTAGAAGGCAACATCCCATTTTGGATCTTGTGTGTTCATGTCTCTTGTGGTGGAAATGCAAAGTGAGCCTGGGCTGCAATCTAAATTTTGTAGTTGACAGAAATGAACCATGTGGTGAGGGTGCCACATGAACTGAACATAAACATGAATTAAACCCTGCAACTGTGAAGGAGCGAGGGCTGTTGCAAAACTAGTACTAAAAATGTAAATTTGAAACCGAAAAGAATGGATGGAAAGAACATTTAATTGCCTCAATAAAGGGGTTACACGAAAATTATGGGCATCAGAGAAGATGAAATGTACCTCAGAAATCAGAATAGACTGTTAATGTGTGATGGATGAATGGCAGAAGCCTGACAGAAGGCTATTAGGCAGGTGCAATTACACAGAAATTGTGGATAAGTGGTTAAAAAAGGTAAGTGGAAGGCAGGTGCTTGCTGGGTGCAGCAGGGTCTCTGCATCATGCTGTGACCTTGGGCTGAGCCTCTTTCTGTGCCTGTCTGCTTGGAGTGCCCCCCCTGGATCCTGGGGGCTGTGGAGGTGTGTGCTGCTGGACAGGGCTGGGAGCACCCTGGGGCAGTGGGAGGGGTCCCTGCCCATGGCAGGGGGTGGGACTGGATGATTTTTAAGGTCCCTTCCCACCCAAACCATTCAGTGATTCTCAGTTTTTACTGGCTGTGTCACTCCCCCCTAATCCACCCTTTTCTATCTCCTTCTCTTCAGCTTTGGGGAAATCCTTTTATCTCTGCCAACTCCTTTTCCCCACAGTTTATGCCATTCCTGACTCCAGTCTGGGCTGTCAGCACCACACCCAAGTCACTCTGCCTGTGGGTTTCCTGCATCCTTCATCCACCTTTTAAAGCCCTTCAAAACCTGCCACAGGTGAAAGAACTGCAGGAAGCCATAATTTGGGAAGTTTTCAGAGCTGCTTGCAGCTTTTTTTGCCTGTTGCTGTGTCTGACAACTTGAACTGATGGAATTGTTCATTGGAAACAAAGCATTTGAGGAATACAGCTACTGATTATTATGAATGATTTATGTGTAATTTATGTTCCCGTAGCCACTAATGAGTCCTTCCAGGCTAGGGCTGCACAGGGTTAAGCTTTGCACACAACAGCACTAAGACAGTGTTTAGTTAAGGATGGTAAAACAGGCAGGCGTGGGGCAGGACAGGTAAGGGACAATCAGATTTGGTGCAGCAAGTGACTGTCACAGTGCAAGCTGCTCTGCAAATGCTTTGGAGGTGTCTGTCACAGGTAAATTTTAATGAAAGATTTGGAGGTGGACAACATTTGCATTCCTCCCATGGACTGCATGGTAGTATAAAAAAAAAAAAGCAGAAAAAAGCTGTTAGGAAATATAACTGATGGGCAATCAAAGCTGGTGTTATTATCAGAGCAGGACGTGGGCTTGGTGGTTTTCACCTGTCTGCGAGCAAGTTGTCTTTGGGGCTGGTGAACTGCTCATCTCTCACAGCTGCCTGGTAATTCTGAAGTCCATCTGTGCTCTCTCACACACATTTTAGCCCACGGCCTGGCTTGCAAAATCACACTTATGCATATTAACAGTTGGTTGTTCAACCCATGGGGGAGGATTCCAGCACTTCTTGGTGCTGCTTCCATTCCCCGTATTGCACACTTAGTCCAGTCCTCTCTGCTTATGAATAACTCAGCCAGGACTGAGCTTCATGGCTCTGCTGAGATTAATGAAGTGAACTTTTGAAGATGACAGGCAGGATCTTTATTCAGAGTACTCTCAATTCAGTGAAAATAACTCAGCTTTGTTGAATTGTGAAAAAAAGAAAGGCCCAATCTCTCCCTGGAACATTAGCATATGCCCATAGGGATGACTGAGTCCAGCCCAGGGGCTGAAGCAGACCCCAAAATAATAAAAGTTATATGACAACGTCAGGAAACTGGGGGAAGCAGACTCTGAAATTACAAAAGTTAAAGGACAATATCAGTAAACTGGCAAATTTGATTTAAGTAATATTAAGGAGTAGCTTCTCTGGTGCCTCATTAGCTCTGCTCAGGTGCTCAGCTTATTTGTTTCACAGGTGCTCTTCCAGCAGCCCCGTATAATAGGTCCTGTTTTCAATTAATATGAAACAACAATATATTAGATACACAACAAAGCCTCCCACCTCCTTCTGCATGTTGGGTGTTTTCACTGAGTTCCCTCTCTGGGAACACTCATCTGACAATTACTGCATTGCCCCCAGCTTCGCTGTTTTCTTTCAGGCCCAGAGATTTCAGCGCCTTGGCAGAGCCTTTAGTAAACACATTTTTATTTACATGGCTATAATGTTTCTGTCTTCCATCAGGCTTCCATCTGGCTGGGCAGCAATGAGGGTATTAATCACTGGGGTGTCTGGACACCCACTCCAGAATGGGAAATTCAGAAGTTCACTGCGAGGTTTTACATCAGATTTCACTGCTTCAAAGGGATATTGATTTTACTCAGAGGAGAGGAGTGAATGTTTTTGAATGTTTTAATGATTTCACCTTTTTGTGTTTTGTACCTGTTTACCAAAGCTGGGCACTTTGGCCATTTCAAATGGGTTTTTAGTTGTATCCTAAGCATCTTTATCCTGAAAAACCTTGAGCACGAGTTTAACACATGGAATTTAATAGGCTTCAACAAGACAAAAAGCTTTTCAGTTCAAAAAAAAAATCTCCATCGCATTATGAACTTCCACAGGCTGAATATTTTCAGAGTTAGGACTTGTGTGCTGGAACTCCCAGCTACCAAGTAGCTTAATACAACCATAAAGTCTCTGCCTTCTTTAGCCCTTGAATTCACGGATTTACAGGTTAGCTTTAGGCTTTTGTAGTGTGTTTTTGCCTTGGTATGTGTGCAATTGCTAAATTGTAGCTATTATTGAAAGCAATATAACATCACTGAAAAGACATCATACACCAGAGCTGGGTGTATTTAACAAATATCCAAAGGCCATCAAGAAATGATTTTGACCATGCCCCTGAACACTGAATTTTGCCTGAGAGTAAAGATAGAAATGAAACATAATCCTGTAGCATCTGTTCTGCTGCCATCCAGCAGCAGACAAAGAGGCTTTAAAAAAAAATAAAAATAAAACAAAGCCTGAGATGGCTGAAAGCAAAGCAGAGTGTGAGGCTGAGGTGGAGCTGTGTGATTGCTGAGGCTGGGAGGGATCTTCTTAAAATTTGAAACTGTAGACCAAAGGAAGGGTTTTTACTATTTTGAATTGCTTTGAAAATCTAACAGTGTTGATGGGAAGGAGAGTGTGAGAATACCTCCCAGGAGAGGAGGTGTGAAGGCTCAGAGATGTAATTTTTGAGCTGCAGAAATCCTTTTGCTGGGGAAACAGAAAATAAATGAGAAAGTACATTTATGGAAGGGCCTAATGTGAATTCTGTGTATAAAGAAGAAAACCCGCAAGTTGTACTAAAGGAAAAGAAAAACGAGAGAGAGTTGAAGTCCCTAAGCCATCTTCTAATTCTTGGAGACCAAGGTGAGTTGTATGGGTCACCCTCCAGCAGAGAATTTTGTTATTTTGGTAAGATCTTTGATAAAAGAATCAGATTTATGTAGAAACTCTCAGTTTTCATTGAAAAAAATGAACCTCACCTCAGAATCAAATTCAACAGCCATGCACATAGGCCAATAGTCCTGCAGGATCAGAACTGGCTTCAAAAACCCAACAAAAAGTAAAGAAAAATAGCACAATAGGGAGAAAACCCAAAGCTTTTACAAACGGCTTTATTGCCTCACTGTCTCAAGCTCAGAAAAATATTAGAAAGTCCCAGAGAGATTAATATCCTCTGTGTGAGCTCTGTGTTTGAGGGCACCCTGAGGATTTCCAGATCAGCCCAGCAGTTTTGTCTCACACCCAGAACCCCCAAATCAGTTTCTAACCCCAGAGTCTCCTTGTGAATCAAATCTTTTTTCTGACTTGGCTGTTGCCAGATGGGATCCCCAAAAGGGTTGGAATGGTTTATCCATGATATCTTCTTTTGCTTGCTAAATATATATTTGTTCGACATTTCCCCTTAAACAAGGGCAAAGTCTCCTTAATAATTCAGCATCATAAGAGTAATGAGTTCATTAAGGGGTGCTGTATGGATTAAGCCATGCATAAGGGCTGGCGTTATAGGACAAGAGTTAAACAACCCATTGTATAATTGGACTTACAGGGTTTATAGTAAAGGAGCACCAAAAGGTAATTTCCATTTTGGTTAAACCCTCCCTTATTCCCTCTGGCCACAAATTATCATATTTCTTCTCTGAAACAGACCTCCCCTACGTTTACGAGCTCCTGTAAATTCCGTATCATTTTAGTAATCTTAAATCCTCACACAGACCACTGAAATTCTCTTTAATTTTTTGTTTACACAAGGTCATTTGTGAGCTATAGACTGCTGAGAGCCTGATCTTGGCTTTGGTTCAGCTGATCAGTAGGCACAGAAAGACTTTTAGATTAGAAAGACAAATAAATATTTGAAACTGATTAAGCTGAAGGAAGGTTCAAGCTTATAATGTTCCTGGGCTGATTGAGATACACTAAGTCAACAGCAAAGAGAAAGAGAACACATCAATCTCTCGGTCTGAGGTGTGAGATCCTGCTCTGAGGCTGGGAAGAAGGTGAATTTGAACTTACACAGCTTGTTTAAACTGGCACAACTGTACTGAGCAAAGGCAGGTGGGGTAAATCTGCAGCACACCAGTGAGATCTGCCAGTGATCTTTATGTTTTGTTGTTCCTTTTTGTTATCCTGAATACATTCTATACGGGCAGAGTGTGACAGCAGGTCCTGAGACAGAATAACTTACGCTGGAGGAAGAACTCATGTTTAATATGAGATAGATGTACATTTCAGCCCTTAAACTGAGCTTCCAGGGAAGGTGCAAGGAGGATAATTGCATCTGCAGCTGCCTTTGGTGAAAATAATGAGCGTGCAAACAGCACATGAGGTTCAGTTTCCAGCCTAGGAAATAGGTCAGCATGATCTATCTCTGTGGCCTGTGCTCTGTGATGGCTCTGCAGCGAGTGGAAGGTTTCCAAATACGTGACATATTGGCTTTTCAGCCTTTTAGCGGATACTCCGTGTTCCCTAATAATAGTGACATATGCACTCCGTGTTCCTGCCGCTGTGCACTGCCCTTTGAGGGGAGGCAAAACACCTCAGCCACTTCCTCCTCCTTTTCCTGAGCAATCCCTTAACTCGCGCTACAATCATCCCGAAATGCATTCAGTAAATCATCTCTGATTGCACAGTTAAAGAGCACTACTCTGTATTGGTCATTTAAATCATCTTCAAGGGTTTCACTGATGAAGACTTTCCGAAAGGAAAGAGGTAACAAGGAAGATCTATTGAATTTTGAGTCGCTGGATGCTGGTGGTTACGTTGGAACTTAAATCAGATCCAGCATTTCACGGGGAAAGGAAAACAGAAGAGTCAAGTGAGATAAAAAGGGCTGTTTATCCATGGGGAGACGTGATGTGTGTGAGAAGAGCCGCCTAACAAAAGGGTGAGCTGTTCAAAATGCCCCCTTACAGAAGATGCAATTAGCGCTGAATCTCCGCTCGCTGCAGTTCAAAGCTCCCCCATCTCGGCTCATGCACACGGGTGCCAAGTCCGATTCTCACCTGTCTCATCTTGACCAATAAACGAGGCTGGCTCTTTGCTAGTGCTGCTGTTCCAGGAGATCGCACATCCCTGGAGCAGCGCTCCTCCAGGGACGGAGGAATTCGCTCCGCACAGGAAGCACAGGATCAGATGTAATTTCTTCCCTTTAAGGAAATTCTGACACTTAATTTACAAATAAGTTGATTAAAAGCTAATGGATGCTAAATTAACCACGGGAGGGCTGGCGATGTGTTCCCTGAACCGCAGGAGCAGGGCGGGGAATTGCAAGGGAAAAAAAAAAATCAATGGAGAGAGAAAGTTGGAGCCCAAAGAGTTCAAGGAAGGTGCAAATGTCACTTGACAGCAAACGCAGAGCAAATTAGTTTATCAATGTGCAGTGCTGCACTGTGTGCTTGAGGCTGTTGCATGTTAGGGAGGAGCTGCAAGAGGAGTCAAGCTCTCAAAGCTGTGCCTGCACTGGTAAATTAAATATTCCCAGTATCACTGTCTGACACTGGGGCTGGCGGGCTCATCTCCACACATCCAGCTCCTTCTCCTGCCGTGCAGGCTGCTGTTTGCAGGATGCTTGTTGAAATAACTCTAGCTTGTTAAATCATGAATCTTCCTTGGGAATTGACTAGAAACAGGTTTGTTACCCTGGATCAAATTTGGGGACTGTTGAAAAAAATTTTGGCCAGCAGGTATCTGCCACAAGTGCTTGGGGAGGAAGGAGAGGGGACAGAAGTGACCCTGGGCTGAGCTGTGCTGGAAGGCTGGCTGGGACCTGGACCGTGCTGGAGAGCTGGCTGGGACCTGGAGGTCCCAGCACGTTTGGGATCACTGAGCCCCGATAAATTCCCAGTGTCTCCAGGCTCAGACACTCTGTGTCGCACTGTCAGGCGCAGGCTCGGACCTGCCTCCTAAGCTGGCTCTTTCCTAAGTGCCAAGTCCCAGCCTTGCGCATGCAGAATCCCTTCCTGCAGCAGGGCTTTTCCCTTTTCCTCCCCCAGATGAGTTTCTCTTGCCTTGTTCCATGCACAACACTGCCTGTTTCTCTCCTGTCACTGGAGGCTCCTGGGCAGCAGTGCTGAGGCCAGGGGCTGGCAGTGTGCACATTCCTGAGGGCATGGCTTTGGTGCTGGTCCATATGATCCATTGGCCTCATCCACTCGGAACTGTGCTGGCCTTGGGGCAATTTTCAGGTGACTGAACACTTTCCCCTTGCTCTGCACATACAAGACATGCACACACTCCACACACTCTTACACGCAGATCCCCCTGTGCAGGCTGCAGGCTGTTCCTCAGTTATGTGCTGACATTTCCACAGAATTCTCCTTAAACCTAACCCAGCAGGGTGCTCCAGGTGTGGTGTTTGTGTGGGGGCCATGCCCACAGGAGTGTGTGCTGGGGTGTTTCCATCTGCCAGCACACTGGCTGGAGCTGCAGCAGCACAGGAGCACACACAGGTCCCCCACGTGTGTCAGTTCAACACTTACACATCGATGCCCATCACACTTCATCAAACACGTTTTTACAGCCTCAGGAGATGCTCGTTCATCCCACAGCCCAATAACACCTGCAGCACCCAAGGTTTCTTGTAAGCAGTGAAATCCAATCCCCAAAGCCTTGTAGTAGTGATGAGCAGAAAATCACAGCAGCGGGTATTGGGAAAATAGGAATTCAGCTAAAGCAACAGTACCTTGACAACACTTGGCACTGCAAACATCACTTAACTTGACAAACAACCAGTAATAGCTAGAGTGAAAATAAAGGGTTAGGCAGGTAGAGAGATAAAGTATGAAGAACATGCTGAGCAAATAACAGCCTTTTGAGAATCAACATTAGCATAATTACTAAACATAGGTAATTGCTGAAATAGCATTTGCTGGCAGCGTTTCTGTTTCTAAATGCAACAATTTCTCTCTTCCCTACGAAATCTTCTGCTAGGACGAGAAAGTGTGCTTACACTGCTTTTAGCTGGGAGGGAGCTGCTGTGGAAATTGGCTCCATCTGAAAGCCGAGGGCACGGGGAGGAACAAAAGCACTTAACACCTTGGAGTCCGACCATCCTTCTAAACAAGGTTGTCATACTTAGAGCTACGTGCCTTGTTAGATGTTATACCACCAGCTCAGCCTTTATCCCAGTGCCCTGCTCAATACTTGATAAGATTGGACATTCTCAGATCAATTGCTATTGATTTCTCACTGCTGAAATAGGATAAGCATGTGACAGACACAATGAGTGTTTAGCACCGCAGAGCGAGCCATTCCAGCACTAGAAAACAACTTGCTTGATAAAAATTATAAGCAAAACCCCCCAGTAGACACAAAAGCAATATCATGAATAACCAAACATCCCGGCTACAATCAAAAGCATTATCTGGTTCTGCTTAGGAAAGCATTTGGACACAGTTTTGCTGGAAGGGAAGGTGGAAATTAAAAAGAGAAAAAAAGAAAAGAAACAAAACACCCCAGCAACAGATGAGGTTACATCTGTGAAGGTTATAGGGCTGATCTGCAATTTTTTATGAGCACTGTATGTGACCTGGGTACTGAGCTGGTGCTTTCTGCACCTCTCGCTGGGTGTTGCCTTGCTGGGCAGTGAGGAAGCTGTCAGAGGCACTGGCTGGCCTCTACCTAAGTAAATTACCTAAAAATGCCATGGGGAGGGGAAAAATTATATGTGCACAATTATTTGTGATGATTCCTCTGGAGAACAAGAAGTACAAAGGAGACTCAGCCCGGGTTTTTCAAAAAGAAGCAAAAAAGTGATGTGTAAGTAGTTGCAGAGGACAAAAATGGGAGCAAGGCTGACTCAGAAAGCACAGGACACCATGGAGACAGCCCCCATGGAGAAGGCTGTGGTAGTCAGGCCTTCGAAACCATCAACGTGGTGGCAAGATACAGACAAGTTATATGCTGAAAAAGTGAAAAAACAGGCTGAAAATGCCTTATTGCATTAAAAAATTGCCACACTCTTGTTGTGAGGTCAGTAGTTGATATTCACCTCTGGACCACTGACCAGGGCCCCCTTGCCAATCATCTCAGCTGCATGAGTTAAGGGAAGTGGGTGTCATCCCAACAGGGACCGTGGATGGTGGGATCCCAAAGCCTGCAGCAAAAGGATGAGTTGTCCCTTTGGCAGGCAGCCCCACAGCTCCAGAATTCTGCCCTGCGGGCTCCTGGGTGGCCTCTGAGGGGTTTCACCAGCAGTGTCTCATGGAGCACAAATTGTGCTCCTCATGGATATCTTAAGCCTTGAAAATTTGCACTTGCTCGTGTTCCCCTCAGAGGAAAAAGAAACCTGATAAGCAGGAAGCAGGAGGCCATTTGGTGATCCTTGCATACAGAAAGAGATAAAAAATGGCAGACCCTACAAAAATAAACCATAAAAGCCTTCTACTGCCTAACCCTTTGGTGGCATTTAGACAGATGTTTCTTTGGACGAGAGGATCAGTATTTCACTGTCATTCATTACAGATTTACCAGTTTTGTATTGATTTTGTTGTGGCCTCCTATGTACTTTAATTGCTGCAATAGAAAAACAAGTTGCTATACATGACATTTCCTTTCTGGGAAGCTGGCAACAGAATTGCGTGAACCACTGGTAGATTCACTGATTTCCCTTGTGAGCCAGTAATAAAATGATGACTGAAACAGCTTGTCCTTCTTTCTGTTCCAAAACAGCTTTTTTTTTTTTTTGAGAACTCTTGGTAGCTGTGGATTTAAAAACAGAAATCTTCCTAATTGCTGGATAATATGGTAGACTTTGCTCTAGTATTTCACAGTGATTAACTCTGAGGTGTTATTGATTTATTCTGAGGGACAGGCACCTTGGCTGGAGCAGCTGCTCAGGCTGCAGGTGAGGTGCTCCCAGAGGTAGCCAAGGGCAACTGGAATCATTGATAAAGAAGTTTTTGGTGCTCTCATTGTTAGACTGACACACAGTGCAACTGCCAGGAGTGTGGGTTGAACAAGAAGTGCTGCCTTCCTCTGGGATATGAGCCACCAGCTCCAATCCAAGGCTCCTCACCTGGGAGAGTGGCAGCAGCTGGAAACCCATATGGTGTGGGGCAAAAAAATGTCACAGTGTGCTTGCAGACTGAGGAGCAGGTAAGTGATTAAGTTACCTCACCTCCTCCTCGTATTCTCCTTAGACTGGTGTGGGTCCCACTGCATGAATTAATGTGGTAGGAAAAGAACCACCAAATTCTCCCTTCTTGCAGCGTGGTGTGTGCATATTTAGGTCTCATAATGAGAGGTGTTACAAGGAAACACAGATAGATGAGGGCCTGTGAGGTTATCCATTAATATGATTCTGTGTGTCCATCAATAAATTAAGGTCTGCAACAACCCCAGGAGGTAAGTTGGTATTACAAGTGTTTTTGAGGTGGATAAACTAGATTCCTGGAGATGCAGATGGTGATGAATTGTCTCAGCAGCATGTCAGAAGTAGAACCTGGGCAATCCCTGCTGGGATTTTAGAAGTGTCAAGGCTGCTGAGGAAATAGAGGATTCGTTAGAGTTGGGCAGTTTGATAAGAGACAGTCCTGTGTAATTAAGCAAATTAAAATGAGATCTGACAGCTCTGGAGGTGCATCAAGAGGCTTGGAGCAGCCTGGTCCAGAAGAAAGTGTCCTGGCCCATGGCAGGGTGTTGGAATGAGATGATCTTTAGGGTTCCTTCCAAACCATTCTGTGATTCTGGGATTTGTACCTGTGTTTTGCAGTGACATGGGATCTACTTCCTAAAAAGAGTGATTGACAGAAGTGACAAAAACATGCTCAGCCCAGAAAGCAGAGGTGTGCTGAAGGAAAAAACAAAACAAAACAACTTTCTTTGCCTTCTGCTGGTGCTGCTTCAGATCTGAGCTGCTGGAAAGCTCCTCAAGGAGTATTTGCAAGCTGCTCTGCATGGCCATTTTGGCACAGCCCAGCTGGTTAATGATAGCAAATCTGGGCTGGTAACAGCTCCTGAAATAAAACCCATCTTGCCAGAAGAAGAAAGTCTAAGAACAGAAAAGTCTGGTTGTATTTTTTTCCATCATTGCCTATGTACTTCTCGGAGCCGTGTAAACAAAGCCAACTTGTTGATGAGAAATATGTCAATCAAAGAGCTGCTGAATGTTCTGGAGACAGTTACCACTAGATGTTTTGACTAAATGTCTGAGAGCTCGTGCTCCTGGGAAATTTCCCAATAGATCTGAGGATAAACACACAAGCTCTTGGCATCTCTCCTGCCTGGATGAGAATCTGAGAACTGATAATTATTTACATTTAGCCTGTGCACCTTCTAAAACTCGTGGCGTGTCCTTTAGAAGGCAGCATTGGAGCATTTCACGGCGGTGTTTATTAAGGACAAAGTCCCACTGAATATTTAAATTCTGCCAGACTAGTTGTCTACGTTTCAAATCATGTCAGAATAAAAATATTACTTGCTGTGTCACATCCATCTACAGTCATTTTGGTCACAGCTGAAATACGGAGGTAGCGAAAATCAGAGGAGTGAACCTGTTCTGGAAAGCTCTGCACCAGGAGGTAACATCACAGGCACTTGGCGAGGCAGTGAGGAGAAATTTGGTATTCAAAGCAACTTTCATAAGTTTTCATTTAAGTCAAGTGTTTAATGATCCCCTGCTGCTTCAGTTGTGTGCTGCTGAATGATCCTTCTTTGGGCAGAACTCTGCTAAATCCTCTGGTTTGGGCTTCAGGAAGGCAAGATGAATTACTGGGAGGTTGGCCTCAAACAGCAAGAAGTAAAGATTCACAAGCAGGCACCTGCAGAAGCACCAAAGCAGTGAGTAGCAGATGGCTGCTGGGGGTCCTGCTGCTTGATTTGCAGCACAACACTCTGAAAATGGGCTCCTTTCACTGAGATCCTGGTCTTCTCCCAAGGAAAATGCCCTTGTGCATCCTGGGATGGCTGCTTGAGCAAGGATGTGGGGCACTGGAGGACGATACGGGGCAGTGTATAAGAAAATTGCACCCTCATAATCTGACCAGCAGATAATATTTCTTTCTTATTATTTTCCTTTTGATAGGCAGTGTGTTCTGTGCAGAAATCCTGAGGAATGGCTTGAACCCAGAAGATGAATCAAAAGCAGAGGATTTTAATCCAAAAGCTCAAGTTTTTGCCTCTGCCAGCAGTGACCTTTCTGATTTGTTTACCAGAAACATGCACAGGAGTGATTCTTTCAGTCGTTCTGGTGACAAGAATAACAGTGCACAAGTGGTTTTGTTCCCCACCTCCAGTACAGATCACTCATTTTAATTTTACCTGTTGCAGTCAGTCTCTCCTCTGCAGCACCCACCTGACTGGCAGAAACTCAAGCCCACACAGCCCATTGAGTAGTAAACATAGCTGTGAAATGTCACAGCAGTAACCAAAATCTCACAGATCAGCACAAGGAATAAATATCATGAGCAAACGGTTTGCCCGTGAGAATTAACCAGTCTCCATCAGTGGGAGTAAATGGCTGTCTGACTGTATTCCTGGAGCCTGGAGAGTTGTGTAACTCTTTGTCTCAGCCGTGAGCCTGTTACTGGCTTGTCCAGGCTCTGCATCTTTCATCTCAGTTAAGTCAACAAAACAGTCCAGTTCAGGGTAAGCTCTTGCAGGTGTACAGTGCGTTAGCACAAATATCATTGCACAGTTTTGCAGCAGGATGAGCATTTCCTCTGATCTGCAAAACAATTCTGTCCCCCAGAGCAGTCAGAAGATGGTCAGTGCAGTGTGCATTGCACTGATCATCTGCCTGGCACAGCCTGGTCAGTGGGGGAAATGATGCTGACATTATTTACACCCCAAAAGCACATCACTGCCAGGACACTGCTGCACTCTGACTGTGTGCATGTGGGTACAGGTACTTCCCTCTATATGGAGCTATAAATATGTATAAAACACGGGCCACCAGCCATGAATAAATCCAAATCCAGATCTCTGCAGGAGGAACTTTACTGGCAGATCGGCTGAAGGATTGGGCTCCCATTTTTGTAAATTTGTAGCTTAAGGGATCATTTCATTGCTTCCTACAAACACCCACCAACGTGTAAGACTTCTCATGACCCATCCCAGGACCTCACCAAAATGATTAAATACAAAACCTGGATGATGCTGTGCACAGTCTTCACTGTGGTCATGGCCTCACACATTTATAGCACAAAAGTCCCTGCTCTCAAGCCCTGGGAGCTCACAGGAGCCCTGAATGGCTTCGGTGTCCACAGCGCCAAAACTGAAAATGTCCAGAAATTCCTCCCCCAAGACAGAAAGCTGTTGCTGGCCTTGACTTCTCCTGGAAGTCCATCATCTGCACCACCAACACTGGGGCTAGGTGCTTTCCTTGCCAAGGAAAAGTGCTTCCACCCCCTTTTAGGAGCCCATCTCCAAAATTTGGAGCTCAGCTCCAAAACTGGAAACATTCAGTGATTATTCCCACCCAAAAGGTGCCAGAACAGAAAGCTCTTCCTGGCCTTTTCCTCCCTGGCATCCACCTGCCTTCCAGGGAGCGGGCAGGTGGCAGCAGAGCCCGTTCCTATGCTCCAGCTCTGACAACCCACAGCTGAAATAGCTCCTTCTTGTTGGTTCCTTCAGGCCCTACCTGAAAAATTTAAATAAAGGGAGGGAGAGCCCTGCACAGGCTCAGCCAACACCTTACACAGACTATCAGTGACCATCTCTTCCTTGATGACTTTGCCTGTTTCTTGTTCATCCCTGGAACACAGGGGTGCTCCAGCTGGCTCCATTACATATCCACAATACTAGTTTTGGATCTTACTCCTCTTTTTCATCTTGACTAATTAATATAGGCCTGAGAGGAACAGAGGCCAGCTGTATTCCCATTCTTGCAGGGGAAGTGATATGAACTAGAGCAGAAGGACAATAGGGGACTGGTGCCTTCTCCTGCCTTTTTCCAGAGTTGCAGTTTGCCCAGCCTGCAATCCAAGACAAGGTGTGGGACCATTCTGGAGCTGAAAATAGTCTGTGTTTGCTGGTCTTTGGAAGTTTCCACAAAGAACATCACTGAGAGAAGAGGTATCCTGGCTGGATATCAGTGTGTTTGTACTGCCCTGGGTAACTGTTCATTTACAGTGGTATTATGGGAACAGTTAATAACAATAATTTGTTTGCATAAAAACTCTTCTCTATGCCTAGATCTAAACACACGCGTTTCATAACTCATAAAAATTAAACAACTCCAGAACAAACAAGCACAAATGATAATTAAGTTTCAAGTCTTCCAGCATTCCCAAGCCACTCCTGGGACTTGCCAGCCTTGTCAATATTTTCACATGTTCAGCAGCTCTCCAAAGTAAACAAATGGCCACCGGTGGGTAAGCACTTCTGTGTTTGTTTTGCAGAATTACTTGCTCAGGTAGGTTGCATGTGTGTGACAGACTGAATACATTTGCTTCAGAGGCTCCAAAACCAGGCTTAAGCATGTGGAAATGCTGAAATCTCAGACGTGTTTGTACCAAGCCCGAGCTCAGTTTACAGGAGGTGCTTTCTCTACCAGCTAATCATCAAAGCACCAACATAGGGCAGATGGAAACCAAGGACTCAGACATATCAGTCTCCCTGCCTTCTACTGACCTTTAACAATCTTTTCTGCCAGTATTTCCTTTGGCAGATAATGGGAATTTCAGAACACGTGCAAAAGGAATCAAGTTCAGTGGGTACAGATTCGGCTTGACAGTATCCCTTATAAATCCCTGAGAAAGAATATTCCAAGTTCTGAGTGGAGCCCTTGTCCTATGGCTTTTCAGATTAAAACCCTACATGATCAGCACTGGCTGCTCATTTTTCAGGACCCAAAGTCAGTGAGGGAAAATCCACATATAAGTCATCAGAAACAGATTACTGATACTGGGAAGAAAAGTCCGTATTCAAACCGCAGCTCAATACAGGGAGTGAAGTTATAAGAAGGTGGTTTGATGTGGACAGAGATGCCTCTGACAGCTGGGTGCACCTGATGATATGAGGTGGAATAACCAGGGAGGCTGACATGAGTTACAGCCCCAGAGCAGCAATCCAGCTCCCACACCTCTGGATAAATCAGGGCCTGTCTCCATGGGGGAGAAAGCTCCAGAGGATGCAAAGGCAGCCAAGGTGTTTCAAGTCCTTCCTGCAGGGCCAATGCTCTGCACAAAGCAGTTCCTTGCCCTCCTGCAGGTAACTCATTCTCACATCCAGACCTTGGCTCCGAGGGGGAAGGCTGCAGATGCAAACACTGCACCTGGATCAGGAATTGCCATCTCGCCTGCTTAGCTCACCATGTTATAAAGTCAGAGAATATCCTGAGTTGGAAGGGATCCACAGGAATCATCCAGCCCAGCTCCTGGCCCTGCACAGACACCCCAACAACCCCCCCCTGGGCATCCCTGGCAGCGCTGTCCAAACGCTCCTGGAGCTCTGGCAGCCTCGGGGCCGTGCCCAGTCCCTGGGGAGCCTGGGCAGTGCCCAGCACCCTGTGTTGCAAGTAGTGCTGTTTGGAATAATTAATGCAGTCAACTCCTCTTAATTCTCCTTCTTCCCTATTTTTCCAGTAGGCTGGAACAGGCTCTCCATCTCCCCTGTGTCTCTGGCCCTCATGGCCTGCATTGTGCTCGATTGTCATAAAACAACAAAAGATGGATCCTTGCTATAAAAGCTGACCTCGTGCTAAATCTCAGTGTCCTGCTCCAAGGTACCAGAAATGTTTTACCTGGACAAAATCCATATATATTTGTTCAGAAACAGCCACACCAGCAAGATGCAGGGTTTTGGTTTATAGGCTGGTGTAATTCTGGGTCACTGCAAAGAGCTATAAATGTATAAGCACCAGGCAATTATAATAACAAACAGAACTATTTCAGGCACATCACCACTTGCAAAAGTCAGTGTCTGGGCTTCTGTAAATATACTGATCCACACTTAATTATGAAAAGCAGCAATGAGCTGGGTATGTATGCACAGGATATAACAATGTAGCCCCCCATTACTGCATATAAGCACATTTTCTTAATTGCCATGTGAAACTGCTGCCTCCTAAAATTCTGTGGGTGGTGTGAAGCAAAATATTGAAGATTAATACAGTTTTAAACTAGTAAATTACTTCTTGTGTAGTTTAGTTTAGCTTTATGTAGCTGCAATAATAGTGTATCTTGGTGATATGTTGAATATTGCATTACATTGTACTATTTTCCATTGTGCTGAATTATGTCTTAGCATTTTCCCACAATGTAAGATGACAGAGATCAATTACAAACCTATTAAATGTCAATTAACATCTTTGCAATCTGAATCCCAAATGAACTTGTTAAAGCTACCTTGTTATATGTCACTTACATGTATAAATGCTGGTTAAATGTTTAATGAACGCATGAGAAAGTAATTACCTGTTTACTGTTTATGTAGCAGCAAGCTAATCCCATCACTGTTAGTTATGGCCACTGGAAAATTAACACTGAATTTGCAAAACTGAGTGGCTAAAATGGGCTCTGAAATGCATCATTCATTAATCAGGTTCATTTCTATGTAGCGCCTAAATATAGATTTGGGAATCTAATTTTCAGTTCTTCAGCAGGAGTATTTTGTCCTATTAAGATGTGAAGTTATTTTTAGTGTGGTCTAGTCAACACTGGTGTTCCTTGCTGTAGAGTTTAGGCGTTGTGCAGCATCTACAAAGCCTTGAGCTTTCCTGGAAAAGGTCGTCATCACATAAAAATTCATTCTTTTTAACAATAACTTAGGTTAAAATGTAGTCAGTACAACAAGGTTAACACCTCCACTCACAGGAAAATGTAGTCATCGCCCTTGGGATAAGAACTTTCCCCTTGCAGAATATTAAAAATAGGATTTTTATTTATTACAAGTAGTCAAGACTTTGCTTTGACATCTCAGCTGAAAAATGGCACCTTTAGGAACACTGCAGAGATCACATTGCCTGCTTCACTTATCAATCTCTGCTGCCTTTGCTGATGACCTGCTCTCTTTGCCTGGTCCTTGGAGAGCTCAGGAGCACTCCAAAACAGGCTCTGGAGAGCTCAGGAGTGCTCCAGAACAGGATCTGGAGAGCTCAGGAATGCTCCAAAACAGGATCTGGAGAGCTCAGGAGTGCTCCAAAACAGGCTCTGGAGAGCTCAGGAGCGCTCCAAAACAGGATCTGGAGAGCTCAGGAGTGCTCCAAAACAGGCTCTGGAGAGCTCAGGAGTGCTCCAAAACAGGATCTGGAGAGCCCAGGAATGCTCCAAAACAGGCTCTGGAGCGCTCAGGAGTGCTCCAGAACAGGATCTGGAGAGCTCAGGAGTGCTCCAAAACAGGATCTGGAGAGCTCAGGAGTGCTCCAAAACAGGATCTGGAGAGCCCAGGAATGCTCCAGAACAGGCTCTGGAGTGCTCAGGAGTGGCAGCCAGACTCTGTTGGCCACAGGGGGTACCAGAGGGGCTGAGCCTCCTGAAGCAGGCACCTGTGCTGAGGAGGGTGAGGTGGGAGGAGGAGCAGTGACCACGTTGGAGCAGATGTGTCCCAAGGCAAAGGCACCTCTGTGTTTGCCTCACAGTTAAAGAAAACAATTTTATTTCCCATGGTTGTTACTCACACATCTCCCTTCCCTCTCAGAGGAGTTGTTTGTGTGGGAGTGAGATCAAAAGGGCTGTTGAAAAGCAAAGTCAAATCAGGGAGTAGACACCTACAGGAACAAGGTGGGGGAATTCTTCTGCTTTGCCCTCCTGGCTGGTGAAGCAGTGTCTTCCCAAAGCTAAGCTGAGAATCAGAGTGGGACACCAACCCTTGCAGATGACAGGAAGTGGGCAGGGAGGCTGAACAACGGGGCAGGCTGGCAGGTGGAGAGTTGGAAAGGAGCAAACTCTCGGGTTCCTCGGGCAATGCCGGACTCCATGGACAAGTGAGTCCACTGCCAGCTCCTGAGGGAGCTACCAGCCTTCAGGAACAGAGTACAGTCAGCTACATCCCATTGTGCCTTGCAGCCATCCTTCTGTTCTTCTTGGCAAGTACAGCATCCTTTGTATTGAAAGAATTGTCTCTTTGTCATCAGTAAATCCAGTTCTGTGTCAAAAGGGACAGAGCAACCTTGAGAGCACCAATGGGAAAGACCCCACACAGGGATACATGTGGCCACCAGCCTGAAACACGGACCAGGAGGAGTGACATCCCCAGGGATCAGGAGCCTGGACCTGGCTGTGGGTGCAGCATGGTGACAATTTGGAAATAAAACTGGACAAACCCCACAGCCTGTCGTGCTGGACAGGGTGCTAGCCTGGGGTGAAAGGGAGCAACGGGCTCAGAGAGGCTTTTGCTCCTGAAATCTGTAGCTCAGGAAAGGATTTGTTTGCGTGGATGGCAGAATTTCCATCTGAGGAAATAACATTTAAGAGTTTTGTTCAGAAATGGGCCTCTGCTGAGCAGATCTTGCTCTTCCAGAGCTGCTGTTTTGCTGGAGTCATTCTGGTGGGTCTAATGACAGCAGATGTTCCAGTACAACTCCCAATGAAAAATACTGGGTGTTTGGGTTTCCCCCTCAAGAAAAGAGTCACAAAGGAGCTTTTTGTTCAGTTGGTTTAGGAATGCAGTTTGGTAATTCAATTGCTCGCCTGATAAATGTCTACCCTCTGATCCCAGCTACAGGAGATGGAATAAAATGTAACTGGATTTGACAGACAAAATTAATCTGCTGTGTTTGAGGCACGGCAAAACAGCCTGGGGAGAAAAACATTAGAGCAAATTATGCTTCCTTATCTCCCTATGCTAGCAGTGCCAGGTCAGCTCGGAGCAGTGAACAAGCCTTTAAAAGTACAGCGCCCACCCTGCTCAAACAACAGCGCTGCCCTGCTCTGACTCCAGGGCTGGGGAAACCGCTGGGAAGCCCCAGGTAATCTGTTTTCCCTTTCTGGTCCTCCTCCTGTGCTTCGTTTGCAGCTTTGGGGCAAGGGATTTCTTCCCACCTGGCCCCTTGCTCTGAGGTGCAGCCACCGCTGGCTGCTGCAGCCCTGTGTGACTGCACTGTCCCCTCTCTGCCAGGCCATTGTCCAGGGACAGCAGGGCCAGGGGCAGGGAAAGGCTCTCCCATACATTTTTCAGCATTTTTCAGTGGTTTTTGAGTGCTCTAACACTGCGAATCTACCCTCTGCAAATTCCCACATGCCTCAGCAATTGCATAGCCATCACAGTTGTTGGGTTTTTTAATTTGTCAGTGCAAAATATGTTTATTCTATTACTTTTTGGATCAGTCCAGTTCTTAGAGTTGGTTTAAAGCATCACTAAGCACACCTGTTAACTGGTGTTCTTATTTCAAACACACTCCAGTTTGCTATGAACTGAGCCTTATTTGGGAGCAGTGGATGGCTGTGAGTCAGTCTGGACAGACTGGACTATCCCTTGCTGAGCCTGCTCCGAGCCTGTGGCCAGTGTTTCCTGTCTGCCTTCCTGCTTTCTCAGCATCTTTGTGTTTTGGGGATGGTGATGTTGAGGTGTGGATGCACCTGGAAAATCACACATCCAGAAGAGACTCCAGCAGTTTGCCCAGGGGTGACCCAGCTCAGCACCACTACACCGGATTCCAGCAACAAGGGTCCTTATAATGGTGGTTTTTTAAAAGGTGTCTGGATGCCCCTAAAATTTGTCTTTCAAACAGCCAAAGGAATGTGGGTGAAGGAAAAATCCTGTTATCCTCTCTGGAAGAGGAAATGTTGCTCCAAGGTGTTGCATCCCAATCCCTAATTTCACACAGTGCCATAGGGATTTTTCTATCAGTGTGGTGATTCTGATGCATCTTCAAAGTGATGGGGAAGAGAGATGGAAGTGATCTTTTTTTCCTGTGTTCACCACCTGAATTGTAACTATCTAACCTGAGCAGATGCTGTCCACGTCAAAGCCTGCCTGCTCCTTCCCTGGAACATCCATCACACCATGGGTCAACTCTCCCTTGATTTGTAGGAGATGGTTGCCCAGTCTGCCTCCCCTTTAATCATTCCTCTGACAACAGCTACAGAGATGAAAAGCTGGGGGGATCTAAGTAATCCATTTCTAAGTGTAAAAAGCCTAAAAAAGTGAGGGGGAGAGTGGAAGAAAGCGAGTGTGTCTGCTGAGCAAACAGACTGATTACGTCAAGGGACAGGAAGAGCAGCTCCTGGAAATCAATAGGGATGAGGCTTTGAAAAGGTTGACTGACTGCACTGGATTAGCTATCGATTTTTGTCATTTTCACAGCCAGTGCCATGCTCTCCACCCGTTGAGGCCATTAAGCTCCGAGGCCTTAAACTTCTAATCCCTCACTAATAACAGCAAGACAATGCCAGGCAAGCTCAGGATCTAACAGGGTGTCCAGCAGCTGGAGAGGGTGCCAGCACCTGGGGAGCAATCGTGGGAGCCCGGACACACAGAGTGGGAACAAAACACCCAGAAGGATTCAGATCATGCTCAGGGGTCAACTGCAAATCTGTGTTTATTGGCAAGAAATTCCAACTGGTTTCCAGTTAGCACCAGCAGCGTGGGACACGTCATTTTTGCAGGATCTCTCTGAGCATCGATTTTGTTAAAATAACCGCAGAAAAGAATTTTGTTTGTTTTCAGTATCACTTAGGCAGAGATGTGCAATGGTGTGGGCTCCAGCAACTCAAGGGCTGCAGGTACATTCAAACACCTTCACTTTGTAGTCCAGCACACCCAGCTGTAAGGAAACCCTGAGCTTATTTTAAGGTAGGACTGTAAAAAAGGGATGTTGGAAGGAGCCAAGTCCTGGCCATGCATCCTGAGTGGAGACAAAACACAGGAAAAAATTAATGGCAATCCTCTCTGAGATGGATGGGAAAGGTGGCTAAGGAGTGGCTAAAGAAATGGGCAGAAGACATCTGGCTTTGAGGGAGTGCTTCCAGGGCTGGGGAGCTAAGTCAGCTTCTTCCTATAGCACCTTTAATATAGAGTAGAGTAGATTTTCCAGGTCATGTCAAAGAGCTGATCAATCCTAGCTCAGTTTCCAGAAAGTCTGCAAGTACCAGCTCTTGTGTGAACACCCTCATGGATGTGGCTTAACAAATTCCTTTTGCGCAGCTGGTCTACATCTCACTGGAAATAGCTTATTTGCAAACTCTGGAGTCTGAAAAAGAGTTCAATCCCACAAAGAAAATCATCCACATCCCTCAGCTTTGCTCCCTTGGCTCTGGATGTGGTGAGCAGAGGAGTGCAGCTCACTGGGGGAGCTTCCAGCCTCTTGTGCCACCCACTGCTCCATCTTCTCTCCCTCTCCAGGGCTGCAGGGACTCAGTGCAGCTGGGGCTGAGGGGCAGAGCATGCCCAGCAGGAGAGAAAAACCCTTGGAGATATGCCATGTGTCCCTTGGTCCCTCACACAGCCACAGGCAGCAGCACCCCCTCCTCTGCTGCAGCCCCCACGCCCTTCCTCAGAGCCCACGCGGTGAAGAGCACACCCCTCCGACAACCAGGCACCTGCTGTCCTGCAAGGCACGGTCCCAAACGCCCAGACACTACTCAGGTTTATTTATCTGAGAAACTGGGAGGTCTGGATGGAGCCAGTGCTGCTGGCAGAGCCTGGGTGCAGTGACAGCCCAGAGTGCAGTGACAGCCGTGTCCCCAAACCTCCCATGTGTGGGAGCAAACAGCCCCTGGGAGCTGGTGGGGCAGCTCTTCCAGAAGCCTTTTCTGCCTGTGTTGTAAATGTTTTGCTGAGTGAGAGCCCAACTTCTCAGAGAATCTCAGTCGAAATGTTGACAGTTTTATTTTGCTCACTTTGGTATTTATTTTAAGGGCCTTTGCGGTTCTCGGAAACGAAAGGATTATTGTCAATATACAAAACAAATGGACTCTGCCAGGTTTCATCCCTTTGGAAGCAGGGAGATAATGCTCCTGCAGCTGTAATCACTGCTGCCCACCCAAACGGGCAGCAAACAAAGGCTGAGGGATGTGCAAGGGAGCCGATAGAACTTCTCCATTCACCAGCCCAGTGCTGTGCTCTCCCCTGATCCTTTCCTTCGGCATCTCGCCAGCTGGCAAAAACAAGGCAAATTGAAATGTTCCCTCACACTTTCTTTTCAGAGTCTTCCTTCCTTTCTGAGTGCTGATACAAAGCTTCAGCCTGCACCTCCTGGAGTTTTCCACAAACACAGGAGAGGCAAAAGTGCTGAACAAAGCAATAGGGACAAATGGAAACAACTCAATTTTTTCACTTACTTCAATGCACCTAGAGTACCTGCCCTGGAATCAATGAACCTGTTCAGAGCCAATACTGGAATAAATGATAAAAAGCTCTTTAAGGTGAATGTCTTCAAGGCTACTGAAGGGAAAATGACCCCGTTTGTAGTGTGCTTTTATTTTTACTTCTTACATTAACTAATATTTATTTTAATCACAAAGATAAACAGTCAATAAATCTGTGTTGTACATAGGAGGTAAACTGAGGTGGTCCCTCTTATAAACATTTTCATTTATAAATAATGTAATTCTTCCTCTTAGGAGTGGCTGGAGAAGATGTTATATGTAAAGCTTTATTAAATCCGAAGTGAACAGTAGTTGTAGATTTTTTTAAAAAAAAATTGCTTAGACAATTAAAAGAAAAGTTTCATTCTATTCAACATTATTTTTATCAAAACTGAAGAAAACAAATCCTTTAATTTCTCTGCTCTCATCTACATCATCCCCTGAAGGCTTCAGTAAAATGGGCTTTACCAGAGTCAGTATTATCCATGTTTATCTAGAAGGTGCCAGGTGTCTTTGTCCCCATGGAGGGACTCGTGGTCACCTGGCTCCTTGCCCCTGCCTGTGTAGCCCTGCCACCCTTAGAGTAAGAGGAAGGTGCAGCCTGGTATTTCTTTCACAAGAGGCAGAACACTTCTATTTTTTGTTTTATCTCTTTCCAGACAGTTGGCTCAGTTTAATGGACTGTCTTTCAGCCTGTGCATAATTCTTCTCCAAATTAAATTCTCTTAGAAGCCCAACATAATACAGACCGTGTTGTCAGCTCATTACTTTTACATCCTTTCTTGTTCTGTTTATGTGAGCAGAGGTTTAATTAACTATAATCTACTGCGTAGGCAAGAGGGGAAAAAACCCACTCTACTCCAAGGTATGTATTTATACTCTATTATATTTTTTAACATTTTTGGAGGCTGGGGGGAGTTAACCTTTTTGTCTGTAAGCAAGGCTGGTTGCTTCATGTTTCTGTGCAAATGCTTTGGGGAGTCTAAGGCATCCCTGCTCGTCTGTCACCCTCTCAGTCACCCCCATCAGCCTCTTACTCTGCAGCAGACAGGGCTTGCATCTAAAAGACAAAGTGGAGCCTTTGCTGTCTGCACCTCAGCCTGTGCCAGCTCTCAGTGCATCCGGGGATGGCAGGGCAGCCACAGCCCCTGCTGAGCCCCAAACACTGGCCAGGGGCCATCTCAGTGGGACAAACTGCTGCTGCTTCCTCCGGAGGGACAAGGTCTCAGTGGGAGGCAGCAAGAACCAGCTCTCACCCCTCTGTGCATCCAGAAGGCAGCAAAGTGCCCAGCTGCTTTGCTCTGTGTACCCTGCCTGGGATGTCTTCTGTGTCTATGAGGTCATTTGTCCTTGTCTACTGTGGCAAAACCCCCACAATTTCCAGCTAATAAAATGAGGTTTATAGAGGCACTGCTTGGATCTCTCAAACCATGTGTTTAAAAGCTGTAAAAGTTTTCCTGGCGACAAGTTTATAAAACAGATGCTCTCCCCCAGAATATTTATAAAATGATCTATTTCATCCACAAATTAGGCTTGTACCTGAGAGCCTCAAGTGCCCAAACAATCCCACGCACACTGGCAGAAGGGAATTCAGCAGAAGGTGCTGATTTCTGCACAAATGCAAGGATTAGGTGTCAGATTAAAGTGGGATTAGATAGAGGCTGACACTTGTTACTTGAGCTAAATTTAGATCTCACCAGGCAGATTCCAATTCCCTCAGAAAGTCACAGTTTCTATTCAGAAGATAACAGGAAGCTAAATTAGCGGTGCTTATTATTAGTTTCACAGATCAAATTAAGTAATTACACTAAATTTAGAGAATTTGTTCTTATACATCTTTTACCATTGTGCTGTGCTATTTCTGTTTCATATGCAAAAACAAGGACTGGGATTTTAAAGGTTCAGTTGGCTATTCCACTGTGCCAGGGGTTCAAAGGAAAGCTATTCCTCATCCCAGCTCTGCCCAATGAGCACCATGGACATGGTCCTGCTTGCAGGGGTGATCCTTTTGTATCCACAGCAGCTCCAGCAGGGCTGGTACTCTCCTGGGATGGCTGAAAAAAACCCTCATGAACAAGGTTTTACTGAAGACATCTGATTTACGTATAAATCTGTGTTTGAGGATGTTTTGTTGTATCGGTTAAATGCCAATCAGATTATCCAGCTAAGATCACAGTAATTTTACAAATAATTTATCTCCATTGCCAGGGTCAAAGCATCGGTCAAAATAATCTTAACATTCAGTCTCAGCCCATCTCACAAACAAATATACACAAATAAAAATAAGCTGGTGGCTTCTGAGTCCAGGGCAAATCATCCTGCTCCCACATCCTTTACACTTAGCAAAGCTCTTGCCTGATGAAGCCCCTTGGGTGCCTAATTTCTTTCTCCTCATCTCCCCATAATTGCCACAGCACCTCAGTTTATCAATACTGATGTGTGTGCACAAAGCTGGCTCTGAAAGCAAACAGAAGGCACCCACCAACACCGTGCCCACAGTTACAAAGGTTGTTTAACCCAAAATGGATTTCGTTACAGTTTTCCGAACAGGCAAAACCGGTTAGATGTGACCTGGTAGGATGTGATTCCCCATGATGTGATTCCCCAACACCTTTCAGGTGCTGAGGGGGTCTGCTGCACACCATCATCATGCTGGAGATCATTTCCCTGGAAGTGCAAGAGTTTCCTGTTACGAGAATCATGGCCAGGGAAGCGTGTGTGCAAAAAATCTCTGGGCAAGGTCTGATCTCTTGGAGTTCTTTGGCTTGAAAGCAAGCCAGGCTCCAGCCAGATGGGGGGAGCTGCAGGTGTTGCTTTGCACCCTCACCATGAGCAATTTTCAACACCTATCCTTTCCTCCCACCCACAAGGTGCCACCCTTTTCCTGGCTGCTCAGCTTTATGCACTCTTCCCTTGCACCTGGGCAGAATGTGAGCCCTAAGCATCACGTGTGAGTCCTAAACGTTTAGACTTCAAAAATCTAGGGTCAGTCACACATGGTGGATGGAATTCCCTGTTCCCTGCTGTGGGAGGGTGACCCTTGAAGTGGTCACTGCCATTGCGTGTTCTCTCCCAGGGGATGGACACTTGGCTTTCCGTTCACGCTTCCCAGTTTGAAATGTTCACCCTCCAAAGGGCTGCAGGACTGAATATGTTGGTTCTCATATTTACAGAGCACTGCTCCACGCTCTGGTGAGCACAACTCTCTTTCATGCCAATGAGCACCAGTGAGCTTGGAGCCAACCCTTTTTAATATCAGAGACTATTCATGCAGCTACTCCCTGGCATTCCTTTTGCTCTAATTACAGCTGCGCTTTTCCCTGCTTTTTCTTCATTAACGAACTAGGACACTCAAGACTTAATTCACAAAGGTATTTAGGCATCTGAGTCCTGCTGAAATCTCTGGAGAATCTGAGTATTAGGCACAGCCCAACTCGCTCATGAAATAACACTGGGGACTTGCGAGGTCTTTGCTCCTGATTTACACCGAGCTTGGGTGAGTGAAGAAACAGAGTCTCTGTGTTTTGAGGGAGAGGAAGGATCATTCAGTGTTTGAAATCCTGATAGGGAGGTTGGTGATACAAGCGCTGTTTCCCAGCTCTGCATCTGACGTTGTGAATGACCTTGAATAAATCACATCGCTCCATCTCTGTTTGTTTCCACCCAGTGTGTCTCTGCCTCACAGGTTTGGGAGGCTCTGCTTTCATGTTCATAGATAGTCTAGTCTGGGCTTTCCCAAGGGGACTGGATGTTTATGTCCCTTTTGGGACTCTCACTTCCTCAGTCTCTTTGAAAATGCCACTATTGGAGATTACTGCAAGGAAACAGCAATAGGATCCGGAGAAGGAAGGAAGAATCTGTCACTCAACTTGGTGTTCCCATATTTGAAAAGAGTAAAGAGGACAACACAAAAAACCCACAGGAAATGTTAATTGCCTTATGTTTATACTGGAGGATCCAGAGTTTCCCCTCAAGGCTGCTTGTTTGCCCACATCTGTTCTTAGCCACAACTGGGGTCTCCCAGCACTGAGTGACAATTCTGAGCACGGGATGCATCAGCAGCTGTGGGCAGAACCTGTTGGCTGCTTACTGCTGTGTCTCTTGTTTGTCTCAGGCAGCTTTTCAAGGGCAATATTTGCCAGTAATCAAGGGTTTTTCCAGTAAAAGGCTGTGCTTTAGCTGAAAGTGCTGAGGAGTTGATCCTCCTCTGTACAGCACAGCTGTCCCACCGTGGAGGGGAGGGCTTCAGACACATTCTGGTTCATGAACCTGTTTATTGCTCCTCTCATGCCCTCAGTTGTGCTGTTAGGTTGTATTACACCACACATTCATTAAGTCACAGAAGGATTTTGTAGTTTTTGTTTCCCCCCCTTCATGATTCTGCCTTAGAGCCATCAGAAATGGTCAACCTGGCCCCACTTTGCTGGACAACACGGCTTTGGAATAGAGAGGAAGCACTGCTAACCCCCAGCTCGGGCAATTCTACTCTCCCTGAGTCCAGGAGTCCATCAAAACATTCTTCAGGAAGCAAATTTCAATAATTACCTCTGAAGTGCATCCTCTATTTCCTTTAGCTGACTAAGATTTGCTTTCTTGTTTTTATAAGGCCACAGTGAGCTTGTACTCCAGTCTCACAAAACACTTAATTGTATGATAAGTGACACAAGAAGATGATTGCCTACAAGTCACAGAGGACCAAAGTGCAAGATCAAGGAGCAGCCAAACCCAAATTCTTACAAAAGCCTGACACAAATGTGCTCATCCTGTCTCAGCAGAGCAGAGGAGGAGGTGCTGGTCCTGGTGGTGCTCAGCTCCCCACAGCTCTGGGCTCAGGCTGGCAGGAGCAGGGGGCTGTCACAGACCTGCGGGAGGTGCTCACAGTCTTGCAAGAACAAGCCATAAATTCCAACCCAATGAGGTTTCTGAGCAGTCACACAAGACAAGGAATGAATTACTGAACCCATTCATGCTTAGTGAGTTATTAAGTGTAAGGGCAAAGACTGCAAGTGCTCTCTACGCAGCAATGTCTGAGCTAATAAAGCATCACTCAGCCACTGCAGAACCTGACTGCAGAGCTGAATTGTTATTATGAAATGTATTTTTTTAATAGTCCTATTTGTTCGTTAAGGGAAGATGTTCAGAGGTTCTGTGCAGTACATTATCCCGTGTCACATCCATCTCTCCTTGTACCCATCAGCCAGCTCTGCTCCCCTCATCTCTGCCTGGTTTCACACCCAGGGGTGGCTCCTTTGAACACACTGCGCTGGGGGCAGTTTAGGGGTTTGTTGTCTCCTCCACAGAGAGGATCAGGAAGGCTCTCCCCAAGCAGGGGAATAAAACAGAAAAGAGGAGGCTGCAAGCAAGGCTGAAGGTAAGGAAAGACTCCAGGCCACTGTCTGAAAACAGGCTCAGTCAGACCTCTTCTTTCCTCTGCCTTCCTCTCCCTCCTCCTCTGTGTTTTTTGTGGTTCAGGGGCACCATTTCAAGAAGCTTTCCAGACAACCACATAACTCAGGCTGAAAATGCTGGTGAAGACTTACAAATCTAGTAGTCTCTCTGAAACCATAGCAGTGGAAGGCCTGAGATCCAAACCCACCCATCCTTCACTATCTCTCCTCCTGGGGTAGCAGTTCTCTTGTGAACGGCTGCACAAACTCAGCCACGGAAAATTGTTGCTTCTTAAAAATATTCTAAATGAGTAGCAACCCCAAATATAGCTCATCTGAATACCCTGAAAACTCCCTGAGAATGCACGAAATATCATAGCTTAAATCTTGCTTTTTCTAAGATGCTGGCCCCTCTTGCTGTCCCTTATGAAGTTCATCTCATACCCTGAGCAGTTTCCACCTTGCCTTCTCCACCTGCCTTCCTTCCTAAAACTCAGGACTGATAATCTGTAGCAGTTTAGAACCACAGAGACATTTTATCAGAGGCACTAAGCAAAGGAAAGGCTGGAATATTTGTCCTCCATGCGAGGACTGTTCTTGCCCAGTGTTTCTGGTAAGGTCGCCTATGATCTCCATGGGGGCTCCAGTTGCATAAATCTGGTTTTCAGAGCTACAATTGTCTCTCTCCATCTTTCTTCTGAGCTCTCTTCAGGCACTGGAAGGCCACAACTAGGTCACCTCAAAGCTTCTCTTCTCCGGGCTGAACAATCCCAATTCTTTCAGACTTCCCCCAAAACCATTTGCATGAACCTCAAACATATCTTAGATGGACCATCAGAAGTAAATGGGCAATGCCTTCAGATGTTTTCCACATTAAATATTATGGGGTTTGTTGTTTAGTTTTGCAAACACTATGGTCTTCTGATGCTTTTGGTGAACTGTTACATGTCTCTACATATTTCTGCCATGTCCTACTCCTAGCCAAGACAATTCCTTTTGCCTGATGCACTTATAGCGCAGTAGAAAGTCTCTTTCCAACTTTAGAATAATTCCAATTCTAAGTATTATTTGATACTTCAAAACAAGGACTTTTAACTATATTTTGAATCTGCAACTTGTAGGATTGTAATGCCCTGCCAAGATTTTCAGTGTCTTTTTTCTTCCCAGTGAGTTTAACACAGCCCCATTCATTGTTGTTAGAGGAGCTTTGAAGTGTTCATGCTTATGCAAAAATTCAGTGTTTGCAGCGAGAGTAAATTCATTCTTTTCTCCGCAGCTTGACAGCAGCTATGTCATCCAGGAACCTTGTTTTACGGCCTGTGTTATCTATTTCAGAAAAAAAAAAGAAATTCTATTTTACAGTTGTGGGCTCCCTCTAGGGTGACATTTCCTAACATGGCTGAGCACTGTTTTCAGCAGGGGTTAGTGTGCTAAACACCTTTAGGGATTTGCAGTGAAAATCTCAGATGTGAGGACACACACAGTGGAGCCATGAATTTTGATAGGGATAGCACTGAAATGCCTGTAGTGAACAAGGAAAATCAGAAGAGAAGTTCCTCAGGCAGAGTATAAATCTTGCTACACCCTATGAGATGCTGTGTATTCATCATTCTTATGATTACCCAAAAATAACTAAAGAAATAAATAATGGCAGTGTCACGGGAGCACGAGGTAATAGGAAGGTTAAGGTGGGAAGGGGCCACAGGAATTCTCCAGTTCATCTCAAAGGAAGATCAACTGTAAGACCAGGGCAGGAAGTCCAGGATTTGACCTGTTTGGTCTTGAAAATTCCCAAGGACAGAGACTGCTCAACCTCTCTTGCTCCCGTGTTTGACTGCCCTCATGGAGGCAATTTTTTTTCCCTATATGCAGTGTGAGCTACTGTTGGAATTTACACCCTTTGAGTCTCTTGGCCTCCCCCCTTTTGCTGCTGTGACCTAAACCCCCTGAAACCTCGTCCTCTCTCAGCTAAACCAACCCTGGGCACTGGGACCCCTTTGTATGCACATGGACCCCCCAGGTGTTATGCTGGGGAGAAGGGAAATGCATCCTGATGTCCTCAAAACCTCACCAGGAACAGAATAAAAAACTGTTGCTCTGGTCTCACATTATTTGACGCAATTAAAAAATTAAATTTAGCACAAAATAACCACAGACAAAGTATGGTAATTAATGTCAATTACCCTGGTTGCCATAGAAACATGACTGAAACAAGTGGAAGTTGCAGATAAGTTCAAGGTGAACCACAAATGTAAGCGACTGGCATGTTTTTTCTCTCTCTAACTGATTAGGACTTTAACTCTTCTGGCTGGCAACCAGTTATCAGTAGAACTTAATCCATTTAATAATCCCATAATCACTTTAATCCAGTTGGCTCAAAGTATTTTGCAATTGGTTTCTCTAACTGATTAACAAGTGTCTTTTAGGCAATAAATAAAAGCTATCTGTGCTCTGCACATCAGCGTTTAGCACGGGGCTGGTTCCTGCAGGGCGAGATGGAATGTGCAGCAAAACCTCTGTGGTTTATAAATGCACAACCCCAGGGCACAAAGGGCTTTTAGGAGTCTTTGATTTCATGAACAGGCACCAATATCTCTTAAGCTTTTGCACAATTTAATTGGGCAGAATTTGTCAAAGGACACGCCCTCCATCAGGTACCCTCAGATGTCAATGTGCAGTGAGGGCATCAGCGTGAGGGAAGAGTGAACTCGGATGTCTCGAGGTGCCTTGGAGGCCAAGGACAGGCAAGATGTTGACTTTGCTGCTGATCTGCCCCTGTTTTACTGAGAGATGCTGAAATGGCTGCCTGACACTTTTGTGGTGAATATTTAAGAACTGTTTTGGTTTGCAATGACACTCAGCTATTTGTAAGATCTGTCGTAAACTATAAATTCCTCCCTGCCCCCTCTCTCCTCCCCCTCACTATTTCTGGAAATTCCATTTAAAACACAGCTTACAGCTCAGATGAAAAACAAAGGTGTTTTTAAATAATTCTAATTTTGTAGGGCATTTCAGGTACTGAAAGAAGGGGCAACACATAATGAGACATCTCAGGTTTATTGAGGCATCATTTCCCAGTGGAAAACAGTTTAGATGAAATTATGCTGACCAGGTCTGTAATCACATACTTTGTCAAATGCTGTGAAATCTATTAGCGAAAAAGAGCATTTTATACAAGATCAGTATTAATTATTATAATGATTATTTGGTTGCTTAGCTCCTGAACATTTTTGTGGTGCTCTTAACTCAGGATTTATTGTGTGGTGATTTATGAGCCCCAGGATCAGTTATAAATACTGTCTAGCCAGTGATTCCTGTACATCTGTACAACACTCAGGAGCTCAGATGTAGCACTAGCAAGAGTTTGATTAATCACCCTTTGGCAGTTTGCGAGGCTGAACTTGTTAAAAGTTTTAAAGAAAGCGATTTCAGAGAGAATTTTTTTTTCTTTGGGCTCTGCCTCGTCATTTGAACTTGCTGCAGACAGCTGGCATGAGGGGCAGTACAAAGAGACCACTGGGCAGGTTGGATTTGCCAGCTGAGATCTCCTGAGCCATCACCTGGAGTACCTGGGAAGAGCAATCAGCTTGGGGTGTATTTCCTCGCTTATTTGAGGTGTTTTCACACATCACAGAAATCTTTTAGCCATCCCATGCCAAGGGGAGCTTTTGTCTGCTGACACCTCTCTCAGTTGTCAGTCACGAGGAAATTAAACGCTGGCAGAGGCTGTAGAGCCCACAGGAGCAGAGTCAGGGACTATCTCTGCTTATCGGGCTCAACTCCACGAGTTACACCGGCTCTCCCAGGCCAGAACAAATAGAAAATAAAGAAGACAAGACAGATCGATGGCTGACTTGTGTTTACAGCTGGAGGGAGTTTTTGGATTTCATTAAATTTTCAGCTGAAGTTTGGGCTCAGTCGAACTTAAGATGTGGGTGATTCACAACAGGATTTCATCTCTGGATGGAAATTGGTCTCTGGAAATTGGACCCCAGCCCCCAATGATCCTGGGCTCACTCTTCAAGGGAGGTGGAGTTCGTCTCCACTTTTGAAAGGTCATCATAAGCTGTGGAATTTGCCATGATCTGCTCTGGAGGCAGGATAAGAGAGTGTCCATACTAAAAAAAACCCCACAAAATAGTTGAAATAAAATTTGTTTCAGGCCAAACTGAAGTAGAATACAGTTTGAAATTCTAGGTAATTTTTTTGGCAGGGTTGGGGGCAAAAAGGGTTAATGAAATAACTTTTTTTTTTTGGTGAAAAGCCAGAAAATGAAGCCTGAATTGCAAATGTTTTGGATCAGCTGAGAGTCTTTCGTCAAAGCTAAAAATTGTGGTGTGTTTTTCTTTTCTCCATTATCGAAGCCTTTTTTAAACTTCGAAAAATCTGTGCCAGATTTATTTTTAGGAGTCCAAGAAAAAAAAAAAAGCATTTTTGAAGAAAGAAATTGTTTTTATATATATTTCTATTTCTACATCAAAAATGTTTGCCAGACCAAAAGAAACAAAAAAGCAATGCATAAACAACTTCCTCCTGGAGCTCCATCTTTCTAAAATTTCTACTTTGGTAAATTAACCCAATTGTTGCAAAAAGCTTTTGCATCTGAAGGGAGATTCAGTCCAACTTAACTTTGTGCTGTTGCTTCTTTGCAGCCATTGCTGTTCACGACAGATCAGAACAAAAGAGCTACAAGTTTATTTTCCCATGTAATTCATGACTGAGTGGGATTAAATGGCCTTCCCCGCTGATGAAGAGATCTTCCACATCTCCCTTCCCAGAGTTAAGACTTATCTATAGTTTATATTAATTCCCTCAAATGAAAAGGGATGGATTCGTCTTTGTTCTGCTTGTAATGAACATTTTCTGCTTCTCCTTTGGGGGAATTGTGGTGCAGAATTAATGGGGCTTTTGGGCCATAAAGCAGAGTACATTTTGGAAGTGGGTTACTTGCACCCTGGTTAGTACCACATATTATTTTATGGGTATAATAAAGGGAAAAAAAAAACTCTAAGTCAGTGCTCAGAGAAGCTTCAGGCTATCGTTGAGACTTGTTTAAGGTGCTGTTTTACTGAAGATATTTGCAAAATAATGAAAAATAAAGAGAAACAGCATTATATACTGCTTAGATCAGGTATGGAAAGGAAAGGGCTTTCTTTTAGTGGGGCTTATATGAGGAGTGGAAGGAAAGTTTGGCCAGAGAAGGGAAGGTTGAACAGCTGAGCATGGAGATAGGAGTGGCTGAGAAGGAAATGAACTGAAAAGGCACCTAATCATTGTTTATAGAAGTGAAGCAGGGGCAAACGAATTGGCAACAGTCTATTCTGGATAAGAAACAAAGGTATCACCTCTGAATTAGGTTTGGAAAAGCATCCAGCCACTCTAACACCCCATAAACCAGTCCTGATCCAGATATGGACAAAGCAGGCTCACTCACTGCCCTCCTGCTCCTAGAAACAAAACTTTACTCGTGGCTCTCTTGGTCTGGGCAAGCACTTGATAATTCCAGCTGAGTCTGGTAATTCCAGTCTTTCTGGGGACTGCAGAGGCAGGCTTGATACTATAAATGAGTTCTAGGACTTCCAGATATTTGGCTACCTTAGGAAATACCAACGAAAGGGAGGTGAAGGAGCACCAAAAAAAGTCCTTGTTTGAGCTCCCAGTGAAGGTTACTCTCAGCCCAATTAATTTTGGGTCAGTGTTCTGGTCAGCTCTTACCCAATTTTTTCCAGTTTCCACTATTCCTGAGGACAGCCTGGGATAAAAAGGGTGGGATCTGTGTGCCTGGGGTCCTACCCCCCTGCTGTGTCACCCCTGCACGCCCAGGTGACACCAGCGTGTGCTACACTCCCATCATGGGGCTGGGGCTCCGAGCAACCTGAGCCAGCTGAAGATGTCCCTGCTCACTGCAGGGAGGCTGGAACTCGATGGCCTTTACAGGTCCCTTCTGACCCAAACTACTCTGTTATTCTATGGAATGCACTCCTCGCTGCTTTACCAGCTCTGATATATCACCCATTTGGCTGATTTTCCCCTCTGCACCGACAGTAGTTTTTATACAAAGATTATAGAGTGAGTTTTCCTAAAAAGAAAAAGATTGTTCTGTAGTTGGGTCACTTTTGTTCGATCCTTATTAATCCCTCTCCCCGGAAGCAGCGACATCCTACCAAAGAAACCTTGGAAGTGCCTCACAGACACAACTTTCCAGCGAGTTTGTATTTATTCTGCTTGCTGGCACTCACTGATGCCCAGAAACTACTTTTGCATGAGGCAAGCACAAGGCAGCAACTCTTTGCCCATGCAATTACTGTGATTGTCTGCACAAATCAAGTGGGTTTGTATGCAAATGGCCAGCGAGCAGTGGCTGGGTGCAACGGCTTGAATTTTAATCTGCAGTGAAGAGTCGCATATGCAAACACAAATAAAAATGTGTTTGTGTATTAATATCTGACCAATCACCAAACTCCCTCTCAAAGAGTTTTTTTGGCTCGTGTCAGTTAAAAACTCTTGGCTGGGCCGCATGTAACCCCTGCAAGTGAATGGTGGCTCTTCCGAAAGCAGTGATTATTGTTAACACCCAGGCACTATAATGCTTCCAGATATGCTAGGAAGCTGATTCCCAATAATTAGCAATTAGCAGTAACTATTTTATGGAGCAGAAAAGAGTTGATTACAGTTGTTTTATCAGCTGGTATAATAATAGAAAATCTTGTTTCGGAGAGGGGAGAAAAAGGGATGATTTCAGAAAGTTGGGTCTCGCTTGCCAGCCGTCCATCACCAAAACAACAGCTTCAGGGATCAGGAATTATTGATTTTGAGGGGATTAACTCTCAGCTACAGATAGTTCCGTTTCAGGGCATCCTTTGTAAGCTGAGCTGTAGCCACACACCAGCTGGCACGGGGGGCCTGGTCCAAAACTCCCTCAAACGATTTGGACAGCAATTTCAGGGACACCTTTGGGTTAATAAGTCCCCAGCTTGAGAAGAGTCTCAGATCTCAGAGCATCTGGCACCAGGGAGAAGCCCATTTACAGACAATTTCTTCCAAGATGGAAGAAAGTGATTTCTGAAATGAGGAACAGGTTTCTTCCATGGAAGTGAGCTGTGAGGTTTGCAGCTGGCACACATCGATTCCTGCACAGCCCCCAGCACCTTCTGAGCTAGCTCAGGAAGTGCAGACAGGTAAACAGTGTCTGCAGACACCAGACTCTCCCTTCTAATGCTCACCCAGTTAATTAATTTTTGCTCAATTTGATTTGACATTCAGATCTGTGATATGTTTATCCTTCTAATGGGCACTTCTCCATATTCCTGGCTTCCTCTGAAAGGTTTAACAAATGGCAGGGACTTTTTGGGGTGGGTAATGAGCCTTTAATTTTGTACTTATTTATTCATTAAGCTTCAGTAGTATCTGGAAAACAACAAATTGAAAGACTCTCTGTGT
Organism: Falcunculus frontatus; assembly: GCA_013398115.1. NCBI lineage: Eukaryota > Metazoa > Chordata > Aves > Passeriformes > Falcunculus > Falcunculus frontatus. Next base: position 1,817,290 of record VZRV01001872.1, on the reverse strand, counting down.
ATTTAGTCTCTGTTCTTTAAAAAATATACAAAATAAACCACTTGCAGCCACAGGTCTATTATTGCCCTGGAGAAAGTTAGAGCTGAGATATCTCAAGGATTGCATTTGTTATACTGCAACCAAGGCATTTATCATTGTAATGAGCCACAGTGCCATGAAAACCTCCCTGGCCTGCTCAGCCCCTGGGCTTTTTCTGCAGGGACCTCAGACAATTATGCCAAGCAGCAGTGGCTCTAAATGTCCTTGTGAAGACCCGAAATGGAACTCATTCCCTGTTTTCAACTGGTTCCTGTTTCTGTTACCAGGGTCTCATCCTGCATGAGGAGGTTGGGGAAGAGGTCTGTTCCCATTTGCATCCTATGGATCATCCCATAATATCAGTGCAGAAATGAATATGGTTTTTGATAGCAGAGGGACTGTGAGATGGAAGAGGCAGAATGATTTAGCAGTGGAGATTGAGGTGACAGAAAACAGAAGATGGCAAATTAGAGAGGTTTGAGACAATGAAAGACACGGGAGAGAAAAGAGAGGAAGGACTGGGTAGAAAGGAATAAGGAAATAGAGACCACAGCCAACCCTCCAAAGCACTTTTCCTTGGTGATCATCGAGACAGGACATTAGGCAGGATAAGCCCCTGTACAAATCTAGTTGGACAAGTCCTAAGAACTGCAGGCAGGCAGCAAGAACTATCCCACAACTATAATTTTAGATCTGGTGATGTTAGCAAAAGCTGGCAGACAGCTGGCTACCAGGCAGAGGCATTCAGCAAGAAAGCTGACTGGGAAATTATATTTTTTCCCCACAGATAATTTGTCACAAATAATACTGAACTGTTCCATTTCCTTGGAAAAACTTATTCTGTCCTACATATGGAGAGGACTTAAAGGAGCTCTATTCAATTTTATTGAACTGTTCTGCCCTAGAGCACTGATTCTGCTTCCACTCCCCAGGAGCCTCCTGCTCCTTACTTGGCTGAGTTAGGAGTCCAGGGGCTTGGAGCAGGGACACCAGAGGTGACAGGCTGAACAAAGCCACCAGCAGCAGCTCCCACCCCACCCTCCTGCTCCTGAAAAGGTGAGTACTGCTGTGCTTTAGCATTACCCAGCACTGCTTGTGAGGATGTCTCACATACTGTTCAGAACGGTGAGGGGCAACCCCATGGGGCAGGGACAGCAACGAGATCATTCTGAAAGTCCCTTCCAAGCCCAACCACTCCATAATTCTATGATTCTACAAAATTCAAAGAGGAGCTGAGTACCCTGAAGACACCTGTAGGTCCCACACCAGCCCTTCAAGCTTTACATTCTGACGTTCTGCACCTGGCAAAGGCAAACCAGAGGCCCCACCCACCCCCAGCCTCCTTTCATTTACACATTTCAAAGCAGCTTCATTTTCCAACCTTTACTAGTCCTTCCCCCACCATCCTCAGTAGGGTGGGTTCCTGCCTAATTCTTTCATCTCTGTTGTGTTTAGAACGCTGTGTGTGAGCGTGTCTGTGTGTGTGCAGGTGTGACCCAAAGGGTGCCGTGCTCTCCGCTCCGTGCCCATCCCGCTGTGCAGAGCAGCTCTCGGGGAGCTCTCAGCTAATCAGTGTTAAACACTTCGAGGCTTAGCCCTCTCATTTTACCGGCTGGGAGGCTCAGGCAGGGCTGGCAGTAATTGGAAGGAACGCAGTGTTGTGATTGCTAATTGTTCTGGGGAGTGTTGCACTTTACCTTTGGAAGTGTATCCGTGGGTAGGTTTTGCTCCTGGTTTCAGACTTGTGGCTCATAGGGCCCATGATCAGGAGGGGTTTCTCTCCCTGTGCAGCATTTCCAAAACAGAGCTGGATTTGTTGGCTATTTTTGCTGGTTTTTATCTGCCAGACAGCCTCTGTAGCCTTTTTACTTTGGAGTACTTATGATCCATGATATGCTTGGAGATTACTGTGGGCCTCTTGAGACTTGGAAAAGACGAAAAATAATGTCCAAAATTTTGTGGGAGGAGCTGGAGGTTCTCCCTCTGAAATTTCACCACCGGTGAGGAGTGAGTGTGTGTCCCTGGGCTTTTCCAGCCCCTGTAGCCATCACAGCCCCAGGAACATCAGCTAAAGGCTTCCTCAGGTGCTGGTGGATCATGGTGATCCGTGACCCTGGATGGTGTTTAGTGCTGTCCTTACCACCTTTGTAGCACTTTCTCTGTGTTTCTCACTGCTCTCCTGCTCTTTGAATCCAGCTGGGGATGGCACTGCCTGATTTACCATTTGTTCATCAATAGGAGATCCCTTTTTAGTTCAAAAGCTGATTGTTTACCACAGCATTTCACAATTCCCCTCATAATTTGCCTAGAAATTAGGCTGTGCATGCTTAGCAGGAAGCCAAAAGCATCTGCCCTGCTGTTAACACAAGAGCCCACCCCCACAGTGGATAAGGACTCCAACAGGAAATAAATCCAGAAGATTTATTGAGAAGGCTGCACAGGAAGAGGCCTCAAGGCAAAGTCCCCTGGAAAGGAGAGGGTCTGAGAGTCCTTTTGGCCAAGCAGGTGAACACCTCGCTTGTACCCTGACTTTATTTTGCTTTCCCAGTCCTGTGGCAGGATGCAGCAGGCTGTGCAGGGGGCACAGGGAAAGGTGACCTGTCTGCAGCCTCCCTGTGAGCCCCAGCACCCACCCCAGCTGGCCAGGTAACTGGTGTCTGGCCAGGTAATTGGTTTCTGACCAGTTTCCCAGCTCCTGCCTGCAGTCTGGCTCTCTATGAAAGGTTCTGTGAGGTTGGCAGCAGTGGGCAGAGCAAAGTAAGGACACCAGGAAGTTTCCTTCTGGCTTTTGCTCACATAAGAAAACAAGCAGGAGTTTTCTTGCCCCACATTACCTCCAGACCATCGTGCACCATCAGGAACACCACGGGAAACCTCCTTCAAACACTGTGTCGAGCTCTTTGATGTCTTTCTCCCTGCTGCCTTTGTGCTGCTTTTCCCCACACATGGAGAGCTCCTTCAGTCCTTGCCCAAGCACTCAGGTTCCTCCATCACTTCCAAAGGACACCTCTTGGGCTGCGTGGTTTGACTTCTAATCAGGCACAGCATGCATCTGGTGGCAGCTCCTCCAGCCTTGGCAGACTCTTTCTGTGCAGATTCTCAGTTTCTCTGGGATCCTTTGGGTGGAAAACCCTGCTCCAGGCTCCACGCTCAGCCCACACCACACAGGACACAACCTTCCAGTGCAGCAGATCCCTTCTCCTGCGAGCACCACAGCACCACGTGAGCTGCCTGGGGAAGCACACGGAAAGCACATCTGTGCTCACCCAGTGTGGCACAAAATAATAGAGAGGGAGAAAAGATGCAGTCTGAATATTATGCCTGAATTTTCTATTATTACTGTATCGCTGTGTCAAAATTGAAAGCAGTGTAAGATTTCTCAAGAGGAGCCATCCATAATGCATTGCAGAGCTGTGTGTAGGTGTTTTATGAAATGTATTTTATTCAAACCAGTATATACAACACTAACATTATTGAAAGAAATTGAAGGCCCAGTCTTCTCTCCTTAAAATATTCATTATTCATGTTATAGTCCTTTAACAAAAACTAAAGCCAAATACATATTCAATTTATTTTTTCCCCATTCAGACTTACATGCTATTCATCTCTAGTGTCCAATGAAGATGAAATGTCTTCTTATTATTCCTGTATTAGCTTCTGACAGTTCAATTTCTCTGAGTGCTGTGCTTGAGACAACGCTTAACAAATAGCCATAGAGGTAATTGCTCTGGTCCAAATTTCTTGCCAAATCTTTTCTATCTGATGTAGATCAGAGGCAGTGGAATGTTGACACGTTCTGATTCTGCCCTGGCAGCTGCCTCCATGAGGCCTTTCCTTCAGATAAATATTATTAGAATGACTTTCAACATATGCACTTTTCATTCCTTCCAAATCCGACCTTGCCAATGTATTGTGCCAGAAATGCTCTGCAACCTTGTTTCTGTCTTTGTTTTGCATTCACAGAAATTATGAGGGCATCCAGTGGGTTTAAAATGCCGTTTCTTTTCAGGTGACTTCTTGGAAGAGAGATCATCTCACCAGTTCCTATAACTTACCAGCACTCTGAACACCCAACGAGTGCTGTTCAAAATATGTTGTAAAATGACTTCATCCCCCAACAGTTCAAGGCTATCCTTCACAGTGTGCTTTTCCTGATGAGATTTAAGGGACTCATTTGACAAATTCCCTCCTGGAAATCTGCTTCTTGCTTTATTTTTGCCTCTCAAGCATTTTTCAGCCCAAACTTCTTTGTGAGGTATTTCTGTTGAGAAAGCAGAAAGCAGTTTGAGGTGCTGGGCAAGGTTGGGAGTCTCCTGGGCAAAGCACTGTGTGTTCAGACAGCCAAAGCTGCCCTTCCCCAGATTAAAATCTGAGAAAATAAAGAAATTCAACAGGACAGAAAGGAAGTGTCACCACTTTAGAGCAGGGAAACTGAGGCAGGGAGAGATTAAGGGCCATGGTTCTCAAATTGCATTTCGAATTCTAAGCTCCCTAATTATTTCTTTTAATGATATTTAAATTACTTCTTTTTCAATGGTGACTAAATTATTTTCAGAATCTAGGACTTCAATGGGCCATTTTTCTCGGGAGGCTTCTAGGAGAGGTGCAGTGTCACAGCAAGTCCTCAGTTTTAATCACAGGCTCATTAGCCCTGCTGCAGACTGCCATAATTTTGCTTTGTCCCCTTCAGTGGGATTTTGTGTTCCAGAAGAGTTTGCCTGTGATGACTTGCTATTGATTTTTCCAGGGTACAATTAATCTTGCAAGCACTTTTAAAATAAATAAATAAAAAAATCCTCTGGATTATAGACACGTGTCTGTGCCTTTATACCACTGAAATCCCAGCTGAAAATGCTCTGTCTCCTACCCAGCCCCTCTCCCTCCCCTCTCCCTTTGCTAGGTGTACCTACATCTATCAAATAAACACAACAAACCCTCTGGTAGCAAGGGCTTAATCACAAGATCTCCAAAGGAGCAGGAAGGCAAAAAGAGACAGAGAGATGAAACAGAGACAGAAAGATAAAAGGGGACACACTCCTGGACTGTCCTTGCTCTGCTGGCCCTGCCCTGGGTGTTGCACAAGAGCAGTGATCCACTGACAGTGTCTCAGGTGCTAATGGCACCCAATGGGGAGCTGGATATGATGAAGAAAAGATACTTTTCCACTGGGAACAGTAGTTACAGAGGTGTAGCACTTACCCCCGGGGTCTGGAAAAAGCAGCTAATGCATGTCTCAGAGCATGAGTGAGGAAGACTCTTTGCTTTCAGAGGGGCCCTCAGTGCCCTTGTCTATGCTAAACTTTATTTGCTCACAAGTCCAAAGCCAGGATCTTGCTTTTCCTCCCTGTTTCAGTCTGAAAGTGAGTAGCAGAAATGCCTATCTTGAATTGAAATGCAAATATTAAACTTATACACAAAAACCAGAGCTGGTGGGCAAAGCATTAATGGATCTGGGCCGAGAGCAAGTGTCCATTGCATTCACACGCCAAAATAATGTCTGTACAACAACAGTGGTACAGAGCCTTTGTGGTCTTCTTTCCCCAAAAAAGATTTAAGGACTTCTCCAGTCCCCTCTATGAAGCAGCAATGCCATCGTGGTTCCCTGCTGCTGTCAAGCTCTGTTGTCACTCGAGTGGTGCTGGGCTTTAGCAAACATTGAATTGCATCTGTTACAGTTGGAGGGAAAAAATGCTGGGGTTTTTAATAGAAAAAAATATTATGTGAATATAATGTGTTCTATCCATTTTTGCTACTACTAAAAATCAGTAGGATACACAAAAGTGGGTGGAAGTTTTGTCCTTAGTTGCTGTTTTTTCCCCAGAAAGTCTATGGAATTTTTGAGTCTAGCACCCCTTGGGAAAGTCTGCTCAGAGATGCAGGAAGGGCTCATTTGTACAAGACCAAATGTATCTTCTAAATCTGTCTGTCTGAAAGGAAGTAAAGCTTTAAAAAATAATTAAGATTTCCTACAAGTGCCTCATTCACAATAGAATTTCATAATATAGTTACATTAAGAGGAAATGAATGCCTCTCATTTGAGGCTATTACCACAAATGAATTAAATGAGCAGATACCTTTTGGAGACTGGCTTTAAAATCTGGATTCCACTCCCAAGTGGAGCAGTTCCAAAATGCACTGTTAGTGCCATGGCACACGAACAAGGTGTGTAGTACCCAGATTCTCATGGCCAGGTCAGGAAGACACCACTCCACATTTAATGAGTGTGTGCTGGTACAGCCTACACCTCATTACCAGCAGCTCTTGGCAGGGGGAAACCAGATACTTTATGGCACAATAATCCAAATGAAAAGATGTTGGTTTTGAAACAACAAACCTGGAGTAGTCCCAACAGCTCCCAACCTGACCCTACTGGAATCAAGAGAAGATGAGCACTGAGCAAATGTCCTGGCTGGGATGTGCACGACTGGATCTGATGCTCTCTTGGCTCTACTTCTTCTCCAAAAAGCTGTTCTGAAAAGCAGGTGGGTAAACAGTGCATTGAATCAGCTATACCTGATTGTCTTGGCTAAATATATTTACTGAATCACACAACTGGAGTATTGTTGGTAGTTGAGCTGGTATGAATTACTCTGTATTTAATGAGAATATTTTGCTTTTCCTCTGAGAATCCCAACGCTCTATTGTTAGGGAACCTTTTTCTTTAACTTAAATATCAAGCCTGTTCCTCAGCAAGCCAACACCCTATCCAGAGAAAGGTAATGGCTGCTCTCAGTTCATCCCTGGAAGGACATAAAAAACATGTAGATGTGGCACTTGGGGACATGGTTTAGTGGTGGCCTGGGCAGTGCAGGGGAATGGTTGGACTTGATGTTCTCAAAGCCCTTTTCCAACCTAAATGATTCAAATACAAACAAACCCTGTTATTTCCTTCCTGGCTTGCTGGAGCCTGCTCCAAGCAGCACAGCACTTCTGGGAAGCAAGGCAGACAAAGCTGCAACTCAATTTGTTCAGAACACTGGAGTTTGTAAGAGTAGCTGAGTTGTTTTGCAATAAATTCTTTCAGCTTAAAAATTAATACCCAGAGTAAATACCTCCTTATGCACTTCTCCTTTGTGTGCAACCCATCACCTTCAGGATTTATAACCTTCTTAACAATTAATATCCAATCTCCTTGCAGTAGCTTCTCATTATAGTTGGCTTTTGTCTTCATACCTGAAGGTTTTTTAAATGCCATTTGCTGGGTGTTCTATGATTTCCTGATAAAAGACGTTAAGCCTGAATCTTGTCACTATTTCTGCAAGGTGATCACTGTATTTCAGCCCCATGCTTTGATATTACCATTAATGCACAAAAGAGATGCTAATTCCTTAGCTGTGTCTGCTCAACACACAGAGGAAGGGTTTTCAAACAAAGGCCAAATAAATAAGTAAAATACAGGTTGACATGGAGACCAGTTTATTAGCTCCTCAGTAAGTGCATCTGTAAATAAATATGTCTCTTGCGTCTCTCAATATTTGAAACAAGATGATGCAGAGAAGGGCACAGAGCTTTCAGCCCCGTGAGGCTTGACTGCTGCATAGCCATAAAATAGAATAAAATAAATATATAGCTGTTGCTTCTCACTTCAAGGATAAACTGTGTGAAAAGGTACATAAGGGCCTGCAATCAGCTGCTTAATCAGATTTAAATAATAAAATAAAAAAACCCCACAAACATCCAGGCAACCTACTTGTGTGTAACTGATATGCTTGATTGGTGAGAATTATGGGCAGTAATCATATTATCATTTCCATTACATTTTTCTCTTCCACAGTTTTTATAACTCAAGTGATTCATCTAGCAGATGAATATATAGACACAGACAAATACTTCAAAATGGCTTTTCGGAGCTGTTTATGTTTAATTTGTCACACAACAAGTTCATCTCCACTAATTTTCCAAGAGCTGGAGTTGTTATTACCCGCACAAAGACATAAAGAATGCCAAGGCCATGGAGCTGACAGGGAAGGAAAAGGCAGGAATGGGAAGAGGAGGGTAGGAAACAGCAGTGTCTGCTGAACCTGCTGAAGGAAGGGTGCACTGGGAGAGGACATAAAAAGGAAGAATCATTCTGAAGGAGAGGGATCAGGTTTTTCACAGCTGGGAAAATGGGAGGGGTCTGGGGCAGTGGAGGAAATTCCAGCAAAGGCCTCGCTCAGGAGTCCAGCTGGGCAGGGGACACAAAGGTGCCTCAGCTGCCAAGACTTGAGGGTCACATCATACGTCACTGGAAAGATCAATTCCTCAGACTGGTAACAAAACCATTGCTTTTACCCAGGACCTTTAAAGCTGAAGCCAGTGATGATCCCTCACACCTCAGAGAGGGGGGAAGCTCGACAAGTGGAAACAAACATTTCATTCTCTTTTGTGTGAAAAATTCCTGGAGCATTATTAATTTCTGATGATACTTGCAATCAGCAGAGCTCATTCATTTTTTAAGTTTCACTTAGTTGCCGTGAATGGATCTGTTTCTCAGCTGGGTGGCTGCATTCATTTTGCAATAATGGTATTTGTTTGACATCTGAGAAATTAACAATGCAAATGCCTCCGTGTCTTCGTAGCACATTTAAAATAAAATATCTTCTCACTCTGAATTGATGGCACGACTGTAAAAAGGGCTCCATAACACTCAAAACATTTTTCAAAACCCATTAAAATGTGAAGCACTTGCATGTGATGGGATTGTCTCTCGGAGCCAGGCTCTATCCACACTGTCCAAAGGGAAGCCTGGGAATCATTGTGTGACTCTGGGGAATGGTTTTATCCCTGCTCCTAGGGCTCTGAGGGCACGCTGCAGTGGGGGATGAAAGCCCATGGAATCCTGGGCACTTTGAGAGTCTTGCACTGTTCCACCTCATGGTTCAGATCCTTGCTAATGCAAGAGGTATTCTGACAATAAATGTGGTGGGGTTTACCCTCATGTTTAACAAATAGAAGTCTAGAAATGTTTAACAAATACTAGAAGTGGAAAAGAGAAGAAGAACAAAAAGTAAATTGCAGGCGTTGTGCCTACAAAAAATCTAATTACTTTTAATCCAATGTAATTTTTGTTTTATTTCAGTGGTGGAGGGTGAATGTGGTCTGTTAGTACAAAGAATTAATAATGCATTACATTCCTGCCCTGGCTGACAGGAAGACAATTCCTACTGCACATCTTTCTGTTGACCTCCTGTTCCTATAACCCATTTATGCCTGCTCATTTCTGTATTTTCCTTTGGTTCATAACCGGAAGGAAAGCCCTTTCTTTACAAGCCATTGATAAATTGTCATTTACAGGAGGCAATAACTCCCTTAAAAATTTGCATAATGTTTTTACTGGTCATTTAGGGCTGCTGCATATTATATTAAACCTTAAATGGCACGGTTTTATTATGCATTAAGCCTCAAATAGCATTACAAACCCACCAGCCTCACTGGAATATTTTCTATGTCCTGAAATTTAATTGTGTTGCAAGCCAAGGCAGCTCATAAAGCTTCAATAAGTCTCATTACTAAATTGGGATGTTGCACTGGCAGTTTCAGATCACTTACATTCAATAAAATGGACACATGGTATTGCCAGCAGGCCTGCAAGGGCCGAGGCCATGGGAAAGGGCTTCAGAGGCAGATCGAGGAGCAGCCCAGCTTGAAGAGTGGTTTAAAGCCTGGCTTTAGATCTTCCCTCTGCCTCACAAGCTCCGGCACTGGCACCAACACGTTCATATCTATATATATGTAAATATATTATGGATACGAAAAAGGCCTCAGCAGGGAATTTCTTTAGCCTTTGCAGCATTTTGTAAAAGCTTTGTCTTTCCCATGTAAAGAATTTAAAGCAATGTTACAGTTTTGTAAACTTCTACACCTGCAGTTGTTTTTCAAGGATTGTTATGGTTTTAACTAGAAAAACATCTAGAAGTGGATGGTTCAGAACTTGGCCAATCACCTCGAGGGGTGGATGGCCAAGGGACCAATTACTTTATGCCATTTAACATGCTTCTGCATATTAACATATAAAAGCTGTTCAATTTTCCATTAAATGCCCTTCCTTACTTCAGATCATCTTTGGTGCTCGGGCTGTGTTGTTCTTTACTCGTTCGGGAGCTACAGCGACAAATATATAATAAGGGTGCAGCTCCCAGAGACATCAGATTTCCTCCAGGAGGTTCCCTTGGGACAGAGGCACAAATCCAGTGTAGGATGGAGCTAGAGCTGGCACAAGACAGCTCTTGCCAGGGTGAGCAGGGGGAAAGAGGGCTTTGGGAAACTGCTCCTCCTCCTCTGTGAACGTGGGTCACTGGGGCCAGTAAATCCAGCGAGGCCACCACTGATTGCTGATGCCACCCAAATCTACTCCAGGAGCCACTGAGTCAATTGAAAGTCTCTCATGGATATCGGATGGCTTTGAGTTAGAGCCCAAGGTCAGGTTTAGCTTAAGTTCACCTGGCAGTGTGATTTGTACTGATGGAAATAACTGGCCTCGATAACAAGTGCTGAACTGTCATGGCCCAGCTCACTGCTTAAATTAACTTGCTCAGCTGGGCTTTCAAACAAAGCTGTTTTAAGAATGCAGTGTAGCATAGAAAGCAATTTGTTTCCTTAAGATTTAGTACCAAATGCCTAGCTTGATTTGGATTCTAGAGAAGGCAGCAACTGGTAAAGTGGGTAATTTGAAACTTAACATATTTCTCCTCCCTAAGATCGGATCCCATTAAAACAAGGTGCAAAGTGCTACTAATTTGTCAATCATTCCTCCAAGTAAATTTATTCCTCCAAGTAAATTGCTTGGGAGAGCATTTTTCTTTTTCCTTCACCTCCTTTCCCTGCACTGTTCATTTGATTTGGATCCCTGCTCAGGCAGGAAAGCAGCACCCCACACCCACCTTCCCTCATCTCCCATCACTCCAGCTGCTGCCTCCAGATGACATCTTGCTCTCGCCATCTGCAGAATAGCTGTGTGAGACAGGGTGGAGAGAATAGGACAACTCAATGAGCCTTTCATGCAAAAGATAAACTCTTGTTTGTATCCAGAGATAAAATAGCCAGGGCAGGGGAAGGAGTAGGAGTATCCAAATACTTCCGAGAAAAAATGGTCCTGCTGATGTTTCCCAAAAAGTACCAGAAATGGCACAAGGCAGCCTTTTCTTGTGGAGTTTCCACCTCATGTCTGTAGGAGAAAATGTTCAGGTAGGATTCTGATTTAGAGCTGTCAGAAGTATGCACAAACCCAAAGCAAAACACATCAGTTCTTTGGAGTTTGTCAAAAAATGCTTAGATTTACATCAATTTCATGCAGCAGTTTAGAAAGGTTCATGAAATCTGAGCCTAAATTTCAGGGCTGCATTCCATGCAAGCTGTTCAGAGGGATACAGATCTGCTCACCCCAAAACCAGCTTGTGTCAAACACAACTCTGGATGAAGCTCGGGGTCATGTCAAGACACTCAGGGAAAACCTGTGCTAAGCAACCCTGCTTCCCAGCTCAGACAAACAAATGTAAGGAGTGTTTAACTGATCCACCCTCTGGAATTGCAAGACATCGGCCTCCAGTAATGTGCAATTGTGTGAGAAGGTGTTTACCCACGGCTCGATCATAAATTCTGCTCAGAATTTCAATGTACCTGAGTGTTATTTACAGTTCCAGACCTCTAAGCCAAGCGTGATAGCAGCTGTCTTCTCTCAGCTACAGGAGCCCTGGCTTTGTTGTAGTGGATTGATTTCTCTCTGAGAGTGGCCAGCACCAGCTCAGGGTTAAAATGCCCCAGTCTGCTACTATAGAAACAGGTGTGTGATGCTGCAAAGGGAAGGATGCAAAAACTGGAGGTGGAAGAGCAAGACAAACTCCTTCTGAAAATTTTGTTCTTTTTTACTCCTTTATAGCCCGAGCTTTGTGTACTCTGCTCAGTAAACAGGTGAGATGCAGAGCAAGAATCACCCCAAAAATTCAGCACCACGTTTCACTCCTTGATCTCTCAGCAGCGGTGGTGGGGTGTCACTGGCTGATTCCACCCTGCAAATCTTGTCATAAACTCAGCTACCATTAATGCCCTGAACCGACCCCACGTTTCTTGGGTTATGAGGTATTCAAAAAGGGCTCTAATCAGTCAGTGCCACACTCCTCAGACTTAATCCCTGCCCCAGAGAGGTCCTGCCTGCTCCCTGCCTGGGGCAGGTGGATGAGGAGCATGGAGATGTACCAAGAAGCTTTTTACATGGCACCATGAATGCTCTTTACTCGTAAAATATGATGCTTTTTTAAGAGCAGAAGTAGAAAAAATGTAGCGATGCCGAATCACTAGAATCCCAGACTAATTTCCCTAATTCTCCTGCTTTTTAGATGGTTGCTTCCTCCATAAGCCAGCATTTATCAGGGAAATGTAGACTTTTAGCCTGGTAAATTTGCCACAAAAGGGAGAGCTTGATTCTCCCCTTTCATCTCACACTCTTCACCATTTCCTTGGGGAAAGACAGGTCTCAAGGGAATTCCTCCCGGTTGCTGCCCATCCATAACCTGTTGGCATAAACTACTGCACACACCAAAGACAATAGCACTGCAGAGGAAGGAGCCACACTCCATCATGCAGAAACCATTCCTGCAGCAGGAACTAAAATATAACCTCATTTTCAGCCATTGGATTTACCCTGCAACTCTGGCAGAGAAGAGAAAAGAGAGAGAGAAGGGGGAGAAAAAACCTCAAGTTTGGATTTTTAAAATGAGCAAATTGATGTGGAAGTCACAGATGGTGAATAAGTATGGGACACAGAATTGTCATTTGGCAGCCAGTTCTCCCGACCAATTTAAGAGGGATATGCTGTTATCTAGTTTGGTTCAGGGAAAATATACTCTGGGCAGCAGTTAGCCATTTAAGAGGCTTCATTGTTTCATAAAATATATTTGGGTTTGATACAAACACAATTAATTCAGCTTTCTAATATTGTGTTTGAACCAAATCCAAAATACGTGTTGTGAACATTTATTCTTTTGTGTCATTTACTGGTTCCAGGTTCTTTTCTGAAGGCTTAGATTTAAAAAGGGATTTGCAACAAACAAAGAACATTTGGGGTGACTTCAGCTGGTGCAGTAAACTCCATTCTTATGCACTGTTTTGAGATGTGCCTCCAAATTATCTGACAAATGATATGTTCCAAATTAAGTCCCTCATTACCCGTGCTTTTCTACTGCACAGCATTCTTCCTTATTGTATCACTGTATTTTGGGGAGTTATTGGGCTTTGCTGGGTCTAGCAATGGAAGCAGAGGATTGGGATGAGCAGTAGCACAGGCAGAGCTCTGCCAGCTGAGCCCATGCACAGCTGCACTCCTTGCTCAGCTCTGGTGTCCCAAGGGACAGCTCTGAGGACATAAAGACCTTGAAACACCATCCAGCCCTCCTGATCCAGAGGCTTCTCCTCTCCCAGCACTCATCACCTTGGGTCTGTTTAGCTCATCCATGTTTCAGGTGCTGACAACAAAGAATATGGCAAATGAGTTGAAATTAAAAGAGCTTTTTCCAGGTGAAGTATCTTGTTGTTCCAAATCTCCTCCTGCTGAGGCTGCAGTGGGAAGGAGCTGTTTGGCAGCAGGTCCTGCTCTGCCCCCAGGGTATTGCAGACCCTGCTGCCAGTGCCATGAAACCCATCACCAGTTACTGCTGAGGGCAGCTTCTGTGCAACCCAGAGGGCACTGACCACCACAAACAGTGGATCAGCCCTGCCCTTCCTCCCCAGAAGTGTTTCTGAGTCAATGGCTTCTGTGAAATCCTGTTTTCCTATGCAGAGCCCACAAACCTTTCCATGGTTCTTAGGTCTGGCATCAAACTTCTCTGATTTCAGTCGAACACCGAAGACACTACAGATTACAGAGGGGAAAAATGCCGATCTCCACTTAGACATCAGCCCCTTCCTCCACATCCCTGTAACTTTAGGGAGAGAAAGGAATTGGGCACAAATATTTCAGGGTTATGCTTGGGCTTCCATCCGGGTTAAGCACCCTGTGGTGTAAAGCTCTGCTGCAGATCCCTCTGTGTAACCAAAGCCAAAAGAGATTTTAAAAACAAATTATCACAGCCTCTGCCACACTTTACCCCTCATCTGGTGGTAAATCAGCAGTGTTCATATCATGCTGACTTGCAGAACACATCCCTTCATCCCAGACATAAATGTTAATTAGTGAGATTTCTGCTCCAAATTAGTGATGCCAAAGCACTTTGAGACTCCCACATGAAAAGAGCCACAGAGGCCAAAGTGTTACTGTTCCCTTTGGTCACAGTGTTTGAAATAGATATCCTTTAATAGCTCTGTTTTCTCCTCACAGGTAGGTCGGGAAATGAGCCCTGGTGCCTGGGCTCCCTCAGAAACACAAGGAGGCAGGAGCAGAGCTCTTTGAAGCTCCTCCACACTCACAGCCCTGTGCAGGGGAGGGGCAGGGGGTGTGAACAACTTTCAAAATATACATATGAACCAGAGAGATTTGGGCTTTCAGAAGAGCCTTAAACGAGGATCCTTTTCATGTCTAAGATACATATCTAGTTCATTTACTATCTGTAGAGATGAAAGCAACCTCTGATGGTATCTTCTCTGCTCACCACCTTATCATATCAGTGATAAAAAGACCAGTCAAGCTTCCTGGCTTTGGAACTCATAATGCAATTATTAATATTTGGCTGTTTTTTCCTCCCTTAGATGAGTGTGTGTATGAAGGAGAGAGGAGGAGGGCAGGCAGCTGGGCGTGGGAGGAGACCAGTGCAGGAGCACCAGCTCTGATGGCTGCACCACTGTCTGCATTACCCCAACTGTGGTGGGAAAAGAGCTCCTGCTCCTCGGGTCGCTGCTGCAGTTCCCAAGGGGAATGGTCTGTAATCCACACATCGTTCACAGGACACACCATTGCCATGGCTACAGGAGCCAGGAGATGGGGCAGAGCAGAGCACTCCACATCACTGAGCGCTTGGCCTTGAAACACCCAGCACCACACAGCCTCCGAGCTCCCCTCGACCCACACAGGTGAGGCAGGCTTGGATCTCTCCTCCCTCACAGCTTTTCTGAAGCTTGTGGCATTCACAAAACACCTCAGGAAGCCGTGTCAGGGAACTGCTGCTGTGTCAGGTGGTGTTAATCATCTCTGCATGATCTGGGAGGGCAGGGGATGCTGCACACAATGGAAAGGGGATGGTGAGGTGTGTGTCGTGCTGCTTGCACCACGCAAGGTGTGAAAAGTGCCTTCTGCAATAAAGAAATAACAATAGTTAGGATTAATTGCAGGTTCAGAGCTAGGGAATCCCACTGGGTTATACACATATGGTAAGCCCTTTCCCCACTTTGTGCACAGAGAAAGGAAAACATGGAAGGGGAAGAGTTGCCAGCAAACACCAAGATGGATGAAAGCAACAGGAAGAAAAGGAACTTTTTGAAAGCACAATCAGGTTTTCAAACCATAGATACTTGTTGTTCTAAAACCAAAATGGAGTCTGTTTGGATTCCAAGATTCAATGTTCACAGCTTACACTTATTATAATGTGTTACACCCCTAAAACTAAAAGTGCTCTTTCTGGGTGGCACATGCCGGTCACTGCAGATAAGAGAAGGTCAAACCAACTCATCTGGCTCACCCAGAGCCGATGCTCACAGAAATGCATAAATTCATGGTCAGTTTTGCAGGAACTAAAGGACTGGTTTTCTTGATTTCAGCTTCTTCAGCCACTGTAGTAGTGACCAGGCAATGCAGAAAGTCAAAAAGTTATATCTGTTAAATCCAAGAGTATAAATTAGGGGTGAGAGGAAAAGACCCCTCTTTAAAAGGCCATTATACCCAGAAATACTGCCCTCGTCCATTGTCTTCTACACTCAGGGCTTTGATGGACTCTCGTTTCATGAATATGACACACAAGTAAAACACTGCCTTTTCACATCCTTAAGTCCCACTTCCCATCCAAGTGCAACTTGAAATGTTCCATGTGATTCCCCACTGGTAAAGAAGTATGGCATTCCCCTTTTCTAAGGGTACAAAATGGAAAAATGAAGGACTTATTACTGTAATGAAAATGTAAACAAAATATTTATTCAAATCACTTTGTCTAGTTATAGAACATTCTATTATCTAGGAGAAAAAAGGAAAGGCCATCTTGAATAGAAACATTCTCTTCACCAATTATGTATCAAAACATTCCCAGGTTTTCCAGAAAAGGTAGTATTTTAAGTAATCTTTTAAGAATCTTAATCTTAAGAATCTTTTAATTAATAGTATAGAATCATAGAATCAGGGAATGGTTTGGGTTAGAAGGGACATTTAAATTCCATCCAGTTCGACCCCCTGCAAAGGGCAGGGACAGTTTCCATGAGCCCAGATTGCTCACAGTCCCTGAGGGTGTAGTGTATAACTGCTCTAGGAATTGTCCATCCATCCAGACTCAATTTTTTTTTTAAATACCTTCATATCCACATTGGAAATCTCCAATTCCTAGGCTGCACATGGCTCACACTGCCCTGTCCTGCCTGTATGAGCATTCCAGCTAATTCCTGCCCCATCCTGCTGCAGGGCAGCCACTGCTCAGACACACACCTGTCTGCTCCAGCAACGCTGCCAAACCCCTTCCTGTGCTTCCCTACTCTGCAGAGCACTCTCTCTCCTAGTCCTGTGCTCAGTAGCAGCCAAGAGGTGCTTAATACAACCCCATTTGGCACCTTCCCTCTGAGCTGCCTATTCCAGGCTGCCAATACAAGCACAGCAGCTCCAAACTGCCCAGCCGAGCCAAGAATCCTCTCCCTTGTGTGCAGCTCGCCAGCCAGAGGCAAATGCATGAACTTTAGAGATTATCTGGAGGGAATATTCCAGGAATTTAGATTTCAGCCACAGCAGTAGGACCATACATCATTAAAGCTGCCTCTGCTGCCAATGTAAAAAGCAAACATCAATGATTTAAATCACGGTTCCCCAGTGGCTCATTTAAATCACTTGGATGGAAATCAGTCCTCCTTGTCACTGTGGAAGAGGTAGAAATGGAAGTTGTGGATTCATGACTCCCAGGTCAACACTCAGCATGGGACGTGGACCAGGTGACAATAAATCCTACGAGGCACAGTATATAAAAAGCAGTTTTGTGATGTGTGGCACCGATTCCTACAGCCGTGTGTGTTTGTGTGGAGTTCCTGTTGTCTGTGTGACTATCGACCAAAGCTTTCCCCACAGTCAATATGTGCAGCACCGTGCTCTTTAGTGCTTTAGGAGGGTTAAGCTCACTGATCAGCTCCTTTCTGGGAGCACTTTCATGGAGTCTTTTATTTTAACCCATCAACCCATTTTCCAGAAACCTGTACAAGAAACGGGATGGAATTTGCTGCAGATGGGGACACACTCAGACACACAGCTTGGGGTGGGGAGCCTTGGAAGAATATGTCCAAGGGCACCTTCCCACCTGGACACAGGCAGGCCTGGCCCCACCTGCACTTCCAAGGATGTTCTGTGCAGCCTGTGAGATGCAGGACCCAAACCAGGCATCTGGCCCCATCACTAAAGCTCTGTTCCAGGCAGATGCATCAGCAGAAGTGTCTCTGCCACAGAAAATCCACAGTTTGACTGGAGAAGCCTAAGGAAGGCTGGCAAAGGGAAGAAATGCTGCTGTGTTGCTACAGGTGAGCAGCTGATGCAGACAAAAAGCTCAGCCCTGTCCACACAGAGTCAGACCAAATCCTCATTTCCCTGCAGCTCGAGGAGCTCTGCCAGCTCGCTGGCATTCAGACGTGTTTAAATTGGTTTCAGTTTTTATGGCTGTACAATAACCAACAAACAGCACAACCTGCCATGCAACAGAGATTCTTTGGCTCCACATTTGCCTGCCTGTTTGATTATTTGAAAGAGGCAGGTTTTATTGCCTGTGTTACCTACAGAAAGAGACAGCTTTTAGCATGTAAAAAGGTACCAGAACCCAGACCCATCTGAATGTTTTGTATGCAGGCAGCAGCCCACATTTTGACAAACTTGTTTGACACTTCCAGTGCTGCAGAGGCGTTTGAGAGGTGACAGCTGATTTTGATCTGGGTGGCACTAACTCTGAGCAGGGACACTCACATGAGAGGAGGGGCAGGCACCGATCTCTGCTCTCTGGTGACCAGCGACAGGACCTGAGGGAATGGCTGGAGCTGTGCCAGGGGAGGTTTAGGCTGGGTATCAGGAAAAGGCTCTTCCCCAGAGGGTGCTGGGCACTGCCCAGGCTCCCCAGGGAATGGGCACGGCCCCGAGGCTGCCAGAGCTCCAGGAGCATTTGGGCAGCGCTGCCAGGGATGCCCGGGGTGGGGTTGTTGGGGGGTCTGTGCAGGGCCAGGAGTGGATGATCCCGTGGGTCCCTTTCAACCCAGAATATTCTATATTTCTGTGATTGTAAGTGCTGCTAAGAATTCTTCCTGGCTCGTGAACAAATTAAAAAAAAAAAACAAAAACAGAAGGACAGCAAATAGAAAGACAGAAGTGAGGTCACTGCTCTCTCCATTTCAGATTTATGGGAGTGACAGGGAGAACAGGACACAGACTGAAGTCCCTCCTGCTCTTTTGGCTGCTAAGTTGCCTCATCCTTTGCTCCATGATGCTGCTGTGGGTGTCTCTGTATTGAGTAGGGTCAGGACAACATTTAAGTTTTCCTGTATAAAAAGGTCCAACTATATAGAGAGCTGATATCTTCCCACTGTACAGAGGAAAAACCTCCACTTAAAACACTGTCCTCATATAACAAAAGAGATTTACCTTGATAAACCTAGAGAAGGCTGGGAAGAAACAGTGCACAGAGAGGAAGGTACTATAATAAGAACCTGCTTTGTCTGCAGATTCACTTAAGCAGCTGAGCTCCTTATGAGCTGATTTCAACCTCTACTTTTTAAAGTAATAGCAACTCATCAATGAGGGTTTCATTTCCTGTTAGGTGATACAACTGCCTTTATTTAGAGGGTCTTCAACCCCTGTTTGCTTTCTTCGTCCCACTCAATGGTTTCCTCTCTCAAATCTTTGCCAGTGGTCAAAGGCAAAAAAGAAAATATTCCTATTACATTATAGCGAAGGCAGTGTTATTATGTGCCTTTCAAAAGACCCTTTTACAGCTATCCATCTGCCTTTCTAATGGTTTAAAACAGAGCAAGAAGCTGGCAGCTGGCAAATGCCCAAGGTCTGATCAGTCACAGCACAGGGAAAGGCTTGAGCTGGTGCCCTAAGTGTCTGCACTTAAGTGTTTTCTCTTCTGCTCAGGTGGCAGAATATCCCACCAGCCCTCCCAGTGCCCTGTCCCTGCCTCTGTAGCCAGCAGCATCATAAGGGATCAGCAAAGAAATAAGAGATCAAAGAAGATTATGGGAAAAAAAATGGTGGGTCCCGAGCTGGTTGAGTAGGAACAAGAACATGAGGAAACACGATAAATTCATGCTGAGACCTCTGAAGATGGGGATAAGAGGGTAACACAGAGAAGCAGAAGGATATGAATATAATTGGGATATGGTTTGAGCTGTGAGATCTGTTAAATTGAATTTCTGTTTGGTAGAACATCCCTTGTATATGTTAATCGCTATGTGCTCCAGCAGCCTGATTTAGTGTTATTATCAAAAAGGGCTCCTGCCTTTGTCAAAGGAAGATTACAAATTATTCCAGATAAGTAATGAAACTAAAGACCTTTAAGACTAATTGGCCATTGTGCAATCCTGTTAATATCCTTTCTTGTCTAACAAAAACCGAGAAGGCAATTAAGGGCAAATACCAAAAAATCCGTACCTGGTCTCTTGCGTGGAAATATGATTTATACACCCCTGGATTTTCCTATCAGGAGAAAAAAATACGGCAAATGATCATCCATCAACAGCCAGCAGAGCCAAGGAAACTCCAGTTTTGTATGAAACCTGAGCCAGGAATTGAGACCCACCCTTTCCTAGGCTTGCCAGTGAAAACAACAATTTCCATTGTGCCTCCATATTAAATACAGAGCCCTGGTTTTTAATGAGTTTAGCCAAGCCTGAACTGCCACATTCTTTGAGACACAGCTGCTTTCTGAGGGCTCAGAAAGGATCCTGCCCAGCAGAGTCTTGGCCAGACATGACATGGGCTCACAGGATCCCACTGTGCAAACCTGCTCAGGCTCCATCAGAAAAGGCACAAACAGACCTTGGAGAGTGCTCTGAGGCCTTCTGGACCTCCCAGCCATCTCTAATCCATCACCCAGCTGCTGCTTGGTGATACTATTAATAATCACCCTGATCATCTGGTGGTTTTTGCACGGTATTGTCTCTGCATTCATCCTTCTGCTAGTCCTTGAAGTCTCCAGTGTTGCATTAAAGCAGAGGAAATAGGAAAACAAATGATTGTGCAAGTCACTGGCAGGTGGGGTCTGGGGAAATCAGCCCATGGCTGCTGCTGAAGGGTGGTGATGGGCAAACACTGCCCCAGCTGGATGGAGAAAGTGACGGCTGGGGAATGCCTCTGGAGACAGCTGAGAGGAGCAGAACCCCTCACGGGCTGCCCGGGGCGTTTGCTCAGCCTAATGCTCACTTTTGCTGTGCCATTAATTCATCACATCCCTTTCTGAGGCAGCTCCTTGATCTTGACAAACTTTATCCCCTCTTTTACCTTAGCGTGTTACCTGCTTTGTTCATCTGTGTGACTGCCTTAATCTCTCCTGGATCACTCACATCAGCTTTAGATCTTTAACAACTTTATTGCTTTATTTAATCCTGTGTTTCATGTTCACTTGCTCAGTTAAAAGAGGGATAGAGTCAGTCCAATACTTTAGAGTTCAGGAGGAGGAACTCCTTCGACCTCATTGCCAGGCTCTGTCCTCCAGCCTCAAGCACCTTCCTGTGCTGTTTTCCTGAGATTTCAAATCCAAGTTTGTCAAACCATTGAAGCATTTTCACATGGATGCAGCAGTAATTCACAGGTCTACACGTACATGCAGGCACAGGGGGAAATGTGCAGCTTTGGGCTGCACATTCTGCACCAAAAGCTATTCCCTGCATTGTGGGAGGCTGTGGGGAGGAAAGGTGGTGGCCCAAGGACATCACTCCATGAGCTGTCTCTGGCCATGGAGGGCCCTGATGGACCACCCAACTGTAGCTGGCAGAAATCAGCTGCAAGTGTAGGGATTTCTCCTTTTGTAAATGAGATAGGGCAGGATTAAAAGGAGAGAGATTAAGCCAAAACCTCTTCTGGATATTTAAAGTTGCTTAATACAACCTGATTTTTTTGGTTTATAGCTCCAAGCCACAGCAGGCTCCTCCTGAGTCTGAAGCTCTTGTATCTGAGCTGAGGTGCTGTGTCTGCCTGGTGGATACCCTGGCTAAACCTTCACCTGTGGGAAGACATCTCTTCAATGGCATGGCAAGGTCTCTACAAGGTTATTAGCCTAAACAAACCCTCAAAGATTTATGTCTTCCTAAACTGCATGATGGAATTGGTCCTGGGAGCCAAAGAACAACGAGCTCAGAGAGGGAGAGAGTAAAATAAAAGCCAAGTGTTGAGAAAAGTGCTTTCTTTTGAGTTGGGGGGCCTGCGAAGTGAAGCATTCAGGACAACTTCCAGTGGGAATTGCAGCCAGATGAAATTTGCCTGCACCCAGAGGAGCCCTGGTCCCTGCAGCACCTGGCAGTGTTGTAACATTGCCCACAGCCTTCACAGCCTCTAGGAAGCTTTTTGTTCCCCTAACAAAGCTAAATCCACCAAGTCAGTAAACTCACCAAGATTCAGTAGAGACCTTGTGGGTAAAATATTGCTCCCTAAACACCCCCTCATGCTGAGGTGTTTTTGCAGTAAAACCTGCCCCTTTTGCTGCTGTATCAGTGTCTCGGCAGCCTCTCCTGGCTGCTCAAGTGGTCACTCAGCCATGGCAGCTCTCAGCATCACCGTGAGGGCAAACAGGCACCGAGCGCCTTGCAGAGACACTGCTGCTGCTCACAACCCAGGTGGGCATTTACCTCTAAAGATCTGCTTTGTCTTTAATGAATTATTGCTTTTCACCAGGCTGCGTTTTCCACGTGAGGCAGAAGCTGCAACCTCCCTTGTAGAAAGGATCTTAGGAAAGCTCATCTAAATTTCAAGGACCTCTTAGGGATAGTTGCTAATGGTTATGCTAATTGGCATAGGGTCTGAGTGACAGTTATGTCCTGGAATGATTCGCAAATCACATTTTCTTGGAGCTTATTAGCAGACTCATTAACTGTACAACAGTACATTACTTTCAGAAATTCAGATCTAAGCAGAAAATTAAAATTATTTGCTAAATGACCTAATAAAATTGAATAAAATGTGCTGAGGAAGTGAAAACTGAGGTATATCAGGACCCCGGAATTTGGCTAAAAATAATCTCCATTTACCATTGATGTTCACCCATTCCTCTGGGAGTAGCTGTAGCCCAGGTGAGCCTCACTCAGAAATCTATTTAGATATGAAAACCAATGAACTAAAATCAACAGCAGCAAATCCCAGCTCCTTGCATCCAGAGCTGGCATTAAGATTCACTGCAGACTCAGCCAGGACTTTATCCAGGGATGCATCTCGTGGAGCCTCCTCCACATCTCTGTTTCTCCTTCCCTCTGCAATTCTCCATGCAAACAAAAACCCCAACAGCTGCACTTTCCTACTTCCCTGATGAAATTTTTGGCAGAGTGATTAGTAATAAAAAAAAAAAAAGAAGTCTTTTTTGAAGTCAAAGAGAGCACGGGAAGGAATAAGAACCCAGGTATTTAATTTTACTTACAGGTGAGACGGGATACTATGGAATATCCAGTCAGGTTAGGATGGTATCCAATCTTCCTTTCTGTGAACAAGATGGTTCCCAAATTCACAAAATTCTGTTGCAAAATATTTTAATGACCATATATTTAAATTTTTACAAAACTCTCAGCTTTCCATGCTATTCAAAAGCATAAATTTAAGTGTATTTCCACCCAATTTGGATATTTTGTGTACTGCCAAGAAACTTTGTGCTAAGTCTCTGAAGGAAGTAGAATCTGATTTATGATTGGTGTGAGCACGTGTATAACATTGATGCTCCCAATCCAAGTTTGCTGGCAGGCAAATCCTCACACATTTAATAATTACCCACGGAAAACCAGGACCTGCATTATCCCCTGATGATGCCCCCCACAGCAGTTCCATAACTTCTGTCCCCCTACTCTGACTCTTGAGTGCCAGGTGTAAAATTTCTAGCACCAGTTCTACCTCCTTAATCGTAGAATCGGGGAATGCTCTGGGTTGGAAAGAACCTTAAAGTTCATCTTCTTCCGACCCCCAGCCATGGGCAGGGCCCCCTTCCACTAGAGCATTGTTTTAATTTGTTTTGTTCTTTCTTAGCTCTCTAAGTACACCAGCAAACAATAGTATTTTAAGGGACTTAAAAGTCCTTTTTGAGGCCTTTAGTGCAAAAATCACAAGAAGAGATGTGCTGGATCAGATACACTCCCCAAGGCACACCCAGATCAGAAATTTCTGTTAAATTTGCAAGGAACCCGGTCTTCACCTCCTCTTCAGAATGAAAACATGGTTTCTTTCAGTTCCGGATTTTATTGAGAACTCTTTAAATATCTCAACTTCATAAAACCTTGAGCTGTAGCAGAAATAACTGATGAGAGTACGGCTTTCTTGGCACACTGAAGTGCTCGAAAATTCCTCTCCAGTTCCCCGTTTCTCACAGGCATTGTTACACCTGCAATTTATCTCAGGGTGAATAAAACACATTCTGCTTCATGACACTTTTTAGTTGGATTTTTTTATTTTTTGAGGCATGTAACAGCAGGTCTCAAATAGAATCCATGGGAATATTTTTCACAAAAGAAATCTCAAACCAAAAGAAGCTGTTTAATTCAAACGTGTTTGTCAACCCCACAAAACTTTGTTTTACAAAAGCAGCAATCAGATAAGATTGGAGTGATAGGCAAAGCTTTTTTTCTTGAACTGGAACTTCAAAAGAACGAACTTTTGAAATAAAAGGTTTTAAAAACCTAGAAATTAGAATGAAATATTTTGATGCCATGGAAACAATCACTTCACACGAAAAAATACCTTCAGCTTTAGTGCTTTGGAATTGAAACACTGGAAACTTTGACACTCTGAATAAATGAGGAAATCTGTTGGTGTTTGTTGACTCCCTGGTCCCACTCCTCAAGAGGACACGGGTAATTCCTCACCTCCATGAAACCAGCATGATGCAGCCCCACCTTTCACCATGTCCCAAATTAACTTCTAAACTAACAATTCCCTGAAAAGCCCCTTTCCCATCCCCTGGGCAGGTCACAGCTGCCTCATCTGTCTCCAAGGCCCTTCCCAGACCACAGGATCCAGGGTTAACGGGGGCCTGTGGAAAGGTCGTGGGTGGTATGGACATTTGTCTACTGAAACCTCCTGATGTCTACTACCAGAGTCCCACCTACCTTTCCTATCACAAAATTACCCCTAGGTCCTGTGAGGGTAATTTCTAGGCATTGTAACTGCATTCAAGCCCAGAAACTCTGTTTTTATCTCAGCAGGTCCTTTGGAAGCTTTTCATCAAACTACAGTAGAAATGGTGTTTTAATCCATATTATTGTTAATTTTCAAGGCCAGGTTGGATGGAACTTGGAGCAACCCGGGATAGTCGAAGGTGTCCCTGCCCAGGGCAGGCGGTTGGAATGAGGTGATCTTTAAGATCCCTTCCAACCCAAACCATTCTGTGATTCTGATTTTAATACAGTCCAAATTTAGAGTGCCTACAGGCAAGTGGCCATTCCCTCTCAGGGCAAATGGAAAGGCCAAATCATTAAAAGCTCTAGTGAACATTGGGGAAACAGGCTCTAGAGAGATTTGCTCTTTAGAAAAACCTTCTATTTTTAATAAAATACGTTGTATTTTGCCCATAACCCAGGGATTCCTCCTCTAATAAAGAACCTGTGAAGCTGCTGTCACTGCTACATAAAGCATTATGGTCTTAGATAGGTAAAATATATCTAAAGAAATACAGCATAGTATTTCACCATGGAACACAGTATAATCTGCATCCCAAAACACATCTGCTTTGGGCTGCAAGGTGCCACTATCCAGGGAGATAAACAGAAAACTGCACTAAGTGTGGTGGGCAGCACAGGTGCAGGGACCTGGCAATATGAGGTGTGAAATAATCATAGGATCACAAAAAGGCTTGGGTTGGAAGTGACCTGAAAGTTCATCCATTTCCACCCCCTGCCATGGGCAGGGACACCTTCCACTATCCCAGGCTGCTCCAAGCCCCGTCCAACCTGGCCTGGGACACTTCCAGGGATCCAGGGGCAGCCACAGCTTCTCTGGGCACCCTGTGCCAGGGCCTCACTGTCCTCACAGGGAAGAATTTCTTCCCAATGTCCAATCTAAACCTCTGTCAGCTTGAATTAACAGCATAGATGGGCATTGCCTCAGGATCCAGACATCCTCCAAACTGGGCTGGACTGAGCACGGAAATCTTGACCCAAGTTTGGTCTGACCTGCTCCCAAAAAAAGGATCAAAGCCAAAATGTTCAGCTGCAAGTCTGAACATTCCTGGTGCTTCAAGAGCTGGACCAGGAGTTTCTGTGTGATGTCTCCTCAGTCACAGCGAGCAAAGAGCAGCCCAGAGGGTGGCCAGAGACAGAACATCACCTGCATGTCCCCACCTCTTCTTCCAGAAGCCAAATAAGAAGCACAGACAAATAGAAACTCATGCCCTGGGAGGAAAGGACACGTAGAACAACAAAACAGGATGAAGACGGGGCTTCTTTCAGAGTTCAGATTTGCAAAGTATGATCCCCAAAAAGCCCACTAGTGCTGCCTAATACCTGCATCTTTAGACTTGATCAAGCCTCAGGGGCTGTCTGGAAGTCTGTGGAGTCAAAGCAACTTCCCAACAGACTGTTTCACACAGAGCCTTTCATCCCAAGCCCTTTCCACATTAGCGACCCAGCTGCGTCTCCAGATGAATTTGTACTTGGCCTCAGCAGCTGCTCAGCATGCTGTAAAATCAGCCAGCTTGTTTAAGAAACCTCATGTAAATTTAGGAACTCAGCAATACATTCTGCACTTCAAAAAGCCACTCTGGGTTGATTTCTATTTTCATAGCTTCAAAATGGAGACAAAGAAACCTTGAAACTCCCAGTATTGGACTGGGTGGGAGGGGTGGGGCACTGGGGCTCTGTGGTGGCAGAGGAGGTGGTCACCTTGTGAGTCCCCTTCCATCTGTGATTTTACATCACTGCAGGCCCGGCACAAACTGTCTGGTGCTGCTACTTTGCTTCCTAATTTCCCAACAGCTTCGTTTCTGGGGCTATAACCACAGTTTCAAGGCATTCAAGCAGTGTTATTCTGATACTTTCTCAGGAGGGAAGTATCTCAAGTATTCACCCCTTTAAAAGCAAACCCCAAGTATTTGCAGCCCATCCTGTGGGTTTCTTGGAGTTTTTCCCTGTAGCTACATCTTCCCACTATATTTCTGTGCCTGTAGTAATAAAAACAAGGCAATAATTTACCTCCCATGGTTGTTGTACTGAAACTGGATTTTTTATCCCAGTCTCTTATCTTCTCCATTCAGAACCAACGTATCTTATTACTTTGCAGCAAACATGGTCAGAGATGAAAGATTCTCTCATATATTTCCCTTTCTATTAAACCACAAGGCTTTATCCTTCTCTTTCATTCTTCGGTCTCAGGTTTTATTGTTTCTATCTCTGTCACATGTGATTTCGGCTTTCATGTGAACGTGAATATGTGCATTTATCTATTTATCCTCTTTATCACAACCAAACAAGATTGGGGCCACTTCAAAATACCTGGCCACTGAATGCTGTTTCATCAGATATTCACAGCAATAACCTTACCACGCAGACTCGGATTTCTACAGATACCAGAATAAAACTTTTTTGAAGACTTTCAATATTTCTACACATTCTCTTTACCTGTTTCATACATGAGTAGGTCACACCAGGAAAAAAATTACCTAGAAAGGGCCATTTTTTCATCCTAGAAGGATCTGACCAGGCCAGATCCTGCCCACACCAGCACAGGGGAACAGACCCAGAGGACTTGGCAGGACATTTTGGCAGGCTCTGGAACCGGCTAAATTGAATCACGCTCTCCTCCCCATATCAGCAAAACACAGCCCGGCTGCAGGTAAAGGATTAAAATTCTTGATCATTCAGTAGCACCATTAATTATTTTCCCCTCTATCTTCTCCCTTCAGATCTCAGATTTTTTTTTTTTTTTTATCATGGTAAAGGGTTAGGTTTGCTGCAGCCTCAGTGAGCATCATTTCTATCCTGCTGAGGGAGAAATGGGGGTCAGAAAAATAATCAGAGTTCTGAAAACCATTTAAGTAGTAATAGTTCACCTTTTTAATTTGTATTTTGAGAATGGAATGGAAGAGAAGACAGAAAGATCAGGGTGCCTGAAGGATTAAGTACCCGATTTGAGTTTAAAGGAGTAATCACATCACCTAATTTAGTCTCCTAATGTCAGAGGCTGTATTTCTCTGGATAATCAATGAAACAAGATGATGGTTCCAGAGGGAGACTCAAGCTGTGCTTCAAACACAAAACTTATAAGCACTGGCCATCCCTGTCATATTCAAATGTTTGTTTCTTTTTCACTGTGGTTCATCTCCCTTTCTGCTTTCCAGAAGGGATCTGGGGCACATTTCAGCCAGATCCTGCTCAGGACAGGGATCAGTGTGCATCACTGAGCACTCCCACCCTGACACGGGGTCCCTTTCAGCTCATTTGGGGTAAGCAGTGGCTGGAGCCATGGCAGAGAAGCCCTGAAGAGCCATCAGAAGACCACTCATTTGGTGTAAGAAACAGTGCAAATCCCACTATACAGAAGAAACCTCACAGTTTTCCCACGGATACAGCATTCCCCGAGCCACAGTGAGTCCACTTTGACGTGGCTACTTCGCAGTTGTCCACCCACTGCTCATCTGAAACCGTAGGGTTGGGATGGTGGAAAAGGAGACCCACCAGGGAGCATTGCTGGGTGTGATTTCCTATTCGCACCTCTAATTAATGTCAGCGGAGTCATCAGTGGTGTAGTCACATTAATTACATGTGAATGACAGCTGCAACAGCTTTGAGAATAAGTACAATTTCACCAGACTGCCAAAGAGGACAGGCCTTCAACATAACACAAAGCTGAAATATTTAAATATTTCAGTGTTAAAATAGATTCTATTACAGTAGCAATAGGAAAGATTACCGAAAAAATGGGGAAACACACTGTAGGAATAATTAATGCAATGCTTGTGGTAATTACTTACCAACAGTTTCCTGGAAGAAGAAGCTATAAATATTTCCATGTTGGTCATTAAGCTTTCCAAAATCTTGGGAAGGCACCACCTGTTCTTCTGGCCTGGGCTGTGAGAGAGTCTTGGGAGAACGAATGCACATGAACCACTCGTGGTGGAAGCTGCGTGGCTCTGCCACGGCCTGAGGACCTGAGAGTGCTCCACACCCCTTCGGTGCAGAGACCATCCTTGCCATGGAGCCCACAATGGATGGAAAGTCTCCAAAGGGTGATTTAGACCATGCATGGGCTCAGTCACTTCATCACGGGGTGCTTGGGGGCTCTTGTGGCGTTGTTGGTGGCTGTGGTTGGGTGGAAGGGTCTGGCTGGACAAACCCCTGAGGGGTCACACAGCGATGAGGATGAGGATGAGTCTTGTCAGAGGGGGTCTGTTCCAGTGTGGGGCTGGGGTCATAGCACAGACAGGCCGATGGTGCCTCCATCACAGGCAACACAGACATTCAATGACAGAAGCACTGAGGTGGGAAAAGACCTCAGAGACCATCGAGTCCAACCATTGAACAGCACTGCCAAGCCCACCACAACATGCTGCAGCACCTCTGTCCCAGCCAAGCTAACCACAGAGATTTGGAAAGCTCCACTTCTGGCAGAGCAGGCAAGTCTGAAGTGTTGTCCTTTTGCTGGCTCCTGACTGGAAGAGGACTATTTCCACTTACACCTAATGTCTTTATGTGAAAAAAAACCCACCAACTTCCAAACTGTAAAGATCAAAAACCTTGCTACAAACAGCATTCTGCCACTGAATGTTAACAATATTGGGATTTTCATTTTTTTCCCCCCATTAAGAGACATTTTCCTGGCCATTACCATCCCCATACTCCTGTGCAGAAGTGCATTACCTCTAACACGGGAGGGCTGACAAGCAGCAAGAGATGTGTAGCTCCCTGATGGTTAAATCTATAGGAAACCTCTGGTGTTTAATGAAACCCCTATGGAGACCTCCATATTAGCCATGGTTTAATGCTCCATAATGGCAGAGAATAATTTATCTATGAGACACGGCAACTCCTGGTTCTCTGAGCATTAGGAGTTATTTATGAGGTAATTTTAACAGTTTCACACTGGCTGGTCATTATGTCACTGAGGGCTGACTGTCGGCACTTGTAGCCAAAGAGGAGAGAAATACTTCCCCTATCACTGGCTGAGTAGTAAACAATGACACGGGAGCACTGCGAGGGGGTGTGTGCACAGCTGGGAAAGGACAGCAGAGGGAACAGCTCGACAAGAGACCTGCCGAGATCTCTGCCCAGAAACAGAGCCCACTGCTGACCCCACTGCCACCAGCTCTGCCCCAAGGACCCCCCTGCAGCTCTCATCTTCCTCCTCCTGTGTCTAATGGCACTTTCCATGTCCCCCTTCCTGTGTCCAATTCCAACAACTGTGCTGTAGAAGAGCTTAGAGAGTAAGGGGAGAGTGTAGGGAACAGCCCAGGGATACCGGAGAGCCAAGACACAGCCTCACATTTAGATCTGCTGTGGTCCAGTGAAGGAACATCTACCGAAGTGTCTCAGGACAGTGGACAATGGTCACCAGGTGGCCAGACAGACAGGGTAATTCCTGCAGGTAATTCCTGCACTTTCTGGAGCACACAGAGCACTGTACACCCACCTGGCCACCACTTCATCTCCAGGTGTGTGCTGCAGACAGGCTGTGGGACAAAAAAACATGGAAAAAGGAAATTGAGGGCACGGCCACAAAGCTGTAGCACAGGCTCTCGTTGCAGTGTGACAGCAGGCACAGGACACTGGCAGAGGGGGGTGACACCACAGACAAATGGAGAGAGGCAAAAAGGCAGCCAAGCTGGGATAAGGAGGGTGGAGAAGAAGGTCCAACTGGCCAGAAGGGACGGTGAAAATAGGAGGTGTAGCAATGAAGCAGAAAGTGACTAACCATGGAATTGGGAGATCTACAGAATGGAAAAAGCAAAAACACAAATGAAAACTAGCAGGAGGTGCCACAGACGAGCACAGTTGTGAGGCTGGGATGTCAGTGACCTGCAGAAGGTGAGGGCCCTGCTGCAGGCACAATCTCACTCTGTGCCAGTAACACTCTGGCCTTGGGAGAGTAGCAACTGCTGCCACAAGAAACAAAATAATGAAGAATATCGAAAGCAAACATTAACAACCCAGAGTAGGACTGAGGTTGGAAGCAAGAAATGAGCAAGAAGACACAAAATTTGAAAGCTGGTAGTAGATGTGGCAGCAACACAAGGAGGTTGCTTAATTGAGATTTGTTGGTTTTGTGTTGGTTTTATTTCTTTAAAAAGTTTTTTTACAGAAAACCAACAGCAGCACAAGACAAATGGGGCCAGAGCAAAGCAGACTGCTCCTTTGCTCCAAAGCTGCAGGATTTTCCTCCAGCAGTGTCCCTAACACTCAGATACTGGCTCAGCTCTCTCCACTGGCAGCCCTCCTCCCTACAAAGTGCTGCTCAGCCAAACCTGCCAGCTGCATAGTGTCAGAAGTGCTGGTCTTTTAGGGAGCTTCAAGTCACAGCTTGTCCTGAGTTCATTCTCCAAGACAGAAATTGACCCATCCTATTTTTTCCTATCTCCCAGAGCTCTGCAGGTTATGCTAAATTCAATGGCAGATGTGCTGCTGCACAAAATGTGCTCAGTAAGAAGGTCCTGCAGCTAAACTGTTTTTCAGACTGGAAGTTCACATCAGGAGAATTTACTTAAGGGAAAGGTAACCCCTCAGCTGTACATATGGGTTTGCTGAAGCCAGTTAAAACACATTTGTTTATCACAAGGAGCATCATCTGCCTTTCTGGATTCAGCCCAACAGAAGTGCTAAAAATAAACCTCGTTTCCACTGTCCTTCTCCCCACATGAAAACTTCCATCACTGTGGAATTCTGCCCATAGGTGTCCCCTTGCCACGTGCCCCCTTCCCAGGTGTGTGCTGTGGAAAACCTTCTGAAACTTCAAGACCTTTTTCGAGTGTACCAGCTCTCATCCCTCTTCAAACAGCAGAAGACATCTTTAGCACTCCTAAAATACTCCTTTTTCCATAGCCCTATTCACAGAAACAGCTCAGACACTTTTGCTGAGTCCTTCAGAAAAGGGACAGACTAAGACAGGTACCCAGCACAGAAAATTTCAGTTTAAGCTGTTTGTTTAAAAGAGGACAAAAGGGTCTTATAATGGGGAGTGCTGGGCCAGCACAATTGTGCATTGTGGCTTTGGTACATATTCAAGCTGGCCGCTATCTGGGCTCAGGGAAGAACTTAACATGCAAATAGTTCTGTGAGCCAAAAAATATACTGCAAATATCAGGGGGAAAAGTGCTATTTTAGATACCAGATCTCCTGACTGCAGGAAGAAACTCAGAGATTTCAGCATTTGCCGAGCAGATCAATACCTCTAAACTGAATCCATAAACCTCCCAGAGAAAACACCTCCTGCTACACCACACTATCACTTTTTACTTTCTTTTTTGCTGTATCACAAATCTGCCATGGATAGTGGCTGAAAAGTCACAATGCCCTGAAAATACCAGCTCTGAATTCCCAAAGGATTTTTTTCTGAAATTATTCTTCATTCTTTCAATGAGAAACGAACCTGCACAACAGCTTCCAGAGTTAGACTCTTCATTTTCTGTTAATTGACATTAATTAATGCCTGCCAGAGACAGACCAGTGCAGAGTGCACAAGTCCAAGTTGTTACTCACCTGAGCCCCCTCAGCCTTGTTACACTGACTCACTCAGCAGCATTTATGAATGCACTTTATGAAGTGTTAATTCCACTTCTCCATCCTTTGCCCCAGTCTGGCAATTCCTCATTAAAAGCCCAACCATCATAACTTCTACTGGCAGTCTCTACTCCCACAGCTCCCAGTTCTCTAGTGCTGTGCCTTGAACCACTCCCCAGAGCTCTCCAGGTGTCTGTGAAGCAGCAGAGAGTGTCACAAGCACAGACTGTCCTACCCCACCTGTATCAAAGCTGGACTTTCCCATTTACAATCCCAGACCTGGGACTGAGCTCATTTTCATCCGGTGCCAGCAAGGAGCTTCTAGAAACCAGCAAGACTCTGCTGGTGCACAGCTGCCTTCACAGAAAGTACATTATTTTATCTTATTTTACGTAGAGAGAGTAAAAGACTGAGTCACCTTCCTTTTTCACCGCTCCAGAGAGGAAGGCTTGGCTAAAGAAGAAATGAGAAAGCCCAAAAGCAAAACCCTTCAATAGACAAACCTTTGCTTCACCATCGTTTTTCCTTTCCTGAACACCAAACTAAACAGATGTACCTAGGAGAGTCACTTCCATGGCTCTCCATATGTTTGGCTGAGAATTAACACTTCTCTCCTTTTATTCTTGTGGACTTTCTGCTCAAATTCGAGGTAACATCAGGCAGTGAGGAAACGTATCCAGCAGCGACTTGCTGACGTCAAAGGTGGGATAGGAGGGATGGCATTTTCACAGGGTTCTGCTTGACAGCAGACACCTGGAACAGACTTGTACTGGGAGGAAAAGTGATTTCCTGACATTTTCAAATCAAGAGTATTCAGAAACAAGGTTGGAACAATTGCACACTGCTGGGAAGATTTAACCTTGGAATGGGTTCAGCAAACTCCATTTTCTTCAATTTTTTTTCCTGTGTGTGATAGCACAAACAATAGCTCTTTGGTACTTTTAAATGACATTAAGTGGTTAGAGAGAAGAAGAAGTTACTCTAGTTGGAATTTCAATATATATAACTGCAGTGACTCACACTGTGGAAATTATTTATTTACACTTTTAAATTGGGTACTTTTACAAAACTGACTGCTACTGAAATCGATGGAGGTGCTTCGGTGCATTTAAACATTTCCCCATCTGCCTCTGTAAGACTTCTGGTTTTTACAACATTCCTTAAAATCAGGGGTTTGCTTCCCTTTCAGGCAGGTTACAAACAGGAATAAGTGAGAGCTAAGATATACTCATGCAATAAAGCACAGATGCTCATTGAACATTTGGAGGGGGAACATCCTGTATCAATTTTATTGAGGCTCTCGTGGCCCAGGGTCACAAAGTCCATTGCAGCCCTGCTGTGCTTCTGCCTGAGCTCCCCAGAGGGGACATCACTCACCTGAGGAGTGCCCAGGACAGTAACAACTGGGAAAACTTGCGTGCCACCCTCCCCTCCCAGCTCCAAACTGCTTCCAGCTCAGGCTCTGCTGAATTGGAGACAAATTCTGTATACTTAGAAACCCTCATATTGATGTCTATGTGCTCATAGAATGTGAGCACATAGACAGAAATAGTAAGAAATCGATATCAATCCACCCTTGCTCCCACAGTTTCATGGATCTCCATGTTCTCCTCTGCTGTTTCCTTTCCAGGATGTCATGAAGGGAGTAATAGTGGTACAAATGATCAGACATATTTAAAGATATTATAGTTTTTTAAATCTACAGGAACTGCAACAACCCCCTACGGAGTAACATTTGTATAAACTGTTGATGAAAAGGAACTTTTTATGGGAAGTACAGGAGGAGAAAAATCAGTATATTTCTAGCTAATCAGATGAAAACAGTAACTACTATGTAATTATTGCAAGAAAGTTGTTCCATCTGTACTCAGGCAAAACTTTGCAGCATCCCTGCTATTTAAATCTGCAATTTGTCCTTGCTGCAGATATAAAATATAACCATGACACAAGAACAAATGAGAAATGATGCCTTGGGGGAGAATAAGTTTAGGCTGGAAATTAGAAGGATTCCAGCAGTAAAAGGAATGAAGTATTTGAGCATCCTTCAGCTTGGAGTAGGAAGAATAAAAAAGCCTAGGTGGTTTTGTCTTGTGTGTCATTAACTTCACCTGATCCAACACAAAAAAGATTTGCAGCAGGCTGTAGAAATTTGAGCTTTTGGACCGAGAGCCACGAGTCCATCTGAGCTGCTCGTGAATCCAAATCGATGTGTGGGCTCGTAAAAGCAGCTGAGGGAGGTCTCCAAAGAGCCCTACACGGGCAGGTGTCTGCATAACTCAAACCCTGGTGTGACCTGTGGCTGCTGCTGGCAGCCAGAGCTGCGGCAGGAGCTGAGGGATGTGCTCCCCACGGGATTGCTGATTCCCAGGGGAAGCACAGTCAGGGCTCAGCCAGGGCTCTCAGCCAAGGTGTGCACACTTGAGAAAGTCCCAGCTGATGTTACCTGGACCATATCAGCTGAGCTTTCATTTCCAAGGCTGCCAGCATTAGCTTTTGCTAGAATGATACTTGGAGAGAAAAAAAAGAGCTTCTGCTTTTTGACCTTCACAGCAGGAGGCAGAAGTCCATGTCCAACAAAATAATGTGCAATACCTCTAAAGCTGGGGGAAGGTTGTTGATTGTAGGTTGGATTTTTTTGTGGTTTTTTTGGTTTTTTGGGGTTTTTTTTTGAGCTCTGGAGTCGTTCCAGGTCACATGAAAGCGATCTCCAGCTGAGGCACAAAAAGATCACAGCAAAGAAGCAGAGAGCAATTCTGTTGTGTGATTATTTGACCTTGACCCTCTAATTGCAGTGGAGAAAAGGCCACTGAAAATGTCTTTGAAGGTACCCAGCAGGATGCAAGACACTTCATGCCAAAGCACAGCCATGTGGTTAAATAACAATCAAAATAGTCAATATTTGCTGTGACAAACATGGGGCAGGGAGTTTGTGGTGCAGGAGGGCGAGAGCAGCGTGGGAACTGTTCCACTGCTGCTTTTGATTTAAGCAGTTTAGCAATTAACATTATTTCTAATCACTTCTCTCCTAGACTTGACCTAGCAGAAGGAAGAGATTCCCCACTTGACAGAGATCACAGCCAAAGGCAGGAGGAAATCCAAGTGAAAGGTAGGGGTGAAGAAGGTGCTGTCATGGCCACGTGAACCTGCACCTCAGGAGCAGAATGTATTAATAAAATGCTGTTCTGAGCCAGGGAGGGACGTGGAGGAAGAGTCACCTCCTTGCCAAAGAAGGTTAAAAGGATCCATCAGTTACAGAGAAGAGTTTTAATTTAACGCCTTTATCAAGGATAGGCTTTTAAGCAGGATCAATTGGAATCATTGACAGCAAACACAGAAGACCACAGCAAGTAAACAACATTAACAGTGTTTGGCTCCGTTGTGCCCACTGGCTTCAGGGGCTTGGATGCAATTCTTTACTCATGGAACAGCAGACCAGGCTGGGATGTAATGCCCACTCTGACTATAAATAATGCCCACTCCGACTATAAAAACACGGAGGATCTTTACTGTTGCTATGCAACATTCCAACACTGCAATTATGTGACAACTTTATGCCCCCAATGCCCTCAGTCAGTTTTTTGCCCTGTCTGCTAGCTGGAGCACCAGCTTCTGCAGCTTCACTCACTTTCAGTCAGCATCATGTTGTTGTCCTTCCCCTCTGTGTATGGGCGGGGTATTGCTGCCTCCAGAGCAAAAACAAACCCCACAAACCAAAAAAACCCCACACAGCAAATGCCCAAATCCCTGAGCCCCCCAAACCCCATCATCAGCACTTCATTCTCAGGACAAGGCTCACACCATGGAGCTGCTTCTCCATCTGGAAAGCAACAGTTTTTTCCTGATGTTTTGTTTTCTTCAGTGACAGTTTTATTACAGGAAGAAAAGTGATGATTTGTATTTGCAGCACTTGTCACACCACTTGTAGGGTAGTGAAAAAGGATAAAAGTTGCATCAGAGCTGACTCAGCTACAGACCAAGCCATTCCTCTTTCCTCTCCTGCAGCCTCCCTCCTGCCCCTCTCACTCCTCCTGTAACTTATCCTCTTATCTATCTCATCTGCCAGTGTTTCACACAGAAAAAAATCATCTGGGAAGACCTTTAGCCATCCTCATGTGGGCTCTACTGTGCAAGGCACTACCAACAAAGTTCTGCTCTTTAGATCTCACTTGTAAAATGAGACATAAAATTTGCAGTGCAGGACTTTAGAGGCTGCTCAATCTACTCTTTCTGGAAACCTGGAGGAGAAATCCATAAGCTGAACACCTGCACAGCTCTGTTAAGTAACCAATCGCTTTAGGAATCTGATGCCATGGATAGATGGTTTCAGGTAGCTGGAGGTGAGTGCATTTCTCCCATAAACCCGAGAACACCAAGTGTCCAGCACTGTGCCAAGCTGAAGGAACAAAATTTTAAAAATCCCAAGCAAAGGTCTCTGTGAAGCTGTCACAGCACCTTCCTCTTGGGTGTCTGAGTCGGCACATCCAGGTGTAATCCCTGCAGCAGCACACCAAACCCTGAGCTGCATCTGAAAACACCCCAGGACCTGTTGATCAGAGGAGCTGCATCTCCAAAATGCCACGGCACAGCCACTCCCTGGCAGCAGAAGCAGACCCAGAGGTTCCCAATCTCTTGCAAAGACAAAGAGTTCAAGCTGCAGGACTTGAACTTGCTCAGATTTTTTTACAGATGCTAAAAGAAATTAGACACTTTGTTTTTTATAACAGTTCTTTACATTGCCAACATACCTTGAAACACCCTTAGAAAACTCTAAGTAGTACTACTTTGATATAAATAAGCAGACATATGCACAGTGATCTTTAACTTCTACCTCCACAAACCTTTAAGCTCCTGCTGGAACTTACAGTGCCACAAGAGTTATCAGCCTGTGAGGGGGCTCTGCAACAGAGAAAACAGAGCTAAGCCTTGAAAAAAGGGTTTCCATGACTGAAGAAATAACACCTCTTTCCATGCTCAGTGTAAATAATGCTGGGTTCAATGGGGACCCCTTGGGAGGGGAATCAATCCCACCCACAGGAAATAAAGTGGTGCCATTTGTATGTTAAAAGGAGAGCAGCACAAGCCAGTTACAGTAATGACCCATAAAAGTGAAATCACAGGAGCAGGGCTCTGGCTCTGCGATTTATACCTCTCCACTGGTAAATAATGGGGACTCTTGCTGTTTTTCTCTTTCTTGTACAAGAGTTCCCATTATCTGAGCCAGAATTGAAAATGCAAAGTGAAACAGATGTTTGTCAGAGCCCTGGAACTGTAACTCTCTGCACCTCAAAGGAAAAGGTAACAGTTTGCATTTAAGACCTGTCTATGCAATGCTAAATAGGGAACCCGTTAAAAGGTCACCAGCCTTCACCAGTGCCGAGACACAGAAGTGTCACCCAGTGCTCAGCTCAGTGCCAGAAATGTGTTAACATCCCAGGCATATCTCAGCTGAAATGCCACTTTCTCAGCTGGAGCTTGGAGAGCAGTTACAGCTCATCCCTGCTTTCCATCCTCTCCATCCATGGAGATCCTCACACAGAGGAACATCCTGCCCTGTGTATGAACAGGGAACGGAGCCTGGGGGTGTTTCCCTGCCTGCCCTTTGAACCTCCACAGCTCTGCACATCTGCTCCTGTGACAGCCCCACAGCTTTCTGTCCTGGGAAACACCGGCACAGGGTGCCCAGAGAAGCTGTGGCTGCCCCATCCCTGGAAGTGTCCAAGGCCAGGCTGGATGGGGCTTGGAGCAGCCTGGGACAGTGGAAGGTGTCCCTGCACATGGCAGGGGGTGGAACAGCAGGGTCTTTAAAGTGCCTCCAACCCAAACCACTCTGGGATTCAAAAGGAGGAGCTGGGAACAGCAGGGGAGATACCTGGGGCTGCAGGACGGGCGGGCAGGAAGGACGGGCTGTCCTGCACAAGGGAGGCACAGGGCCAGGGAGAGACAAGCAGGTTCAGCAGACACCTCAGGAGAGCCCACACAAGATGAGAAAGAGTCACAGCTGGGCAGAGACAGCAAGGAACAAGGCCAGGCTTAGCACACACACACCTGATGCCTTGAGGTTTAACTTTTATATCCTGTATTGCCTACTGTAAAACTCTGAAATGTCTCACAGCCTGCTGCTGCTGCTCTCTCATGCTAAGACAGACATAACAAAGCCTCTCCGGGTTTGCTCTCCAAGGACACCCAGACCATCCTGGGCCCAGAAACGTGTAAACCAACGTCTTGGAAAAGGGGGGCTGAGCTTAGAGAACCTACATCAGTAGCTAAAGTTTTAAAACTTTATTTTATGGCAAATTTATGCTGATATGCAAATGGACCAAACCTTAAAAGTGTGAAGAACTCGTGACTCATTGTCCATCTCGGGGTCCATTTTGGCAGCAGCCTCTGGTCTCCCAGGGTGTACCTTTGAAGGCCTTTCAAATAAATATCACCTTTATTCCCTTATTCCTGTTTAGTCTCTGTTTCCAGGTAGCCACTTCAGGCATCACAGCCCTGCCCAGGGAAGGATCTGGGTTCACAGTCTGAGCTTAAATACAGCCCCTGGCAAGGGCTGGAGGCCCAGGTGAAGCTCAGCAGGACAATTAGAGCCTGATAGGGCCCTAACAACAGCAACCCTAACACATTTGCCTTGCTCTAACATCCCAGTCCTTGTGCTAGAGGAATTTGCAGTTTGTTTCTGCATCTCTCTGGAGGATCAAAACTTTTCTCTGCACTGTGTGAAGGAAAATGTGGGTCCCTGAGACACAAATCTCTGCTGTAGGATTTTCTCTGTGCACTGCACATTTCAGATATAAGATCTGTGCTGGTCCATGGACACCCCTGTCTCACTTTTGGCTCACCAGAGCCAGCTTGACCCCCTGGCTCAGTGTGATATGGATCCTGTTCCAACCAAACCCAGCTGGGTTTTATTCTTCATGTCTTGTCCAATCCTGGAAGAAATTTAAATTCCCTCTTTTTGTAGCCCAGAACTGATCCATGAGTGCAGGTCCACAGCAAACCCATCACTGTTTCCCCAAAGGACAGGCTTTTTCTCTGTGTTCACTTTTGTTTGCACCACACTGTGCAGCACTCAGAAAAAAAGCTGCAGAGAGGTGATGGGAGCAAGGTGACCCAGAAGTGCCTCCTCCCAGTGGCAAGAAAGAGTGTTTGTAGTGTTTGTAGCCTTTTGTTCACCAGTTTGTGGCTGGAGTGGAAGTCCCTAAGAGGGCTTTGGGAACAGATCTCCCATCTCAGGCAGACATTTCACGTCACCAGTGGGATCAGGCAGTGCAGAGTAGAAGGGGTTATGTTTAGGGTGATCTGGGGGTTTTGGTGATGTGATCTGGGATGTCTGGTGATGCTAAGGCATACACAGCTTTGTGCCATCCATCGGGAGATGGAACTGGAGCCTCCGTCTGATGCTGGAGCTCATATGAAACCTGGAAAGAGCAGAATCAACATCAGTTTTGGGGTGGATGAGCAGCTGCTGCAGGTGGGAGTTGTTTCCCAGATGGTGTTAGTTGACTCATGGGGACTCGTTACACTTTGATCAATTAATCAGACTCACCCAAGCAACTTAAACACCCACATAAAGCTCAGAGTCTGACACAGAGCCCTCGTGGAGCTAAAATAAGCATCACAAAAGTGTTTTGTTGGTTTTTTTTTCCCGAAGACTGTTCATAAGTAACCAAAGAGCACAATGAAATTATAAAACTGAAACAAAAAAATGCCCAAGAGACATTTTCATGTTTACCTTGTGTGCATTAAAATATATAATAAGGCTTTATGAAGTAGGCTGCGTTTCTCCTGCAGACATTCACGATGTGTAATAGGGCTCATTTGAATTGGAAAAAAGAGAAGTCTTGGAATCACTCTAGACATAATCTTGGAGCTATTCCAGAAAATTCAATTTATTTTGGACTATGCATGTGGGTCTGACTGAGCCTTGGAAGGTTCGGGAGGATTTTTGGAACCTCAATGTTAGACTTTTATCTCTCTTACACAAGTGGGAACCTGAAACACTTGGATTTATAGTATGAGATTCACTTCAGCTTTACATCTGGATACATTAAGCAAGATCATACTTTGGCTCCATCCCTACATGTTTTCCTTTTTTCAACGTAGATGGGAGGGAAAGACAACATTACAGCTCTTCATATCCATTGTATCCAAATGACATTTATGTTCAAAATACAACAACAAAGAAAAAAGAAGAAACCAGCAAAATATTTTCTGCTCTTTTAACTGAAGTTTCTCATTTGAGTCACTTAAGGTCTTGGATCACAGGATGAAAGAAGTGAAACTGCCTTCTAGTGTCCACAAGACTGAGCTGGAGACAGTTGCATTTTCTACTTAATTTCTCCCAAAGAACTCTGTTTCCTCAGCTCTGTGGCAGTCCCATCTCTCTGTCATGTGGCAGGGCTTTTTCTTTTATCTAACTAAAAATACAGAGACAGGAGAATCACGGGTGTGAGTCCTGCATGGCAGGGTCTCAGGGCCTGGGGGAGCCCCAGGAGATCTGGGGCTGGTTTATCTCCTCAGCCCGCGGTGGGATCAGCCTCCCTGCCTCCTCCCTGCCAGATGCCAGCCACAGGGAACGGTGCTGAAATTCAATGAGGTACCCCAGGATGCAGCAGCAATGAATTTTAACAGGAAATTACTGTTGCTTGGGATTGTTTCATTAGAGATGGACTCTTTTTAATAGAGATGCCATGGGCAGGAGATGGAAATATCAGCAGCTCAGCCCAAGTGAGCAGAAGAGGGGAGAGCTTGGGAGTGTTTCTGCAGCCTGGTTTGTACAGAAAAGAAACTGGGCAGGAGAGGTAGGAGCTGGTTACTTTTGTGGTTTTAAAAATTTTTTTACACTTTGGCTCAGATAAAGAGGTTCTGCCTCCTTTTACCAGTCAAAGAATTTCGTCCCAAGAGGTTGACGTATCTCAACCACAAAGTGGAAGCCAAGCCCACCAACACACCCATTAATGAATTAAAGTTTATTTTTCCTTGCTGGATGCAGTTTACAGTCATTCTTGACCACCTGATAGCCAGTTTGGGTGCAATGCTCCCCTTGCAATGGTTTCCCCAAAAAACTCTCAGCTCCCTTTAGGGCGGCAGTTTCCTACAAACCCTCCACCAATTGCACAAATATAATTGCTTTTCCAGCAGGGAGGCTGCTGGAGAGAGCTGGGCCTGACTGCCAGGTGTCTGAAGATGTGAATATATTGCCATGGTTAAGAACCAATGTGATTATGCAAAGCAGAGCTCTGTGCCTGTCTGGGAGTGCAGGCGGGTGTGGAGATGAACCGAACGCAGAAACCTTCCCTGAAACGTGACTGCCTTTCCTAAGAGAGTGAAAAATTTCTGCTGTCACGCAAATGCTCACAGAGTGCTAATGGAAAGTGGAATCTGAGCAGAAATTAAGGTTCAACCAGATTGCACAGGCTGGATCCTTAGTTGGTATAAATCTGTGCCTGCAGTGGATCTGACTGCAGGTCTGCTCCAGGTTCAGCTCATCCATCCCGAGCTTGTTCTCTCCACGTGCACAGCAGCACGGAGGCTGGATGGATGTCTGCACAATCAGGACCCTTCCCATTATCATGGTGCCTGCAGACATGGCTCCAAAAATGAAGTGCTCAGTATATCTCAGAGCAGCCTGGTGTTGATGCAAGCAAAGGCTCCTTCCAGGCCACGCTCACCCTCATGAACAAACCAGAGCTGGGATGGGTTTTATAGAATAGGTTTGTCTCCTTCACATATTTCTTCCTCCTCCACTCCCTCTGCCCCTACAAATATGCCTTGGTGGGACTAAGACAACAGTGACAACTCCGGAAAGTGTGGAGTTGAAAAGTCAGTGATATGTTAGGAAGAGAC
Source organism: Falcunculus frontatus (assembly GCA_013398115.1). NCBI lineage: Eukaryota > Metazoa > Chordata > Aves > Passeriformes > Falcunculus > Falcunculus frontatus. The sequence goes on along the minus strand of VZRV01001872.1, from coordinate 1,775,464 downwards.
AGCGAGAGGTAGAGAAAAGCGTGAGGAAGGGGTGGGTCCAAGGAGGCCACAGAAATAACAGATTTGTCTCAGCAGCTGTGCTTTGATTAAAAGTGACTTTCCAAAATTTCCCCTTTGCCGAGACACCAGTGTTTCATGCTGGTGGATGTGACAGCCCATAAAAACGAGAGGGAAGGGGAACACCCCAGGAGCTGAGAGATGCAGAGCAGCAGCAGCCTGAGAGGTGTAAAGTGAGTGCAAGACGCCAGCAGGAGGAGAGGAGATGGGCTGTGATCTGCCAGGATGCTCTGTGATTTCATGGAACACTTGCTCCGATGTGCAACCACCCGCCAGTGGTGCCACTGGGCACCCGCTGCTCCTGGCAATTGCACATGGGCAGGTGGCACAGGAGGGGACAGGGAGGGAGGAAGCAGGATGAGGTGGGGTAGCTCTGGAGGTCCAGGCTGGCTCCAAGTAGTGGGGCACTCATGGGAGGAGCTGGGTGTCCCTGTGGAGATCCACTTCACTGTTTGAAGGGAGATGTTTTGTAGAAATGGAGAAAGGGAGAGGTGGAAACAACACATCAGGGATGTCTGGAGCTGTGGATGCATCAGCAGCAAACAGAGAGAGGGAACAGTAAATAACTCAGGTAAAGCTTGCCAGGAGCTCTGCCCTCTTCAGAAAGTGTGCCTGGTTTCCCAGCAGCCAGATTATTTAAAAATACTCCCCCTGGCCACCCACAGGCCATTCTGGCCATAGCCCCACTGTCTGTGCACAGGCAGCACCTCACTCCAAGCGGGGAGGGCACCATTAAAGGCATTTACTGAACCAGGAGAGGCAAAACCAGAAGGGGACAATGGGGGATTGCAGAGTGCAGCTCAAGGCTCCCACATGCCCAGGAGTGAAAGACTCTGCCTGGGACCAGCCCATTGCAGCCCCAGGAAGAGAGAACTGGGACTGAACTCTGGGGCCTCAGGACCATCCCCTAAAGCTGTTACTGCCCAACATCTCATGTGTCCAGCTCAGAAACTGCTGGAACAAACCCTGGCTCCTCTCCTCCAAATAGAGTGAAGAGATCATTTTGACTACCTGATGACTGGCTCAGAAAAATATCATTTTTAGAAAGCTTTCCAAAGTCAGTAGAGATGAGGCAGCCAGTGAAGGGACTGAGGATGAAGTCCTGGCACCTCAAGGGTTAATGGAATCTTTGCACAGTGCTCCAGAGGGCCAGGATTTCATGCTGAATTTCCAGGGTGTGAAATAGTGTCTCATTATTTTCCTGATACAAACACCACAGCACACAGCTAACAGCAACCAGAAAATGGTTCTTACTAGATACTGACCATAAAGAAAAGCGAAATAAATACTTATTTTCCTTTAGGCATGCAGACAAGCCATAAGCAGTCAGCCAGCTGAGACTCCACTCGGCTCACAAATGTCAATGAACACACCATGCCCATTTGTTACCCAGCCACTGCTGTTTGTTCTGCATCTCCTCTGCTCTGACTGACCACTGCCCTCCCCCAGCCGTGTTACACTTTCATGGTGCTCCGGGGCACTCACCCAGCTGGGACTCTTGCTCCAGTCCTCTCGGCTGGATACAAATCTAATAAACTTTAAATCCTGATCTGTTCAGGAGTTTTAACTTTGTTTTCTGTGGGCAGCTCTGGAAAGAAACCCTGAAGTGCCCAGACACCTGAAGAAAGGGGTCAAACCGGAGAGAGGCAGGACTGCAACATCCATCGTGCAACACAAGTTGTGCCCTAGCCTGGGATCCCTCTCCAAGTTATCCAAGCTTCCTTCCTAACCAATGTGTGTCCTACCTCTGTCAGCCCCGTTTTGATATTTAGCATAAATAAATATCTGTGGGTTGTTTTGTCCTCCCTTACAAACACCAAGGGCTATCATACAAGTCCATCCAGATTTAAATCCTATTTTCACACCCTGCTTCCCCTGAAAGATCTGAGTGCTGCTGTAGAGCTGTGAATGGACCTGTTCTCGTTTCATGGAGGTATCATTAACCCCACCTCACCTGACACACCCAGGGACAGGATAAGTGGGTGTCTGAGGCAAAACAGCCCAGAAACCCCAGTGCCACACTCTAGAATATATTCAGTGGGATGTGCATTAATGCAAAATTAATGGGGATCCATCACCGTGCGGTGGCATTTGCTAATGGTGCTTTAAAAGCTAATAAATAATACACAACACTAAAACAAACATGAATTTGATAGCCGAAATCCCTTCTAGTGACAATAGCTTCTGCCAGTAGAGAATTTGGCTCCCTAATTCCAAGTAAACACAATAAAAGTAATATAACAAAATAAGGAACTGACAGCTCATCTTCTGAGATTGGACTGTCCTCATTTAAATACAGGTTGGAGTCAATCAATTTGGTCGTTAATGATTCCTTGTCTTGTGGTGCTCTCAGGATGAAAGGAAATGCAGAGGGAAGAAGGCAGGAGAAAACAGAAAATGCAGGTTCCTGGGGGTTTCTGTGTGTTTTATTCCTCCTTTATGCCACCAAGCTCTAAACTTGGTGACACCCCCATAGCCCTTATCCCAACCCAGCCTGGCCATGACCATCCCACAGGTCCAGGCATTTTCTGACCCAAAAGAGAGCTCTTAACTCCTCATGTGCCCCTGCCTGAGCATCACCAAGAGGCCCTGAATGCTGAGCCAGCTCTTTGCCCTCTGTGCCTGTGGGTTCTGCAGGTTCACAGCATCTCACACCCCCAGCCACAGCAGAGATCCTCATCCCACACATGAGCACCTCTGGTGCAAATGAAACAAGACCTCGGCATTTTCAGCAACAAACACCTTGCAAATCTTCATTTTCCATGCATTACATTTTTCCAAATGCATGAAGGGACATGCTTGATGTAGTTTCAAGACAGGAAAATCCTCAACAGGGGTTTCAAATCCCAGCTCAAAAGCAAAGAGCACCTTCTAAAACGAGAGACTGCTGGAGGTTTTTTCTGTTAGGGTGAGTAAAACAACATTTCTCTTTATCCTCTTTCTTGGAAAATCAAAATCCTTTTGCCTGAACTCTTTCCTAACCAAGTCAGTGCAGGTCAGGAACCTGCTGTGAAAAATTTTATCCCAAATACTTTGAGTGTGGCAGAATCACAAGGAGTTTGCAGTGAGATGTGTTTGGGGCTCAGTGACAGCAACAACCCTGCATGAGGAAGTGCTGAACAGCGGATGGAGACAGGAAGAAATAAAACTAAAGATTGATTTTGTCAGTAATTTATGGGAGTATGAAACAGTTCATCTAAAAGGAGAGATGTGGCTGAGTCCAGAGTGGTAAACAAATTAATTCAATACTTAGTTATTACGTTTAAAAAAAAAAACAACTAAAGAAACTACAGATGACATAACCTTCAGCTGAGCCAGCCCCGTTGGCTATTTGTATCTGACTTTCCAATAAATGACAAAAATCTCTCGGTAAAACTTGTTCCCACATTCAGGTACGAATTTCAGCCCAAGGATCAACTCCTGACACTTAATTAGATGAACTGAGGGAAGAGATGTTTCCACTGATTGAAAAGGCACAGGAAAGGGAATCTAATACCATTATTCCTCCATGGAGATGGAAGAAGCCTTGTAAGACGTGGCAGGTGCTGGATGTGGATCAGTGTGGCCCCAAAGGGAGTCACAGCCCCCTTCAGCACTCATTCGATGGCAATTCACAGCTGGCAGATGTTGTGAGTGCTGTGACACACCCAGAGCTCTTGGGTTCACCTTCTACAAAAGGGAAGATAAAGGTCAAAATATTTTCAGGGAACAGCTGCAAATATAAATGTTAGAAAAATCAGATTAAACGTTACAAAGAAATCCTTCCCTGGGAGGGTGGGGAGGCCCTGGCACAGGGTGCCCAGAGAAGCTGTGGCTGCCCCTGGATCCCTGGAAGTGTCCAAGGCCAGGTTGGATGGGGCTTGGAGCAGCCTGGGATAGTGGGAGGGGTCCCTGTCATGGCAGGGGGTGGAACTGGACTGAAATTTGAAAAATCCAGGATTTGCACCTTAGCTCAAAGGAATCTCTCAGGGACCATCAGCAGTCAGTGGAGTTGCTTGACAAACACAGATATACAGCCCAGTTTGCTGCCATGACCTTATTCAGTGAATATTTTATAATCCCAGCATTATTTGCACCACTCTTCCGGCTCTGACCTTAATAAATCCCACATCCCGTGTTTAAGCCTACAGCTTATCAATCATCTTAAAGGTCTTTTGCAATCTAAATGATTCCATGATAAATGCAATCAAAGCTGAGCTACATCCCTGGACATGCAGTGATCCGGTCTCCTGGCACGGTCATCTTTAAATGAAAATTAAGCTTAATACTGTACATATTTTTCATGCACAATTATACCACTGTCTTATGAAAAAAATCTGGCCTAGCAGCTCTGCCTCAAAGGAGCTGATGGTGGTTAGATCTGTAGATAAAAGATAAAGCTAAAAGGCAGCTTGAAATAGGGAAAATAAAAAAGGCAGATAAAATGCTTCAGACAAGTGTCCACAGAACTGTTAAGATCCAACTCTGCCTAGAAATGCCAAACCGACTTAAACTGGAGGATCACATCGTAATCCCATATAATTAATGTTTGTCCTCTTGCTGTAAACTGCCAGATTATCATTAGTTCATCTTTTGTATTTCCAGGAGAAACTCATTACTCAGTGAGTGAAACGTTGGGAGATTGTTTACAATTATGCTGCCGAGAGCAGTAGGCTAATTCCATCCACTAATTAGCCCCACTCACATAAGTATAGGTAGAGAGCTATAAATAATAGCAGCAATGTGTGCCGTGCTGGCAGCGGCTGGCCGGGGCTGTGCAGCAGTGGCAGCTGCCCCCTCTGGTGGCCTCTTCCTGGGATTTTACTCAAACCACATGAAAAGCTCCAAAAAATCATTCTTTGCCTGGAGCAGAGATGGAGTGAGTGGTAAGGCAGGTGTTTTCCAAGCTCCTTTCTGCATCAGGCACCTTTGTGTCACCACCAGCTGATGCTGCCCAACCTATTCTGACACTGCTGGGAGAGAGCTACTTCTGTGAAGGGATTTTGGGGGAGGCAGAGCTGGTGGGGGGAAAAAATCCCTTTGTTTTAACCTGGAAAGTGCTGTGCAGGTTCCAGGCAGGAGCTCCCTGAGATTAGCTCAGTTGGATAGAGTGTGGTGCTAAAAACACCAAGGTTGAGAGCTGGACTTGATGATCCTTGTGGGTCCCTTCCAGCTCTGGATGTTCTGTGATTTGGAATTAAAGACTAAATGTTTCAACCGTATTAAAAAATATAAAAGGAGGACAGTATAGAGCCGCAGAATCACAGAATAGTTTGGGTTAGAAGTGACCTTCAATATCAGCTGGTTCCAACCTCCCTGATGTGTGCAGGGACATCTTCCACTAGACCAGGCTGCTCCTCTGGTGGATTTTGGGCTGTTGGTGTCTCCAGAACCCTTCACTCAACCACTGCCCCAGGCTGGGGTGCTGCACATCCCCTCTGTACTCGGCTGCTTGCAGCTCTCAGGAGCAGAGGTTGAATTTCACATTCATTAGAGATCAGACTTGGACAAAAAAGAAATACAACAAGAAAAGAAACCTGCCTCCCTTCCAGCTGGATGAACTAACTAAAAGGCAGGGCTGGCCCATGCAAACTCATATAAGCTGTATTATTTTATTTTAATCTGACCTCCACAAACCAGCAGTGATTCTGTGCTGCCTGTTTGCTTTCCCTCCATGAATCCTGCTCTGCTCCATACAGTAACCCCCATGTGTCAGGAACTCTGTAATGCACACCCCAGATGGTTCCTTGGTGATCTGGGGATTGACTAGAGATTTACACGTGAATTAAAACACACCTGACTGGTGCTATTGTAAATATGGAGATGGAAATACCTTCCTCAGGAAAGTGTTCCAGGCTTTGGACCCTCCATGGAGAAAAGCAGACCTAAGGTAAGTCCACCTGGGATCAGAGGGAGCCTCCCTTTGGTGCTGTGTAGGGCCAGGACCTGCCCAGGATGGTGGGTCCCTCTCAAGGCCTCAATGCCTAGAAATGAAGACTGCAAAGCCCACATTCCTCCTTGGATATGGCTGACAAATGGCACCTGTTTGGGGAAAATAGAAGAAGATTAGTGCACAATTGAAATGCAATCTTTTAGTCTACAGCAGCATTTATTTCATGTCTGGTTTCCTTTGTCAATGACTTCAGGGATATCTGGGAAGTTAGAGAGGGAAGATGAATGATGCTGTAACACCAAGGTGTACACTAAAAACAAGAGGTCCAGGAATATTCTTCCTTAAGGCACTGGAATATGCAGAAAAGAACAGCTGCCATCCTAAACCTCTTTAAATATTAGTCACATAATAAACCACTTATTTTCATTGTATTATGTGGTTTTCAGTTTGCACACTCCGCTACAGCCAGAATTTCCTGACAAAGAGCGTGGAATTGGCCAACTGATTCAGCCAAACAGTCTCGGATGTTGGAGTCCTTATTACAATGTTCCCAGCACCAACTGCCTGGAACCATTTAATAAGATGGAATTGCGGTTTGAATGACACATATAATCAAAATTTTCATTTGTTTTCAGAAAGAAAATCCATCTAATCTCCAGCAGAAGAGAATGGAAGTGGTTTTGAGGCAGGCAGTCCATGTTCCACTATCAATTTAGATGCAATTCAAAATATAGGATTTGCCTTAATGGATTGTCAGGTCTTAATATAGAGGGAGAATGAAGGTATAAGAAGGGTTATTGTATGAGAAAGAAAAGCTATATTAAAAGACGACAAAAAATAAGAGAGGGAAAATAAAAGCTATATTTTTACGGCTGAAACCAGAAACTATTACTACCTATGGTGGGGTATTTTAAAACCCTTTGGTCACTTGTTATATCCAGACCATTTTCCTGCTGTAGCAGGAGTGTTCCCTGTAGCCCATGATCCAATTTGCCAGGCAGTTTTTCAATGACCCATGAAAGACATTAAAATAGTCCCTACATGGTTATTACATCCCTCCAGTCTCCAAGATGAGATCAAATAATTTTCATTACAGGGGAAACCCTCCATCCAAAGTGGCTTGCTTGGAGAAGCAGCCAAAAGGAAGAGTTTATTGCTTTTCCTCATGGTTTAAAATACGTAACACTGATTGCTTCCATCTTGGTACTCTGACTTTTCCTCCTCATGGTCATTCTCCAAGGAAACCTGGCTTCCTCTCCCAGTGCTCAAATCCCAAAGTTTTGTGGCTTTTGCTGCCTGCTCGCTCTCTCGTGTCATCGCAACTTTAACCATATATATTTTTTAGAAAAAATAAACCATAAAATTACACCTCTTCCTGCCCACACATGTACCTAGTTCACACACCTGCTGAATCAGGGGGTTGTCCTTGGCAAACATGGATATTTCCCCCAAACTTACTGAAGCCATCAGGAGAGCACGGGATGGCACTTCAAACCCCTGCATCCCCACTGCAAAGCCCCAGGGGTTGGTCCATGAGCCCTGATGACCCCAGGGCTGATGCTGTGAGACCTCAGCAGCTCTGTTGGGGCCCTGCAGCTCTTCCAGGCATGTGGAACGTGCCTTATGGCACAACGAATTTTAGGATGCAGTTTATAGGGCCACATGTTTGCCTGTGAACTCACTGGTGTTGCTAATCCTGCCTCCCTTTCTCCTGTTGGCATCCAGCTCTTGGCCACACTGCCTGGTCCAGATGGTCTCCTGTTCCTTGTTGGAAAGGTGCCCAGAATCTCCACATTCTTCATAATGATCTTCCTCCCTGTGGGGCACATTCCTCATTTGGTGCAGATTTTATGACCACATTTTCCAATAGTTTGCACTTCCTCACTCCTCCCCAGCCTTGAAGGGAGCTACAAGATGAAGAGAGACTATTTACAAGAACATTAGTGACAGGACAAGGGGAAATGGCTTCAGACTGGCAGAGAGTAGGTTTAGATTGGATATTGGGAAGAAATTGTACCCTGTGAGGGTGGTGAGGTGCTTGAGCACGTAGTCCAGAGAAGCTGTGGCTGTCCCATCCCTGGAAGTGTCCAAGGCCAGGTTGGATGGGGCTTGGAGCACCCTGGGATGGTGGAAGGTGTCCCTGCCCATGGCAGGGGGGGGATGGGATGAGCTTTAAGGTCCCTTCCATCCCAAACCATCCTGTGATCCTGTGATCCATCCCACAGCCCATCAGCTTGCACAGCCACGGGGCCCTGTGATGTGTGTTGTGGGAATCACATTGTTCAAGGTGCTGATACCAGAGCAGCAGCAGCATCTGCACCCTGAAAATGATGTGTGCAGCAAATAAAGCACCCCCTGGTTCAGGACTGGGCCCCACAACCCACAGTCTGAGCCCCAGCACAGCTGTGTGTCTGCCCAGAAGTCACTGACAGGGACAGGAAAACCTTTGCCCAGAGCCTCCAGGAGCAGCATCTGGCCCATGGGAATGCAAGGAATTGTACTTACACTCTGTCTTGGTAAGTGAAAGGCAGAAATTACTGCGATCTGATCCTGCTCACAGCATTCCCTCTGGGTCAGTGCATATCAGGATTTTGTAGAACATCAGGGAAGAAAACCTTGAAAATTACCTTTACACGGATGCGTGAAACCTGAAATACACAGATGCAGACATACAGTTGTTTTCCTTGCTAACCTTAAAGTCATCACAACACTTTTTACACATCAAAGGGCAAAAGTCTGCTGTTGTTTTATTTTGATTCCCTCTTATTTGATTTTGTATTTCCAGCACATCGTTAATCACAGGTTACACCAGGATGTAAGAGAGAAAATCATTGCCTCATTACACACCCAAATGTTTGGGATTAAAATTACAGGCTAGTGGCATAGATAAGAGGCAGATTGTAATGAGGGTCTAAACTCTGGGGTGATGAAGCACAGCAGAGCACTATTTACCATCAGTCCTGCACTGTGCTGCTGGTAAGGAGTTAATGATCCAAGGAATGCCATCACAGAGCTGTGGGGTGACATTGCTTCTTGTGCTGTCCCCAAAACTAAGTGTAGGATTCCTGACAGATGCCAGATGGACCCTCCAGAGCATGGAGACTAAGAAGGTTTATCTCTGGCTGCTGCACATCATCAGGGATGAAGTAGAGAGAAAGCTGCAAGAGAACGAGTGGATAGCCAGCAGAGTTGGGACTTTTTCGGTGGAAGAGGTTTTTGCAGGAAAATCCCCATCTCTTGAAACTGAAAATTTCTATGGGGAAGTGCAAAGCTTCAGAGAACTTTTTTGCTGGGACAGAGGGAAGAGACAGAGGGTGGGCAGTGGGACTTCCTCACTTTGCCAGAGCATCTACCTGGACTGGAAATAGATTGTCCAATGACCGACCATCCCACAAAGCTGGGCAGGTTCTCAGAAGTTCCAGTTCCTGCCAATTTAGAAAGGCAAAAAGAAGCAGCTTGCATGACTTGATGACAGTGAGATTGAACACCAGGAAGAGCATCCAGCACGGGGACTACCAGAGATCCATCCCTGCATGAGCCCTCTCCATCCCCTGAGTGCATTTAAACACTGACCAGCGTCACAGGGACATCACTGTGGGTTTAAAGCATATTTCTCAGCTGACTGGACATTTAAGAAGCTGAATTCTGTTCAAATGCAGAGCTTGCTGTGCGCACACCCGCAGATCCCAACACTCCTACCTCTAAAAGCCAAGCACACAAACTCCTGTGTCACACCATCATGTGTGTGCTCACGGGACTCCCACACACGGGAGGGAACATTTCCATTGCAAAACCACCCCGCGTCTCATCCGTCAGTAATTCCGCCCTTCAGAGAGGCGTTTGTGCTGACAGTGAGACGATTATGAAGGTGATTGAGCTTTGAAATGTATTGTTGCTCTCCTCAATAGCGCTGATTGGCAGCGGCGATTAAGTGGGGAGAGCGAGGGAAGGGCTGCTCACAGGCTGACCAGGCACATCACCGATGCAATCAGCTTAAGCAGCTGCCAATAAGCGCTGGTTTTCCTCTTGAGCAGCTCGGTAGAGGGAGGATGGATGGCAGTCACCCACCAGGTGAGGATACACATCCCGTGCGCTAGGGATGGGAGAAGGAGTTTGGATATTTCACTTTCTTTTACTTCCTCCCTCTGGTGGCTTCAGGGGAAGATCCAGGTGCGAAGTCTCTATCTCCTGAACGTCAAACTTCAGAAGGCCACTGTCCAAACAGGACTTTGTGGTAATTCCCTCTCCTGCAATGCTCTGGAGGAGATGGGTTCCTGCTTCTTTTTCCAGCTCAGTCATTGATTCAACTTGGATTTCCTTCTTGGTCATGCTTTGGTCCTTAGCAGCGCTGGAAGTGCCCAATTTCTAAGGAGAAAGAAGGGATATTGTTAGAAAATTAAGAGACGGTCACAGTGGGATCCATGGGATCATACTCATATCACAAACACACTCAATTAAATCCGATTCTCTGGGTTATACCTGGTGGCATCTGAACTGTCTCTACTGGCCTGGAAAACGTTCTGACCTAAGGAAACTACTTTTCTGATCTCATGTGACAACTCCCATCAGCAAATGTTTCCTGAGCTACAAAAAATATCAGAAATGTAAGGGTGGAAACACAGAGAGTATTTATGCCTAATACGATACTCCAAGGAACAGCCATCAAAAATAGGCTTCTAATTTCTAAAGATTGTCAGATGCCCAGCAGAATTTCTGCATCATGCACCAAATTTCCCTTTTTCAGGTTCTAATTCTTGACTTCCCTCACGAGGCAGAAGATAGATGAATTATTTTAGCAGTTGCAGACAGTTGTTATTTCATCACAGCCTCAGCTCTTCCCTCAGATATGACACAGCCACCAGAGCAAACTCCCCAGCACCAAGGCCCCCAGAGGAGGGTGCTGCTTGTGTTGTCCTGGAGCAGAGCCGTGTATCACCCCTCCTCACTCCATTTCCTCATCAGGTTCCATCATTTGGACTGATCAGAGAGGAATCTCTGCCTCACAGATGGCCCCAACCTCTCCAGCTCCTGCTGCTCACTCACACGACTCGCAGGACCCATTACCAACAAGTTCCTTCTTATTTCTTTTCCTAATGTTCATTCCACAAGCTGCAGAAGAAACACTTTTCAGTATTAAAATGTAATTAATGATTTCACCATAATGAAATTAATAACTAACTGGAAAGACATTTGGACCCTTTGTTGAACAAAATTCACTAATTTTCTGATGCATTAGGACTGTCTGGTCTGCTCTGCCTGTAAGGCAGCTATCCCACAGCTGGCAGCAAGCCAGGGGCTGCAGAAAACCTTTTTTTTTTTCCTGTCAGAGCATTTCTGGCAGGCCTCTGCAGCAGCTCTGCTCACAGGCACCATCAGCTCCTGGTTTCTGGATCCTATCAAAGACAGCAGAATAAAAAGAAAAAGTAAACATGGATGGAGAGGAGGTGATGGGCTTGGCTGACCAGCTTCCCACCAAAAATATGCCGTTTGTGAGATGCCCAGACTAAAGGGTTTCTAAAGGAATTTAGAGAGGCTATTTTGATCTCTGCCTTGAGGATATCTCTACAGCAGACCAACGTGATGGCAGCCACAGCTGCAGGGCAGGGTGAGGTGTAGGAATGAGCAGCTGGCACAGCAGTGCACTGTGCCCTCGAATTCAGTCCCCAGAGCCCCACACCAGCTCCCCTCTTCTGCACAAGCTCATGTCATTGCCCTAGGGACAGCAGGTAGCCACAGAATAATAAATAACCTTGCCTGGAAACACTAATTCCTTAAGAGTTTACACTCAGACCAATGGATTTGTGGTGTATTTGGCAACCCCCACCACAACTTGAGGCACAGGTCCTCTGCCACAGCACCAAAGGCAGCTCACAACTGAGCCAGCACTGTTCTTTGGCATTGAAGAATCTTAAGCTAAGATTTTAGCCTTCCCTTGAAGCCAACTGAATTAATCAATTCCTCCTTGGCATTGAAATAAACTCACTTTCTGCTAGGTGGGTCAAAACCTCACCATCTATTTCGGCTGTTCTGTTCCCGTGAATTCTATTACAATAGGTTGCAGAGGGGAAGATTAGAGGGAAGGCAGAGCCAGCGGCATGCCTTGCTTTATGAGGGGGAAAAAAACACACACACAATTTATTTTTCATTGCTTTATGATGAATATGAATTCAATTACATGCAGAGGAGAACTGCTGTAGTCAGTCAGAATTATCCTCAGCTAGTAGCAAACATAATGGCTTTTAACAAGGAGAGCTTATCATCAAGGTTCAGACAAGCTTGAGTCCGTGTTGCACCTGAGGAACCTGCACAAGCACACAATGCCTATCACAGCTGAGAATGAACCTCCCATCTGCACATCTGGAGGAGGGAGGGGGAAGCAAGGTGTTAATGGAGCACTCTGGTCACTGCCAGCCCTCCAGCCACACGTGTCAGGCCAGCAGCCACAGGCACCGAGGAGCAGGAGGAGCAGCACTCCAAACATGAGCACGTGCCACAAAAGCAGCAGAGAAACATGTTTGTCTCCCTCCTGGATTCTGTCATTCTTCCCACCAGAAAAATCTCTCCCTGTCCCTGGGTAATGTTTCCAACAGCTGGGTTAAGGTTTGCCCATGAAGCTCCCGAGGTTGGAGGCTGTGTGTGCAGAGGACAGCTCTCCTCCTGCCTTGATCCAGCCAGACACCAGGGAAGTGTCCCTACAAACGGCATCACAGCACCCAAGCACCCCAGATATATCCCTGTATATCTCTGTGCCCTCTCATTTATCAGCTCTGGTCATGCCAGAACAATGACCACCAGTGCAGGAGCTAAGAGTTCTTCAAAGAGACATTTTAAGTCCCTCTCAGTCCTAACTGAGCAGAAAGCATCAACCATTGACACATCCATGCTTGGCACGAAGCACCTCAGCAGAGCTCCCCCAGAGCAATGAACAGTTCAGCTTGGGGAGAAGGATGAATCTCACCACATCCCTGGGGATTCCCCCAAAAATTCTGCTGCCTCCAGGACAGCCCTTCAATGTTCAGAGGCCCCTGGTCCTGATGTCCCGCTCCCCAGAAGCACCAGTCTCCCAGCAGTGGCTGTGTTTCCCCAGCTGCCACAGTATCAAAAACAGAAATTCTCAAGCAAATGAGAAGAGGGACTGAAAATTTCCACATACTGTGCATTAATCTCATGCACTGTGAAATTCTCCTGGGGTGTCACTAAAGTTTGTTCAACACTGATATATTCAGGTTTTCTTTCTTCCAGGTAACTCTCAGGTTGTTTCTCTGGGAGAAGCCAGGGGCAAACGGGAAGGCTCAGGCAGCAGCCAGGTGAGGCTAAAAGGATGCAGCTTTTGGGATGCAGCTGTGTTTTGGGATCCAGCTGTTAAAGCCCATCTCTGGAGCAGCAGACATGCCAGGCTGTGCTTCTCAAAGGAGGCTGGTGGAGATGCACTTCCCAGGAGGAGCTCGTCTGCCTTCCTCCCAGCACATACAAGGCTGCCTCTGTTGTAACAGCAAAATGCTATTTTGGAGCAGCTGTCTGGAAGGAGATGCTCAAATCTTGGCCAAAACCAAACATTTCAAATTTCCTCACTATTTTTCACCAAACCACTTCATGGTCATTTGTGGGTTAAGCTTTGCTTCTCCTTCAGCATGGAAGGGGAGTGCTGCTGCTCTTTAGAGACAGGAGAAATAAGACATGGGGCATCACATTTCTTGGTCAAACTTATGGGTCAAGGCAGAGCAAAGCTCATACAAACCCTGGACATCTGTGCTCCCATCCCCATGTATCTGCTCCTCAGCAGCAAGAGATGGTTCCAGCCATTTACCAGCAGGGAAGGTGTTTAATCTCATTTCCAGCCAGGTGAGGCTGCTGGTGGATGACCCTATCCCAGCCTGGAGTCTCCCCTTTCCCAAGCCCTCCCTGCAGAGGCACAAAAAGGAGCTGAGCTCTGCCCTGAACACAGTGACAGTGCCATGGCCAGCTCGGGGTCTGGAATCAGGCTGTGTCATCAGACAAAATCTACAGGCTTGAATTCTGCCATCTGCTCACCAGATTTGATTGAAAGTGTAGGAATTACATGAAATTACCTGATTATGTGCAGGCTGACAAATAACAGCAGATATTGCAGCCCAGGCTGAACAGGAGCGTGGCCATTCCTGTCTCTACCAGAGGAGTGGGGGCTTTGCCCTGGTAATAACAAGCATTGCAAGTTTCTTCTCTTTAGAGCTGAGCTATTTTTTGGGTTTTTTTCTTATCTGAGTTTGGAGAAGAAAACATCCACATTGCACATAATAAGTGGAACACAGAGAAAAAGAAGCAGCTGTACCCACAGATGTTACAGCACAACCAAAGGTGCTTTTCTATTTCCTCTCCCCCTAGAAAAAGCCATATACACCTAATGAATAAAGCAGGAGATTTCCTCGATAGAATTAATAGCATGCAGTCCTCCCTGACTTGCCTTTAATCACACTCAGCACCCAGTGGGCCTGGGAGAGAAAGTCAGCATTACTCATTTACTCAGGCAAACTCTGAGTGTTTGTCAACCACCTCAATCACGGCTTTAATGCTGCAGTTTGGGGAACAAAATCAGGACCTGTGGGCAGCCCTTGGAGTTTTGCTGCTCACTGGGGGCAAAGCTGGGGTTAAAGTCAATTAACATTTCACTTGAGCACAACCAGTGTTTACAAATGTGTGTAGGAAAAGCCTAATTAGGTGGACTCATTCAACTTTAATGCATTCACAGCGAGCTTCAAATTTATATTTATGTAAATTCCTGGAGATCCAGAGGATTTGGCTCACTTAAAGAAGGTGGCTTAGAGGTAGATCTGAGTGTCAGCCCATAGGATGCACACAGACTGTCCATTCTGGGTCTGCTACACCCCTGTTATCAGTGGTGCTGTAAATGTGCAAGCCTCCAGCTACAGAAGCACCTATGAAGCTTTGCAAATTAGGAGGTGAAGAGAGGAAAGGGGTTCAGATGTGGCTGAATCTAAAATGTTTCAGGATTTGCAAAAGAAAAAGGGTTTCTAAGAGGTCTCTCCGGATCTGGTTCAGCCCAGAGCACAGCAAGGTGTAGCACAGGGGGAATTGTCCCCAAAGAAAATGCAAATTGAGTGAGTCATAGGCATGAGTGGTTAGAGAATATTGCAAAGTGGAGCTCCCATCCATCAGAAAATCTGATTACCTGAATGTATTTTGCTTAGAAACATTTCTACCTGCATCAGTCAAAAAGTCTGGCTTTGCTGAGCCGCTGGGCTCCTCCTGAGCCCTCACCCACACACCCAGCTCCCCAGCAGAGCAGAGCCCCGGAGGGACAGCTGCCTGTCCCTCTGTCCTGCCTGGCTGGACCAAGCCCAGGGAGGGACAGGAGCCCCCACACTCCCAGGCAGCAGTGGGACATCATAGAACATCTGACCCCCAGCTCCTGCAGGAACTGAACCAGCTCTGGCAAACACAAAGAAATGCTGAATTCACTGAAAATGACATGTTTTGATTTGGCTTAACATGCCAAGAGAGTTTGATCTAGACCCACTAGACTGGAATGATATGTTTCATTTAAATCTTCTGGATGAAAGAGAAAAGTCTATGTATTGATTTGATTTAAAATATTTTCTTTTTCATGGAAGATTATCTTTTTACAACAACTGCATTATCCATATACACAAACACTTAAGCACCTCTAATTACCACATGTCAGAGAGTTTGCTAACAGACTTCTTGGGATCTATAGAACCTCATTCTCAGTTGTGGTAAAGTCACTTTACATCCTCTTACTCCCTGCTACCTAGAGCCATAAAATGGGAATAAAAATAGTTATGGAGAAAGAGTAAGAGCCTGCAGCCAGAACACATTTCTCTCAGCACGGGGGCTGTGCCTGTCCCCCACCTGTCAGCTCTGTAAGAGTCACCTGGTGACTGAGAAGGTGAGATAAAACGGCCCAAGGCTCTCAGAAGGATCCTTCCAAGTGATCCTTGTTCCCTTCCACGGCAGCAGATGGGGTTTGCAGCACAGCCTGCCCATAAGGTTGGAGGCTTGGGATGCTGCAGGCTGCTGCTCCCAGGCCAGCGCAGCCGAGGGAAGTGTTAACACAGCTCCTGTGCTCCGCTTTGTGCTGCAAAATGAAGGCTGCTCTCCTGGGGGCTGTGTGATTGCAACACGCCTAAATACCTCATTAATGAGGCCTCTGTAAGCACCACAGAGACCGGCAGGATTTTAGAGGGGCAAAAGCCTTTGTGCTTTCTCCTTTTCCACAGGGGAGAGTTCAACTCACCGTCCAATTTGCAATTGCTAAGACAAAACTGTGCACGTGGAATTGGATTTGCCAGCACAGTTTGTGCCTCCATCTAATTGTTTTTTAAACTTTGCGTCTTGGGAAGAATTAGCAGTCATGGTGTTCTTAGACACTTCAGGTTTCTTTAAAAAATTTTCTTCCCATCATATCCCATATGTTTCTATTGCTCTCAGGGAAACAGAGCCAAGTCATGCTCTGACTAAGGCCTGGTAATTCACAGAGCACATCAATCTGCTGGACAAAGCATTTGCAGTCTGTTGAAGAGATTAAGACAAATTTCTCTAGTGGGGAAATTTATACCAGGAATAAATATGAATCTTGTTAACATGATTATTTGCATTCTTTTCAATGATGCATGAAAAGACAGATTCATTTGCTCAAGGTATTTTCTTACAAGAGGAGGAGTGAGAAGGTGATCATAGGAGGATGTCTGATGAAAACCACTAAGGCCTGGTATTTGCAGGGAGTCATTCCTTCAAGCCTTGCCAGCCCTGACTCAGGAACACCAGGAAGCTGAGATGCAATAGCAGCTTTTACCACCCTTCCTGATCTGACATCTGCTGGAATTAAAAATACTTCAGGCTTTAACTAATAGTGAGACATAACCACTGCCAAAGGCCACACCATCATCCAGGATATGCCCCCACCACCCACTTTGACAATTCACACCTCCTTGGCTTCTGTTTTAAACTCTCCTCTGTGGCATTAAATGTGAGACAAAGGCTTGGACCTTATAAAGATCTGGCCTCTGATGGCTTTAGAAAAAGTCTGAGCTATTTAAATTTTTGAGCTTAAAACTAACATTGGTTCTGTTTTTAAAGTGCTCTTAAATCCTCCTACTCAGGGAAAAAGGATAAAAATATCCCACCACACCTGCTTAACTTGCCCACTTGTAACAGCCACTGCTTTTTAAGAACAGGTGTTTCAAAGTTGTCCCCTAAACTGCTTTTTTCGAACATTTGACAGGTTAGATATTTAGGGATTTGGGCAATGTGCACCAAAAGAGAGAAAAGGCCAAGAACATGAGGGGTTTGAGGCAGCATCCCACCCATGGCAGCCCTGTAACACCCATCCCTTCACTCTGGCCCGCACAAAACCCTCTAAATTCATTTCCTGCATCAGAGATTTGTCCCCTCTCCATTGCTCTGTTGTAGGCTTGTAATCTTGGGCAGGCTCCTAAAAATAGAAACTCTACCCTGACATCTGTGCCTTTCTCATGTCAGTGAAAGCAGGGCACGAAGTGATTTTAATCAGCTTCTCATCTCTGGAATAAGGAGGATTTCCCCTTTCTGGTCAAAAGCCACGGATGGCAGATGTTTGGTTTTATTCCCTTTGCCCACTGGCAGTGGCAGATCCTGAGCTGCTGTGAAGCACCAAAGCTCTGCACCAGCTCCCAGCTCCAGGAAATCCCAGCTGTCTGCTCACATCCATGCTCTGGAAGCAATCTTTAATCTTCCCAACGTTCCCTTCAGGCTCTTTGTTCCAAGGCTGCAGAATGCCTTCACTCAGCCTCAGATTCCCGAAGTGCGATGCAATCTCAGGGCAAAGGCTGAAAATGTGAATGTGATTTTTTTTGGTTGGTTGGCCTTTTTTTAATAAAAAAAACCAAAATAACAAAGAAAAATTGAACAAGCCCCCCTACCATTAAAGTGGTTGCCAGCTTCCTCCCTCATGAAGATGCTTAATCTGCTCATTCCTTTGAATATCAAAGCCACAAAGCTCTGTGCTTCCTCCTCTCTTCATCCCTTTTGTTCCTTCAAAAAATTTTCATATTGTAACATAAGCACCAACCACAAATCCACCAAACCTCTGGTTTGCAGTAGGTCATCAAATCTGTTTGGTGGCTGGTACTTCCCATCCACCTTTCCTGCCTTGAGCCTGCTGATGGGCATGGCTGACACACATTGGCTTATTCATGACAGACCATGGTTTTCAAAGGATCTTCAGGTGCCTTTGGCTGTCTGAGGCTTGGCTGGCCATGAGCACAGGGCACCCTGGCTGCTCCTGTGGTTCTCTGGCCTTTAGCACCTCACCTGCCAGGGAGAGGGGCTGTGAAACCCAAAAGTTGTTTGAGCACACCTCGCACACATTTCCCTGGATAAGATCCTCTTCCTTTCTGACAGCCCCAGGTTCAGCCCACCCAAGGCAGACGTGTGACATTGAAAGGCAAATATTTTTTAAGCTGGGGGAGGGCGAAGGAAACATAGCCAAGAGCTAAGTGAAAGTAGAGGACAAGAACACAGAGAAATTTTCGAGCTGGCTGCTCTGCAGGTGAAGGACGAGACTGAAACAGAACCGAAGCTGCTCACCAGACCTTTGAGGCCATCTGAGGTGAGACAGAATCAGCAAAGATTTCATTACTCACAAATCCCTCCAGATGTCTTAAATAATTCATAGCAAGCACTGGGACACAGAGACCAGGAGTTCCATTAGGAGGCCCATCGGGTTGTTTTTTGTTCATTAGGGTGAGTCACACAAAACACATTATTACATAAAGCAGGATGTCTCATTAATGACATCAGTCTGGGGCTATAATGTACCAGTGCCTGGGAGAGCTCTGGGAGGCTCAGTCCTTGTCCTCATTGCCCCAGAGAGTCCCACAGTGTTTCTCTGCAGAAAGTCACCCCTCAGTCCCAGCCATGCTGTCCCTGGGGTCTGGCTGTGACTCTGCCTGTGGCTGCTGGGCCTTTCCCCAGCAGTGTCACCTCTCCCATGAGCTGTCCCTGAGCACAGGAGTCTCCTCATGCTCACCCCAAGTAGGGCACAGCTCCAGCTGGGCACCCAGCTCTGACACCAGCGAGGGAAAACCCATCCCTGAGCTGAGCTGCTGCAGCCACTGTCAGCTCTGGGAATGCAACAGGGGCTAAAGGAGCAGCGTGGATCTCTCCAGCATTTGGAATAACACGGCAGGGCTGCGCTGTGGATTTTGGAGCACGGGAAGCTGGAGCATTTCAGCAGCAGCTGCCGGTGTTTGCCCACACAGGCAGGTGGTAGCTGGGCCCGCCAACTTCAGAGGAGACCTGGGACCCTGGATTTCCACAGCAAGGCCAGCCCAGTTAGCACAAATGGTGGTGCAGAGGGGTGCTGCTCACTTCAGTCCTGCCTCCTGTCGGTACCCAGATGAGGGGAGATGAATTTAATGAAGAAAAAATACCTTGCAGTGCATGGGGAGAGAGCCCGGGTTCCTCCTGTCACTTCTGTGGAGACAGGAGAGAGAGACCCTTCCTGGGGAGGAACCAGCAGTAGCTGGGAGCTGTAGGCTGGCAGCCCACCCCATCTGTGCAGCCTCTGCCCACCTTTGGAGCTCAGAAGTGCAGCTCCCTCCTACCTTTCCAACAAGAATTGTTGTTATGGGAGACACACACCACTTCACAGAGTCAGCGTTCAAAAGCTACACCATCCTGTGGAAGCCCACTGCGACCTCAGGGTCAGAGGGTGAACTAAACAAACTCCCCAGTTCCCTGCAGGCTCCTTTCTAGTGTCCTACAGTTTTCCAGGCAGGAGTGTGCTCTGTGATGGATGCTCATACCCTGCAGTGGTGTGAAACAGAGATCAGAGACGTGAGTGGGAATTAGGTTTCACTGTTTGGCACAGGAGAGGATCCTATAAATGATTCAGGGGAGCATCGAGGTCTGCACCAACAAAACCTTTCAGAACAGCACTCACCCCATGCCAGGTCATGTCCAGACTCCACACTTGGACAATACCAAAATATTGTTGCCAGGACAGTCTTGGTTGCCTGCACAGAATCTCTAAAATTTACTGGTGGGGAGAAGGGAAAAGGTCAGGGAACCTCCTCGTGTATTTTGCTCTCCAGCAGCTATTCCATGTGAGTGTATCAAAATGCAGCAGCACTGACAGGGACAGATGATCTAGAACTCCCTGCATTATTAATATACAGTGAAAGATGAGGCAGCTTTTATGAAAAGTATCTCTTTGCATGTTTAATACACGATGCTCTAACCTCAACACACTGCCACTCATGATGCTGTGTTAAAACTTAGCCAATATTTTAAGTCCCACACCGAAAAGAAGAGAAAATATTTGCTGAGTTCAAACACTCCCTAATGTTCTAGGGTTGGAAATGGGACTGTTGAGATCAGGAGAACAAAACAGGAAGGTGGGGGGAGAAAATTCAGTGACAAATGCCAATGGAAGTGAAGTAGAAGGGGAAACAAAGAGAGGAGAAGTGGAGACAGAGTTCAAGATATGCCCAGACTCCACCAGCTCCAAGGCATTCAGCCTTCCCATGGGATACTCGGACTGTGACACAGAGAGATGCAGCACCACACCTCACAGCACTGGAAGGTGCTTCCTTACTCCCTGCTGAGCCTCCAGCTCTGTCAGGCACCATCCACTCATGGGTGCCTTGTCTAAGATGAGCAGTTCACCCCAGCACTCCACATCCCAGATTCCTATCCCATCACTGCACAAATGAACTCCATTCACTGCTGCAGCCTGGCTCCTGGAGGAGGCTTTCCACCCTCATCCTGAGCTCAGCCTCGTGACAACTAGAAAAAAGTTAGCACCAAAATCTCTACAGCAGCAGGGGAGCAGGGAGAAAAGATGGGGTGTGCCAGGCCCGTGAAGTCTTTCTTCTCCATGAACCCTGAAAGGCCACACTGTGCCTCATCCTCTAAAGGAAGTGTGAGTATGGCAGAGCCAAGCCTTTAAGCTCTATAGTAACCAAATCCCAGAAATACTTTATCCTAAGCTCTTTAGCATGGAGTGCCTGAGCAGCACGTGTAGAAACCAGCCCTAATGCTTGCAGACAAGCCAGGAGTCCAGGAGACATGGGTTTCTTCCTGTTATGTTAAGCTAAAATAGAATTATATGGTCTTTAGTTTACCTTGCCATGCAGGCACATTAGGCATGGATTTCTCTAAAGCCAGAACATCACAAGCTACCCAAACAACCCTGTCATTGCAATTTCACAATTTCCCTCTTTTGTGCATCTCTGAGCTCTGACTGCAGGAAAATTTCATCTCCTCAGCCCACTGCCATCTGGAGCAAGGTTCAGACTCAGTCACAAGCATAGTGGGAAAGGATATTTCTGGAGAACAGTGGGAAGGTTAACGATGAGTGTGCTTAGAGCTGGTGATCTCTTTCTGCGTCTCACTGTGACATTCTGGTCTCCACTGCATCATCTGGAACCACTCAGTGGAAGTTACTGGGAAGATAATGAGAGTTCTGAGATCTGACAAAATCTGGGGGCTGCAAACCCTCAGCCACCCAGGCAGGGAGAGTCTTCCCAGAAGATTATCAATCTCACATTATCCCAATTCATCCAGGAGACCGGGCTGGCTCCTAGATCATCTGCAGAGCATCAGCAGGAGATTCTCAGCAGCTGCAAGGACTTTGTGTCTGAGCCACCCCAGCTCTGGAGGGGACAGAGGCAGAGGGTGTTCAAATGGGCTAATTCCAGATTAAGCTTCACAGGGAACATCAAAACTTTAATTATTGGGTTAAAAATGGACATCAGAGGGTTCTTTGTAACCTCCTGCCATCGAGGAAACAGGTGGTACCCCCTGCTCTGCACAGCTCAAGTAACACATCAGCTTTCAAAGCACCCTCCTGCTGCGGTCTGGATCATTCCATCCTTCCTTCAGCAATGCCTGGAATCTCCTTGAATGGCTTCAGCTCCCTGACAACCTCCCTTGGCCATTTCAGTGCTTTTGCTCTTTCTGCCGTGGCCCTGCCTTACAAGGCGAGGCTCCTGCACACCCCACAAGGCAGAGACCAGGAAGAGAAAAGGAGGAGAGACGCTGATGCTGTCACCAGTAGGTGTTACAAGCCTGTGTCAGACAGGCTGTTTGCTTCTGCTGGGCTTAGCTGGAGGTGCTTGGATGCTTTTACACAACTTGACATCCACCCCTCAAATAAGCTGCATCCCCAAAAAGGCCAGAGACAGGCACATTTTTCTGTGATTCTATTTCCAGCTTTGCCCAGCACACAGCATGGGGAAGAAGAACAGCTGCAGCTCAGGCAGCTTCACAAGCTGTTGCTGGCAGGGCTGTTCCAGGCAGTGCCTGTCAGGTCGGGGTGAGCTGGACACTGGTAATCGGGCAAAGCTGTTGTTTGTTACCCCCTCGCGGTCTCTTGACTTTTCATCTTTATTAAAGACCATGCTGAACGATGGAATTAGCAAGGCAGGGTTCCTAATCCATTCGCTGCTCCTGCAATCCAGTCGCCTGCCCACGTGCTCATCCTCAGGGCTACCAATTAGGGGCACCAGCTGCTAGCCTGGATGCCAGGGCCAGGAGCTGTTAGTGCACAGACCATTAGCTTTAAAAGGCATTTGGAACTTCTGAACGCATTAGGTTGGTGTGATTGACATGCACTGCAGCCATATGTGGCTCGCTGGCCTTTCTGTCAACCATTTCTTCTCCAAAATTGTGTTGGCTTGCTGGAGCAATCTTGGTGGAGCATCTCATGAAAACATCTTACCCAGGGCATTCAGGTTCTGTATTAGTTAAAGAGCTGCTACCTGCTTTAACCAACTCCCTTGGCACCTTTCCTCTGAGACAGGAGTGGCAGTGGGTTGTATGAAAGGTTGAGGATCTGGTCTCTATTTTTAGCCCTGTCATTTAGCCAGTTAATGGTTCCAGGGAAGTCATTTCCCTTCTTTCTGCTTCAGCGACCCCATCTGTAAGGTGGTAATGATGAGTCTGTACCATAGGGTTTTAAGATCTATGCTTGTAAAAAATATAGTTAAACTCAGAATTACCATGTCTGCCTAAAGCAAGTATGGAGAGGAAGCCCCATGGGCCTTTGCAGCTGTACCTGCATGGATTTTTTTTTCAAATCCTCTTCTGCCGTGGCACCAGACCTGGGTCCACTCTGCTGATCTTGGCAATCTCTGCAGAGTCAGATCACTGGGGGCTGTTGTTGTCCCTGGGTCCCCAAGAACGCTGGTACTAGTGAGCTGTGCAAGCCATTACCTAAGAAGATACCAGGAGAGGATCACAGAGGGTGCTTTTATTAGGCACTTTATGGCTGATCAGTCCATCAACATGGCCAGAGGCATTTAGTCATTGATTTCAGCTTGTTTGCCTCACAGCATCTTCATTTCCTCAATCTCAATCGTAGCTCGGTGCTGGGCAAGCCACGAGCTGCTCACCCCAGTTTCCTCTCTAACCTGGGACAACCAGCACATCTCCTCTCCTTCTGCCTCTCCATCCTCCCAGCTGTGTCTCAGCTGGCTTCCAGGAGGGATTCTGCCACGAGGACCTGCTCTTTGAGAAAATAATAGAACTGGATTGGAGTCTGCCTGAGACCAGTGCTGGCACTCCAGGTTTGTGTTACTGAGGCCGTGCCAGGAGGGAGAGCAGGAACAGCAGGCTGTGAGCTCTGCGTCCTGTGGCAGATGGGGGATGTCCATCAGGAGACACCTGGCTGCCCAAATATTAACCCTGACCTTCAGGGATGAGCCAGGTGGCAAACCAGAGCCTTAACTCTCAAAAACAAGTTAAAAGCCTGTCTGAGCCCACTGCAGCCTGGCTGCGGGAAGATCCTCCCCTTTTTTTCCCAGCTTTTTTGTTTAAACCAGAGCCATCATGGAATTTGGAGTTCTTGAACAAGATTTCTTTAAAAATCTCTAAAAGGAACATTATAATATGAAGTTCTGATGGAATTTCCAGGCCTTCCTGCTTTCTATAACTGGCAAATACCAGCAAAAGTATTTTAAAAATATTTCAATATGATGGCCCTTAGCTAGATTCTTGACATGCAAACATTAAATCAGTGTCACTCTAAGCTGTTTTTTAATCTTGGGTCTGGCAGATTTTTCCAGCTCAGGACAGTTCTTTTGTCATTTGAAATAACTCTTCCCTCAGCAAGAAACACATCCTTCAACTTACCCAGATGGTCTCCTCCTCCAAGCTAGAATAATGTATTTAAATTTATCCAATGGTTTTCATGACTCAGATTTCCCATAACTGGCTGGTTTTTAACCGTCCTCTGCTCCACCTGTTCAGACATCACAGCAACCCTCTCCCTGGCTCCTCAGTGCAGGAGAGGTTCACACAGCAGTTCCAGAGAAGCTTCGCAGTCACAAAACCCACAGTCTACAGCTTGATCTGTGGCAGTTCTGGAGAGGAACCATGGCTTTTAGAATCTGCTTCAAAGTTTTGTTTCTTCTGGGGAGGAAAGGTTCATCCTGGAAGCAGCCATGTAGACCTGTTCAAACAGATGGAAAAGCACACTTTTAGTCCACCACAAAACTCCGTTCCCTGAATATTTCTCATCTAATTACAAATCCAATCTAACAGAAAACTCATCCAGCAACCACAAACACAGCAACCTCACTGTCCCCATGAATAGATCATTTTCTGGTTTAGACTACAGAAGAGAAATGCAAATCCTCGTATACAGAGGTTTCATTCTCTGAGTGGATTGCATCAGAACAGCAGGCAGGGATTTTAAACAACACATGAGGATCAAGGCACCCCTCTGCACAGCTGTTCCTTGAGATCTGAGCTCCTGCACCACAAGGGTCCTTTGGAAAATGTCACCGGGGCCTGCCAACAGGACTCCTACTGAAACAAAGGTATTTTTGGAAAAAAAAGTGTCCCAAAGTCTTACTGACATTCAATAAATCCTTTGAAACTGCTGACAGGAATGTGAGGTGGCTCATCATGGGCTGGAGCAGCTGAAAGCCAAATGCAGGGAAGGCAGGTGGGAGAGAAGATGAAGTGAGATGAACAAGTTAAGAGAGGATGGGGTGGAAAGAAGAGGGGGAAGAGGCTGGATATTGCTTGGATGAGCTGTTAGTTTGGTTTTAAATGCAATCTGGAGTTAGAGAATGCAGAAGTTAATTAAACTACAGGATATTTTCCTGCCACCATTTTCCATAGGCTACTTCCAGCTGCCACAGAAATCTCAAGCCATTTAAAACCATTCCTCTGTCCTAGCCCAGATCCCACAGGGCACCAAATGCACAAACCTCAGCAAGAACCTGCCTCCAGAAAAGGACAAATGATGGCAAACAAAGCCTTGCTTCAGTAGCCCAACAGCTCTGAGGATGTGGCACAGTTTACTCCAGCCAGGGTGGGCTGTATCAGCCTAGAGATAAACAAGGTAAATGTCTGGAAGCAGAAACCCAAATGAATGAGAGATGCTGCATGTTAGAAAATTAACCCCTTTGCCATAAAAGACAAAACAGGAAGGGAAGATCAGCCAGGACTAACAGGCAAGCAACTCATTACAGAGTAAATAAACTCTTCAACCATGTGCACAATCAGACAAAAACCACAAACATAAGGTAGAAGTTTCGGTAGCAAAATGTTGACAAAATTACCATACATCACCTCTCGGCTCAAGCACCAAAGTTCTGCTGGAATATGTCAAAATGGAGCTGGTGGGGAGCCTTCCACACTTCTTATTTTAGGATGTGAGGAATATTTTGGGATTAAACACAGAGCACAGTAATGATTTCACTCAATCTGTCGTGGCAATACCTCGCCCTTACATCCTCTGACCTTAGAAAGACAATAATTTGTGAGGCTGCCTGATGCTCATCCATCCTTCAGGATGTTCAGAGGTGCAGCTTTGCCCCTTCCATCAGGCACCTACTGAACCTGCTTGGGCTGTGTCCATTAAAAACCTGGACCCTGCAGCCCAGAGGACAGTGAGAGATGGATGGTGCTGGCATGCAGCCACTTCCAGGGAGAGGCAGGATCAGCCTGCCGTGGACAGAGACAGACTCATGAAACCTGCAGGACTGGCATGCAATCACCTTGCTTGCCAGACTTATTACAGACGAGTCGTGTGTTTCCAGTGTTCTGCCCCTAACCAGGGCCAGAGCTGGCATCTGCACTCCCAGTGTCTGTCCAAGGTCAAAGGAGGCAGAGGCAGGTGATGCTGTGGTTGGGAGAGAGGCCATTAATATGGTACTCTTTTAATTCCAAAATATTCATCGTATCGTAAAATAAGGTGCTGGGAAGGAAGCTCCCACTGGCCTGAAAGCAGAGCTCAGGGTGGTGCATCTTCAGGAAGTCAGGGAGTTTGTTCAGAGCAGAGTGGCAGTGACGGATGTGGGCAGAACACATAGTTCTTCATTAAACTGTGATGAGTTAATGAGCTACTGTGGCCTTTTCCTGGAGATCAACCTGAAAGTGCTATTTGGACAGGCAGGGATATGCTTTCAATGTTCTTGCATTTAAATTTCTTTTTATTTTTTTTTTAATCTGGGATTTGTGATTGGAGTTTTATTCTTATAAGTAATTTCTACAGCTTTAAGATGCTTCCATATCCATCCTCCCTAATTTCCACTCATACCATGAAGTCTCAGCATATACACTAACTAAAATTTTGGTGGATGTCAAGAATTTAGGAGCTTCCTGTGGGGAAAAAAATAGCAAGCAAGAAATCAACTTTAAAATAAAAGTAAAAGAGAGGATGAAAGAAAAGAAACACAAACAGCCAGATAGTAGTGATTAACCTGATTTCATCCAAACTCCCCCCAAAATGAGAGTAGTCTTCAAAAGTCAAGCACAGAGCACTACTTCACGTTCTCTGCATTAACCTTTAGAGTTCAAAATGCTCATCTGTTCCTCTGTCCCCTCGCAGTGGCGTTTGCAAATGACACAAACATTTGCCTCTGCTCTGAGCTCTCCCTAATGCAGCCCAGCCTGCGCACACCTCACAACAATTTTCTCTCGAGCAAGTTCAAGGCCAATTTGCTCACGCTGGCGTCTCTCTGTCATCACATGTGTCAGCCCAGTCGCTCCCAGCTCGGGTGGGCAGCAAGGAGACAAAAGGTCACCTTCTACATACAGTGTGTTCTCCAGGAGGTAGGAGAAAGCAGGAGAAAGCCCAAATTTCCCTCTACCTGACAGGAATCGAATGCTCTTTCCTCTTTTCCTTTGCATTTCATTCCCCACGCTGCCAGTGAGGCTTGGTACCTCTGGGAGCAGGTGAATGTGCTCGGGGCAAATGAAAATGAATCAGATCCACTGCAAAGCTGTGGGGGTTGGTGCTGCTGAGCTGTAACTCCAGAAGTTGTGATGCCTTTCCTTAGAAAAAGGATCCCTCACCAGCCTTTGGGTGCTCACAGTGCCTTGACACTGCCAAGGCTGTGCTGGGCACTGAAACTGGGTCTGGTTCAGAGAATCACGGAGTGGTTTGGCTTGGAAGGACCTCGAGAGCATCTCATTCCACTCCCTGCCATGGGCAGGGACACCTTCCACTGTCCCAGGCTGCTCCAAGTCCTGTCCAAACCAGCCTTAGACACTTCCAGGGATGGGGCAGCCACAGCTTCTCTGTGCCAGGGCCTCCCCCCCCTCAAAGGGAGGAATTTCTTCCTAATATCCCAACTAAACCTACTCTCTTCCAGTCTGCAGCTGTCCCCCCTTGTCCTGTCACTCCAGGCCCTTGACAGAAGCCCTTCCCCAGCTCTCCTGGAGCCCCTTCAGGTACCAAAGGGCTGCAATAAGGTCACCCCAGAGCCTTTTCCTCTCCAGGCTGAATGATCCAACTTCTCTCAGCCTTTCCTCACTGTGGTGTGCTGTGTCCACTGCCCACAGAAGAAACAACCTCTGTCCCATCCAAGACTGGCTTGGGAGGGAGACAGGAAAATGGCTGGAGAGGGGAGAGAAGCCAGATCATCCATCTTTATTGGAAAAGGATCTTATCCTTACTGCAGATAGAGCCATGGGGATTTTCTTTTTTATCCTTGAGGTTTATTTTCTTAGTGTTTCTGTCTCTGACACAGGTCAAAAGGGATTGTGGGGAAAAATATAAATGATACTTCTAGCGTTTTATAAAGGGAGCTGTATCAACCCGGTGATTCAGGGAGAGCAGAAGACAATGGGATGGTAAGGAATAGAACAGAGCTTGGAGATTTATTTCCCGTTAGAGTGAGGCAGATGGAGAAGAGGGGGCCACAGGCAAAGGCAATTGATTTGATGGGGAACCAGAACCAAAATGTAGAAAAGGAAAAAATCCTATCAAGACAGACTAAAAGTTTTTAAGTGAGAAGTTTCACTCCCCAAAGAAAAGGGGCCTATTCTACAAAAGGACAGGTTCAGGCACACTCCCAGTTTTAATGGAACTGTTATTATTTTTCAGTTTGCATTGAGTAACCAATCCAAAAAAGTGTTAGCACCACCAGTAAAGAAATTAAGTTGCAATACACTTATTTCCATTGAAAACACAGGTGAAAGCAAAGGCTTATGTGCAATTCCCCCATCACTAATACCTAAATTTCCAACTATTTTTAAGTCTGAAATTAAAAAAAAAAAAATTAAGGAAAAACATTCTCAAGGAAAGCAAGCTAGATGCTATGGAAAGTAAATCTACAGAAAGTTTTAAATGATTTTTTTTTCCTTGACCTCTCTTTATCTATTAAAAGGTTTTATCTCCCTCTACCAACCTTGTCTTAATGTAACACTTAACCCCCACTAATCACACATACTTGAAACAACCAAGCCTCTTTCAGAACAGGAGAGGGGTCTGTGACCTGCAGAGCCAGTGCACCAGGCTGGCAGAGGGATGCACCTCAGCTGGCTCAGGAAAAGGGACCCATTCCTCCATCCCTCTGCTCTTTCAGGTGTGTTTTGTTGTGCCTCTAACTGTGCTCACCGAGCACCTCATCCCTCCTCATTGCATCCCTCATCTCTCCTTCCTGAATCCCTGATGCTTCCTCTTGGCCTGGGAGATGTTTTCAAAGACACTAAAATAGGCAAATACAGACAAACGCCCACATGGTACAAATTTAGTAACATGAATTGGAGAAAATACTTGGTTTTTTTCCATGCAGGCTGTTCCAGCACAGGAAACAATTGGTGCAAACTGCACATGCTGCAGCATGTGGCAGTGCACAGCAACCCAGCACAGATTTTAGCAGCAGCAGCAGGAGCTGTGAGGAAGCTGATCTGTAGAAACCAGCATGAAGTAAGGAAGCAATGAAGACACCAAACTCTTTTACTGTGCAGCCAAACCAAATGTCTTTTGGTCCTTCATGCATGAGTCTTCTAAGTGTAAACTTTTCACAGTAAGAGAAAGGAAATCATCCTCAGACTTTAGCGAGAAGAATGACTCAGATAGCCCCAGGCAGCAAAGATCTGAGCAGATAAAGAACAGTTTGTCACTGCCTTTGGAAAAGTATCTGCTGATTTTTGTTCTTGTGCAATATTGCTTTAAGCTACAGAGAGGTTAATGGCAGATCACTGAGAAGATGCTATTGTGTTGTTTCTTCTCACGATGCTTCCTCCCTTCTTCCATAGGTCTAGGGCGAAGTGGGAGATGGACTGGCAGTGGAATCCTCATCCCCACTCCTTAAGCAGAGGTCAGCCCAGCCCTGGGTCTGAGCTTGGCACTGGATCACTGGATCTCTATTAGTCTGAGAATGAAATGGAGCATTGCTTTTGTAGGCTCTGTTCCAATGCAGTTTTCAAAAGCACAAGAATAAAAGCCAAACATCAGCCAGCTCCCTGTGACTAACCCAGGAACCCAGGGCATTTGTTGGGAATCTGGGGTAGAAAGGGCAGGGAAAAATATCTTGAGAATTTCCATTATTTGAGTATGTCAGCGCTTCCCATCTCTGCAATGGGCAGAGTTCCTCAGAGGAGCCCCTGGCTGCTCTGGGCCTAACAGCAGCAAATATCTCCTATTGCAAGTGAAAATCGTGTGCGGAGAAGACAGTCAGTGAAAACAGGTGAAAAAGACAGTGACAAACAGAAAAGTGACTGAAGAACCACAGGGTAGAATCCTGTCCTAAGACGGCAGCATTCCCACTGGTTTCCATAGATCGTCGTGAGTTTTTTCATTAGTGAAGCATCCAGACTGGCACAGAAGGATGTGTCATGAAGGATTTTGTTCCTGTTGTCCATCATTCCTTCTCAGTGCCACCACGGTTGTAAGAGATCAGTTAAGGTGCCCCATCCTGCTCTGATGTGGAAGTGGCTACAGCCTCTTGACCTTCTCCACTAGCTCTAGGACAAGGAATAGGGCCTTTCCCTCTCCTGCTCGGGCAGGATTTCTGGCATTTGTCTCAGAATGACGAGTGGAGCATCACAACTCTGCCTCACAAACATGATAGGTTTTGATGAATGCTTCATCAGAGACAGATGAGATAGGATGGAGAGCACAATCTCCCTCTGCCCTGCACCAGAATGTGCCTGCACTCCCCTCTGGCACAGCCTCCACAGGCTGCCTCAGTGCCCAGGGACCAAACCTCATCCCCACCATCCCCCAGCAGCCCCAGGGGGAAATGAGATCAGCTGATCTCCTGCTTAACCATGGGAGATGGGTTCCCCAGAGCTTCCTTCCAGCTCTGCAAATCACTCATCCCAAGCAGAGCTTGGCTGGAAGGCGCCTCATCCCTTCCAAGACTCGGAGCCCTGCCCTCCTCTTCCAGAGCCATTTATTTGGAAAGGGCAAAGAGGGGTCCCAGCAAAGCCATGACTAATGCCTGGCTAATTCCCAGCAGGAGGCAAAGCAGCTCCCAAGGAAACAGAGCCTTCTGCTTTCCTGACCCAGGCTGTGACAGCTGAAGAGAGAGCTTGCTCTTACCAGCAAAAATAAACACTTTCCTCATCCGAGATCAGAGAGGGCAGCTCCCCTCCTGATTTACATCTGCAGGGCCAGCGGTGCCGGGGCAGATGTCAGGGCACTGAGTACACCAAGGACCTGCCACAGAGCACTGCAGGGATTAACCCAGAGGAAAAAGCTGGTGTGACCCCTGTCCTAACCTCTTTAGAGTTAAATGCCGAAGTAATTGCTCAGTTTTTATTGTCACATTGGGTAAAACTCACCTTCACTTTCCCCGAGTAGTTGTTGCCTACTTTTGGGTTGACCTGTCGAGTCCTTACTGCAAGATTCATCACATTCAGAGATGTGGAACAGCTCCCAGATTCCATAAACACCTTCAGGAGAAGCTGCTCTTCACCTGAGCCTACAAAGAAGGTTCTGAAAGTAGCAAACAAACAGCAAAAATGGCATTGCTACATAAGTGGAAAATACAGGACGTGAGCTATTTACATCAAAAAAGCACCAAGGCTCAATGAAGTTGAAGAAATAGCTATTAAAATGAAGAATACTTCAAATTACAATTCGTTTCCTTCTCAAATGTGTATTTATAAATTAAGTATTTGCTGTGTTTTATAGTTCCTACATTATCAGGTCATTTGTAAATTCCAACATCTTTACATGCATTTTAAGCCCCATTTGTTCTTCTACTGACAATTAATACTTCATTCAATTAATATTTTTACATTTACCAGGGAGGTATAAAATCTTTCATCTTTGCAAAAAAAAAAAGCCTTTTAATCACCTCCAGTGTTGTGCTGCAGGCAATATTTTGTAGGTGATCTTGGAAGCTGGGAAACAATTACACAGAGCTGGAACTGCCAACACTCTCTCCATTTGGAGGAAATTCCAGCATTTTAGGGCCTTGTCTTTAGAAGGAGGGATGTTGCGCAGTAATTGTGCATTTTGCCCTTAAAAACTTGCTTTTCCTCTTTCTAGAAATGTCAAATCTCTTGTCCTGTCCAGTGTGCAGGAGCACTAAAGGACCTGCCTTCAGCCCCTAATCCTAGAGGATATTTTCCTCCTTGGAGGAGCTGATATGACAGGCAGCACCCACTGACGGGCCTCTAAAAAAAAGAATAATTCAGAAGCTGGTGTGAACCTCACTCTTTCCAGGCTTTTCCCTTCTGCAAGGGTTGATTTCAAGGAGCTCTGCACGCTCCAGGGTGTGAGCAGAGTGTCTCTGTAGAGTAACGTTGCAAAGCAGCTCTGCCAAAGCTCACCAAGTCTGAACGGCACGAGGAATTCACATCAGCAAGGAACAAGTACCTGAGAGCATGAACTGCACAGTGAATGGCTCATGGCTTCCCGTACAAAAAGGAAAAAAGGAAAGTTCACAGGGTAAAATATCACAAGGAAGGAAAACTATTTCAACCATATAAATGACAAGCATATTTTAAAGAAAATGGGGTTTAGTTTAGCAGAAGTAGTTTGAGCCAGGAGTACTTTGCGGGTACAGAGGGAACCCAGGATCCGCCTTTGCTTTCATGATGCTGTGCCAACACAGCCCCTTATGCAAGAGAGGACTTTCAAATCCTTATTTCAAAAAATAGGTCAGACAGAGCTCAAACACTTCCTTCTTGAAACACAGCTTAATGTGGATTTGAGTGACTATCGTGGCTCAGCGCCAGGCAGCAGCTTCAGAGACGTTGCTGAGAAACGTCCTTCAACCTTCTTTTGCTTCAGTCTTCATTCTTCAGAGAAGGAGGGTAAAGCAACAAGACTGAGAGGTCTCCATCAAGGAAATATCCCAAGGAATAGGTACATCCAGCAGCTCAAGGCATTCGTGGCAGGTGATGTGTCTGCTGGTTCTGCTGCTGGACCATGAATTGTCTTGAGGGAAGCAGAGGGAGCTGCTGTCTGTAGGTGGGATGAGGAGAAAGCTGAAGCTCTGTCTGCTGCACAGAACTTTGAACGTGCCACATCAAAAGTTCATTTCAAACACAGGTCAGGATTGACTGGAGGGAGACAGAGTGGCAAAATCTTTTATCCATCCTAATTTCATGGCTAGAGAGAGGACAATGATTTTGAAAGGCATCAACACAAAAGTGTTTCATTATTTTGTTGCATTTTTTTCTTAATGCTGTAAAGTCTGACATATTCAATCGATTCTGTTTCTCCTGTTACATTGTGGATTAGTTAATTGCAGAAGCAAGAAAGGGTGCCTGATTTATTATGTATAGAGCTTTGAAAAACTACAAAAAGCAGAAGCATAGACAAGTCACCCAGCTCCTCACTAATGGCCTTCAGCAACGATGAAATGAGACTAACTGTAGTAAAAATGCAAATAAAAAGCAATGTATGAATTCAGGCCTCTGTCTTCATTAGAGAATCAGTAGGAAATGCATTAATTCAGGCAGCCAAAAGTAAAAAAAAAATAGGATAAACACCAGTCTGTCATATCTGTAGCCGTACCAGCAAAGAAATGTTGCCAAAATCCTACAAATTCCTAACCATATATATGGCAACTTACACCTCCCATCACCCCGGGTGGGCTCTAGTAGCCTGTGTCAACAGCCCAGAGAACAAGTCTCCAGGAAAAAAAAGGCCAGTTTCATCTGGGGACAGGAGGAGAATCTCTTGAAATCACCTCCATGATGAGAACGTGAAATTGTCAAGCCCCATCAAACTGAACTTGCACAACATTTTCATCGGACCTTTTGGCCAGTGCAGAAATCCCCACCCTGTCTTGGCAGCTGGCAAAATGCCTGTCTTGCTTCAAGGAGGGCTCCAGCTCAGGGACAGCACCTGCTCTTAGGGCCTCTCTCTCATGCCAGGGAGCAAAGCTGATCGGCAGCTGCATGAGAAATCCCCGAGGGAAAGACCCAAACCCCAAACTATTCCAGATAAGATAAATTCAGTGACACCAGCTGCTTTTGAAGAATCCATTACACAGCCATCAGCTCATGACAACTCTTGGCTCTTAAAGTCTGAATCAGTGACACAGAGGAGAGAGATCTTCGTGCAGCTGCAGAACATCAGGGCCCCTTGGTGGGGAAGCAGCTCCAATGAAGCCGTGAGCCTGTGCCAAACTTAGAGCTGAGAAAATGGACCTCAAAGCTGTGCAAAGCTTTCACTCGGTGCCTGTGCACGGGTATGGGTGTGAATCAAACTCCTACACTGTCTTTAGCAATTAGTACCTCCAGATAAAACACACCAGGGAGAGACTGACAGTATCAGAGATTTTGTGTGTGCTCTCCTGCCCTGATAGACATCGGAGCACTTTGCTGCTATTTTACATGTCCAAAATTTTGCCTGGATAAATAGACTTAGAATAGTTTGAATAAGCTGCACTTTGTCTTTGGAAGCTGGATGAGTCACATCATGAAGAAATGTTCTGGAAAAGGTCTACAGCACAATTACAGACAGAAAAATGAAACAAGTTGGCACTAAACAATGTATCAAGGGTAGAAATATCCAGACTAGGTTTGCCAAATGAGGCCTTTTCCCAAGTCTAATATTTATGAAAACTTGTTTCATATGAAAACAATCAATTGGATACGTGCCTTTTTAAATAATAAAATACATCCTTTTTTCTTTCTTTGTCTGGACACAGATCATCCCATGTAAAGGAAAAGAAATTGAGAAGTCTGAGCAGAAACTTGCCTGACAAGCTGGGAACACCCCTGAGAACATGACATAAATATTTGAAAATAGGATTTTATACTCTTCTGTTATTCTGCTTGTACCACAAGGAAGCAGGGAACCCCAATAACACACACACTGTAAGAGAAGGCTCGAGTTATAATTTTGTGTCTCTCAGGGTGCAGTGAGAAGTCCCACATTCCTCAGAGAGCCGAGTGGAGATTTAGCAGGTTATGTAGATCAGTTGCAGACAGAAGCAAAAATGGATATTCCCACCATTAAATATAGGTTGGAGTCTTAATAAGGCACAAAGTGAGGGAAATGAGAAGCTTTGAAATTGAAGTTATCATGTGCTGCAACTGCCAAAAGTTACATGCTAATACTTGCTTTTACTCCTCTCCACTTCAACAAAAACCCACTCCCCTCAGTTTCTTTCTGCAGGTGCAACTGCTCCTGCCTCACAGATTTGATCCCACTCTCTCCTTAGACAGTGGGTCCTCCCCCACCAAAATGAAACATCCTCCCCAAAATGCCCCAAACCCAACAACTTCACTATGGATCCAGCAACGTCGAGATGTGCACCCAAAGCCACACCATGGCGAAGGTTCAATCACTTCAGTAGCAATAAATATGAAAACGGTGTTATATGAAGCAAAGAACCTGTGGAGAGAGAACTAAAAAAACAAACAAAAAGACCCCCACAAGCACCATTTATAGGGGAACACGAGACCAAGGTGAAAACTAGAGAGCCTAAAGATCACAGGCAATTATGGGTGACTTTCTTGGCAATCAGGACTTGCAAATCAAGTCCACTTCCTGCCCTGGTGGCTGACTGCCAGGAAGAAGTTAATTAACCATCACTAACAAATGTGCTTGTATGGTCTAGCCTAGCCTTTAACTAGCTGGCTCCACCTCTCCCTGGCAGCTTCCCTTGACTGACCTCCTGTAATTGCCCATGGGCCAAATTCATCCTTGGGAAAAGTCCTTTTATCTTGAGTTTGCACCAAGAATTCATTTGGCCGTAAAAATATGCTCTGGCATTTTCCCCATAAACTAAAGGAAATAATAAAATCTTTATTTTCTTTTTTTTTCCAGCCTTCCTTCAACATCATTGACCTTTCCCATCTTACTCCAACCACCTTCACTTGCAGCCAGCTCCTTTTCTTTCAGCTGATTTTTGCAAACATTTGTTTTATTTCACATGTTGCTCACTGAACTTTTTCCAGTCCATGTGTCTTATTCTAAAGCTACAATTCACGAAATAGCCTAATTCTCCAAATGGTGCTGAACTGAGTGGAATAATTACCTTACTTGTTTTAGGCCTCTGCTGGAATCCAGAATTACACACTTGGAAAATTATGATTGTTTTATCTTCTTTTTTTCTTTTCTTCAGTTTCACAAGATGTGTGAAAGACAGGTTTTTATAAAGGACATAAACCCAGCCAAAACTATAATTACCACAGACAGAAAAGAATTCAGGGAAAAGATGATTTTATGATTAAGGCATTGGTGTAGAAACTCAGAAATTTAGATTCTTTTTGTGGCCCTGCCAAAACCTCTTTATATAACCTTTGCTGAGTTAATCCCTCTATTCCTCAAATAAAACACTCTGGCACTTCCCTGGTTTACGATTGCTGCTGCGTAAACACATTCATTCACATTTGTGAGATGTTCAAACACCAATAATCAGAGAACCACGGCGGCTGGGATGCTCGGAATCATCTGGCTGTATTTAATCATCTCTTGTCAGGAGTGAATGCAGCTTTAATCACAGGCACATGGGATGTGGCAGCATTGCTGCTGAGAAACGAGCTCCATAATAAAAGAAAAAAAAAACTGGGCAAAAATGATGCTCCTAATAAAAAATAGTTTGCAAATCAGGGAAGAAATACATAAATGAATCTAAGCATCTCCCCATCCCAGTTCCCCCAAAACAGGGACAGGTTCGAGTCTCTTACTAAAAAAACTTTATCAGAGCATCCATTCACGCTCCATTGGAGTTGAGTGAAGTCAAGAGGAATTACAGCAGCTCCCAACTTCTATCTTGATCTCAAGGAAAAGTACACAAAAGAAATGCTACTAAAGGCCTACACACAGTTTTTAAAACAGCCTTAGGTACAGGATGTCAGAGGAGCATTAGATGCACATGTTTCCAGGACAGGATGAGGACACTGAACCTTCAGAGTGAATTTCATCTAAAAACGCTGCGACTGAGCAAGGGCTGAAGTGAGAGAGCAGGAAAGTGAAGCCCTACAAGCCTGTAGGTTCACTGTAGGTTTGTCACTGCAGCCACCTCAGTGCCCTGCTGGCCCCTTTGGGCATGGACTAAGGCACATCCAGAAGATTTTTATCTTCCTCTCCACTCTGAACCATGCTCGCATCCCACAGTCATATAGAAACTGCTGCCACATCCTCCCACCCCTTTTCCTGGAGGAAAAGGCAAACTCAGGGGGGTTTCCCTTCTTCTCTCTTCCTCTTCAAACACCAAAGGCTTGGAAGGTTGCTGTGTCAACTGATCCTCCCTTCCTTTTTCATTGCTTTAATAAATTAAGCTGAGCAACAATAGAGATGAGAGAAAGCAGGACAATGTGGTAAATGTAGCAGAAAGAAATTTGAATTGTAATGAGGAGAGCTAATCAGGAAAAGAATGGACTATAGAAAAAAGCACTAATGAGTTTCTAAATAAATTCAAAAGGTTAATATTGTTCTATCTAACAAATAGGAGAAGAATCCTAATGTGAAATTAAAGGCCTCACTCCAGTGCCCTTGCAGCCATATGTTAAAGCTGTAACGCCCACTCCATTTACCCCTCTGTCCATCACATCCATCCTCTCCTGATACCTCTCAGGGATTGCTCCTGGAAATGGGATCTTTCAGGTCAGCCAGGTCTCTCAGTCTCTTTTGTTTCTGTGCATCAAATGCTTGGGCCAAAGTCAGTAATTCAATGGACAGACTCTCTTTGACTCGCAGAGTTTGCACCAAGTTTTTTGTGTCTCATTTATGTCGGCATCAACAAAACAGTGATCAAAATGCACTTTTCAAACCACAAGAGGTGTGTGGGTGTTTATGAAGTGATGGATTTGGGGGGATTTAAGCATGCTTATATTCCCTTTTATTAGCACGTGGATTTCCAGGGTGAGTAAAAAGCTAATGCAGGTTAACTGAGGAAAGAGCAAGTGAAAATAAAAGTTGATGAAAATAAAAAAGTTGGAGTGTTTCCTGTTTGTTTTAATTTATATGATGCCAGTAGTTCAAAATATAAAGCTAGGACTTCCTACATATAATCAAAAGTTAAAATAGTCAGATTCCTTTATGTCTGCTATTGCAAAACATGGTAAAAACTGTATTTCAGCCAAAATTTTGTGAGAAAGTAGCTCCTGTCAATAATTAAAAAAAAAACCCCAATTCCCAGCAAAGTAATAGACACACAGGCTTTCCATAAGAATAGAGGATCTGCTCAACTAATTTTTGCTTGAGGGAAGGAAAGAGTGCCATTATAATATCTTACTCTGAATATAAAACACCAGGATGACATCATACTTTGGGGAGAGGTCTGAGCACATCTGTGTGCGGGGCCGTCCATCTGTCTTCTGCTCTGCAAACAAAACCGAGAGGGGAGAGCCGAGGGCAGCTGCACATTTATCTCCCCCCTGGCCCCACGCTGGCAGGAGATGAGTTAGGTGCCATCCCAGAGCTGTGTAACCTCGTTACAATCCCGCTTTGCCCATGCTGATAAATCTCCCACATCCCGGGGGCACAGGCACAGGCTGACTCAGAGCCCGTCAGCTCCGCTCAGGACATGGCTCTTCTCCTCTGCCCCCAGCCACAGCCCCAAAGGGCAGAGCTGCAGCTGCTCACACCTGGCCATCAAGGCATCCCTTTACACCTGTCACAGGAAATGAGGAATGTGAAGATTTTCTTCCAAGTGTGGGAATTCTTCCAAAGTTAGAGCAGAACTCCCGTGCCAAGACTGACCATGTTATGTATTATTCACGGCAACCTTGCGAAATGCTGCTCAGCCACTCACCGGCCATGAATAATTTTGTTTGACAGGCAGGTTAAATACTTTAGCTTCCTGATCCTCCTCCTCCTCCTCGCAAGGAAGGAGGGCAGTCGTGGGCTGCCCTGAGAGGCATCATGGCAAGGATGTTTAATAGAGGCTTCGGTGGAGTTCAACCCTGGTAGGCAAAGACTGAATAACAAAAAGAAAAAAACTTGGACCCAAGAGATTGGAGTGGGAAATGCACAGAGACAGAGACTTGACTGTCAAGACATGTAAACTCTTTGTGAGTGACCCTCTGAACATCAGCAGGAGATATGCACTTCCCCCGGGTCAGTTATGGAGAGCTCACCAGAGCTCCTCAGCGTGTCCAGCCCAAGCCATGAGGGAAATAAGATGGAAAGCAGAGGAGCAGCTTGTGCTCCTGAGCCCAAGGTGGATGTCTCACAGGCTGAATGTCTCTGGCACTACTCTCTCTGTAAAAGCTTAAATGCAAAAAAAATCTTCCTGAGACAAAAGGCACGGCAAGGAAATTGCTACGTGTGAATAAACAAGACAGTTGCATAGCTCATCATAACCCTAATGATGCTCCCTAAATCGTGCAGGCCCATCACCTAAATCTATTGGCCACATTAGCAGACTGCTGAGTGTGGGAAATATGGAGAGGATCATTTTTAAAGGGTTTTGCGTGCAATGCTCATTGGGAACCCTTTGAGATGGAGTCTAAAGCAGATGGTGAAATAGGAAAATTATTCACGTTAATTCTTTAGCAGCCTAAAATAAATTTAGAGAATAATGAAATAATGAAAGCCCCATTCAGCCACATTTTCGCTTTTGCAGCAGTCATCAAAGTCCTAACAGGGAGGACCCAACGCTGCTGCATTCCACACACAAAGCTGCTGTGTTAATTGGTTCAAAGACACTGGAGCAGTAATATCCTGGAAAAAAATATAAGGTCATCCCTTTCATTAGCTATTGTTCAACAAGCTGATAAAAGAACAAACAAGCTGAAACAGCAAATAAACCTCACAGTGCTGAATGCAGATCTCTTTCAAGCTTCCTTCACACACATTTCCTACAGAAAAACATCTGCTTTGAGCTTCTCATCCACTCTTCAAACTCTTGCAAAGGGACAAGAACCCTAGTCTTCCGTTTTAGAGACAAGGAAACCAAATCATTGCTTTCATCCAGAGGGGGAACAGCAAAGTCAGGACTACAGCCTGGCAAATCCAATCTAAAGTTTTCCTGCTCATTTTGCAGGAGGACCAGCTCTTTGGGTGACCTGGTGAATCAAACCACCAAAGTCTCCCGAGCTGAACACAGTGGTCCCAGCTACATAACATGGTAGCCTGGGAGGTTTTCCTTCACCCAGATGTTCCAGAGGATCTGAGAACCATGCCCAGGGGAACCTCATTCCCACAGAAAGAGGTTATACAAGATTTTATTCACCATCTTAAACACAAGAAGCAAATAAAGAACATTGCAGAATTCATAAGACGTTCTTGTGTGAGAGCAGCACAAAGCTCTGTGAAACTGCTGAAAGCAAATGAGGGAGAATGTAAATGTTTCATACTAAAAATGCTAAAGTTCACTCCTAAAATCACCAACACCAGAGTCATCCAGTATCAAGATATAATATTTACTAAAAGGCAATCTCTGGCTCAGTTTTTGCTCCTGACACTTTACAGCCCTGTTGCTTTCTGGCTATTTTATTTCCTATTAGTTTTTCGCACCGTGAGTAAAACTTACCAAGGCTTACAAACCCTCGAAGCCGAGCTTCTCGGAGCACCTGTCCATGGTCCTGACGCTGTTGTAATTTTGTGCTCTCTAATGCCCCACAGTCAGTGTGCAGAGCTCACTCACACAGGGAGAGCTGCTTCATTGGTGGTTTTCCCACCAGGTAAGGGCTGGGATAAGCAGCCAGCTGTTTTCAGTGGATAAACATGTGAGGACTTGCATCAGCTGGACAGAGCCCCCTGCCTCATTTCCCAGAACCCAGCAATGGTGAGACACCTCCAGCACTGCCCAGTGCCTGTGTGGATTCCCTCTGCAGCCCAGGCTCACGGGTGAGAGCCACCAGTGGTGGTGGAGCTGCTCCCACCTGCCTGACCCCTCCCAGGGCTCAAAGAGGATTCAAGGACTGTGGCTTGGGACGATACCATACATCAGCTCAGCTCTGGGGACTGCACTTCTGCTCTTAGTCCATGGTTGGTGACAGCAAGGGGGACTCAGGAGAGCCCATGCTGATAAGGCCAAGGCACTCAGTGCTGGCCACACACGGCTCTCTCAGCTCAGCTGTGCCCTCGACCCTTTGTCTGTGCTTAAAACACCACTCCAGCAACACACTCAGAAAATTCCCTGAGCTGAGGCCCTCCTGCCCTGCTCCGAAATGAGGAATCCTACTGGAAAAAAAGATATGGGAGAAAACTTCCTCTGTGTTCTTCTTGTTTCTTCCCAACATTAGCTGAAAGTTCTGAGCCCTGGAAAAAGCACAGCTTGGTAAAGGTCATGATCTGAATGCAGATTATTCATGGACATGAATTTATCTGATGAATTATTCTAAACACATCATTCAGCTGCTGTGGTGAGCACATATAGGATGTGCCTCTGCAGCTACTCTAAATACAAAGCAGGGCATTAAATAAGGACAGTCACTTGCTTGGAAGCACAATATTTTATTTGCCACAAATATGCTAATTCTTTAATTTTCAGTCTCTATGCCAGCTAGAAATACAACCTGAGCAAGATACATTTTCTTGTAGCTGATTACTAGGTAGCTTATCAAAATTGATATATTAGATTTTAGGCCCTAATTCAGTGTTTTCTTAGACTCTTATGCAATTTTGATCCCATGGTAATGGATTTTGAGTTGCTTACAAACATGTCAAGACTATCATCTGCCAGCCATGTCCCCATGCTGCTCATTATTTATGCCTACTGAGCAAATTTATTGGCAGGTTTGTCAGAAAAGGCAATATTTTTTCCAGTGCTTTCTAAATAAATATCAAGAGGCAGTGAAGAACCAGCCATTTCAGTGTCTACACCAGCCTCCTGGTATATCTCCAAGTTCCTGGACTCCAGTTTACAGCACTCAGACAATAAAAGCAAAACCAGAGACCCCTTGTCATTTAAGACTTCTTAAGTTTCACTAGTCCTGCTGTTAGTGCTGTATAAATCATTTTTAAAAGGCTGGTTTCTGTCACTGTGTCTCTACTGAGCACAAGGTCTCACTGGGAGGGACCAGAGGCGTCATTTTCAGTAGGATCTGGGGAGGTTAGAAAAATTTATTCAGTGTGTTGTAGGTAGGCCTGGTTGGAGCTAATCAAATTACACAGGAATTACGGGAATGGTCTCTGAGGAGGAAGGCACCAGGCCTCGTTCCAAGAGGAATAAACTGCAGCTCACCAAAG
Organism: Falcunculus frontatus; assembly: GCA_013398115.1. NCBI lineage: Eukaryota > Metazoa > Chordata > Aves > Passeriformes > Falcunculus > Falcunculus frontatus. The sequence continues at coordinate 1,733,738 of VZRV01001872.1, read as the reverse complement.
CCAGGAGGCTCAGGGGTACTGACTGCGGACTGCAGCGTGTAATTCCTGCTCAGGGGTGCCCTGCACATGGTTAATGACACCGACTTCAGTGTCCTGCCCCATCTCGTAACTGCTTCAGCCTGAGCTGCAGCAAGTTTAGGAGCTGGGACAACATGGAGATTTCAGCTCAGGGCCACCTCTGAAATCAGCAGCAATGTGGAATCATCCCTTTCTTGACGAGTTATAGAAGTATCCCCAGAGGCTTTGAGTGTCTCATGGTGTTTGTAACCCCTGTGGTACTCAGCCACGATAAATAAGGGATGGGAAAGTTCACTATCGCCACATTTTAGAGACAAATCTGCTGTCATCCCATGGGGCTTGTGACTGTTGTTAGATTTAATGCTTGAGTCCATCATCAGCACAGAGAAGTTTAGGAGACGGAGAAAACAGAAAAACTATTTTAAAACAAGTGCAACTCTTTGGATCTCATGAACAGATAGAGTGTGTTGTTGGGTCAGGACAAATATTCAATTTGATTCTTATCTTATCCAAACTCCAAATCTCTTGTTATCAGTTACTTTCCAAGGCACTGTACAAGTGAGCTCTGAACCTACATTTAGAAAACACAGAAATAAGAGAACTCTTCTGCTTCCTTCCGCAGGAATTAGCCCAGCCCAGACTCCCAACAGCCCTGGGGACCTTCAAAACCAGAACAAGCCAGAATGAAAGTCCAAAACTGCAGAAATAATGGCAGTATCTAAACATTACAAGTAGGTTTTCAGTCTTATCAGGGCAGATCAATATCCTGGTCACACCAGAAGGATGTAACCCTGCTGTACAAGACTAAGAGCTTTCTTTGGATCTTTGTCAAAATATATTCAGGTATAAGGGACATTTTTTCTTGCATGTTCTCTTCACCATCCCATCCTACCACCTATAAAATTGCTTTTCCACTTATTCCACCGATGAGAGAAACCAAAACCAGCAGTACCTTAAGCCAGACATTTTTCTTGGCCATGTCCATTCCACTGAGCTAATTAGAAAGGTTTGATGTAATCAGCCCTTTGAAAAATACACATTTATTAAGTGGAAGCTGATCAGAAGAAAGATTCACTTTCATATCGTCTCTTGATTTTGAAATAAGAAGGTCAGAAAAATATTTGTAAAGTTCAAATAAAAAATGCTCGAAGTTAGATGAAGTATCTTCTTAGAAATGCAGGAAAACATCACTTCTGTTCAAGTAAACAAAATTAATTGACATGTTGCCTTTCCACTCACACCAGGGGGGTGACCACAAGTGGACAGCAGAGCAGATCCTCAGGATGCTCCCCTCCAGATCTGTGTTTTCTGTGTGAAAGTATCCCTGTACTTCTCTGAGCTGTGAGCAAAATGTACTTTTATATTTAGAAAAGTATCCTGGACTGACTAAAAGAACCTACACAAAGTCAAAAATTACCTGGGCTTTGTTGCTACAAGGCAAGGTTGGGGCACGAAATCACCACATCTTAAAAACATCCTTCCCCTATGGCCAAAGCACCACCAGCTGAATGAATCTTATGGTGTCAAAACACACAGAGCATCCCCAAGGCCTGTGGGGATACCAGGGAAAATTCCAGCACAACAAAAGGCTTTTCCTGTTGGAAACATGAAGGCTTGGGGCTTTCTCTTCTACATCTCAATTTTCCACTTACCTTCTTTTATAGCCCAGAGACAGCATGGATCCAGTGGTCTTCAAGAAGGAATACAGGAGAAAGGAAAATATAACCCCTTCCACCTTTGTTGCTCCCAAACCTACCCCAGCTCATTATTTCCACCGTGTTTACACACAGGCCAAGGGTGAGCCAAGGCCCCTGGGACTCTCCAGAGGACACCTGGATCTTTGTAGGCACAAATACAGACCTGCAGCTTGCTACAGGGAGGGGCTGTGAACAAAAAGGTCAAGCCCAACAGATTTTGGGTGCTGTGGGCCTTGGAACAAAACATCCACTTGTGCAGTGGAGGTGGGTCTGAAAGCATGGACAGGTTTAACTCTCAGCAGGATGTGTTATGGTACAAAGGGTCCATGTGGGAAATAAAAGATAAACTGAAAAATGAAACAGCTTCCAACAGCATCTTTATCCAACCAGCAGAAAAACAGCTGCTCAGCAATGGGCTTGGTTGACTCGGTTACTTGTGAGAGCTGGGCAGCCCAAACCCAGGGGATTCTACTAAAAATACTCTGAGTAGGGCATCAGCACGAGCACATTCAGATTTGTTTTTATATAGGGAATGGGGAGGAGGAAGGAAACAAATGTAATAGGAAGGGGCAGAACAGCAGAGTGAGAGAGCAGCACGGGTGACAAGAAACAATTTATAACTTACTTGAGAGTCTTTTCTGAGTCATCTGCTCTGCAGCTCAGACAGCAGTGCAGGTCTGCCTGGCTGTATTACACCCAGACACACAAGAACACCAACATTCCAAACTGTTTGGAGCCACCTCTTTCCTCCCGGGCTGTGAGAATGTTTCAATGAGCCACATTCATAGGGATTTGTTCCTGTGCTTAGAGTCAAACACAGGTGGTGGCAAAATTCAGATTATTGTGACCAGAAAAAAGGGGAAATGGCTGTAATTCCATGGAAAATTTTCTTAGAGTAAATAAATCAATCTAAGTTGAGATTCTTAACTCTTTGTGAAATACGTTAAAGTCAGAAGTAAAAATGCAAAAGACTGTCCCTAAGACACATCTTCACCATTGTTCTGTGCTAACATGAGAAAGAGAGACTGGTGCTTCAGCTCAACAAGCTCTGGCCTCCAGAGCTCTGGAGAAGTGAAACACAATGCTGCTGTTCCCCAAGATCCTTAAAGAAATCTCAGCACTTAAATATGGGCTTTGTTAGCTTGAGTATCTCCTTGGAACTCATGAACCACCATGGAGTCAGAGAGTCATAGAATATTCTGGGTTGAAAGGGACCCACAAGGATCATCCAGTCCAGCTCCTGGCCTTGCACAGACACCCCAACAACCCCACCCTGGGCATCCCTGGCAGCGCTGTCCAAACGCTCCTGGAGCTCTGGCAGCCTCGGGGCCGTGCCCATTCCCTGGGGAGCCTGGGCAGTGCCCAGCACCCTCTGGGGGAAGAACCTTTCCTGATATCCTACCTAAACCTCCCCTGGCACAGCTCCATGCCATACTCTCCACCAAAATGTGGGGACAAGGTGGCTCTCAGAAGCCTTGTGACACCCACCAGGTTCACTTTGCATCCTTTTCCCTGTGTTTTGGGCTGGGTCTCAGTCTGCATCTGCAGATTTGCTGCTTCTCCATGTATCCTCCTGCAAACCAGGATGGCAGTGCCAGTCCCTGGTGCTGATGGGGGTTCAGAGCTATTTCCCACTCTGGTGACAATTAACTGGTTGTGCTGACTCCAGGGAGAAACTGAAAGCAGGGAGTTAAAGAGAAAAACTCAAAGGAAAAAGTCTTCCCTCACAGTGCGGCTGCATGGGAACGACATGTTAAATTTACACCCACAAAACCACGTAATAATTACCCAGGCCTTCTGTTTGCATGGTAATTACAATGAAATGGTTTAAGGAGGAAAAAGAGAGTCTCAGATATCATCTCTGCTGTTTTTCTAGTCACTGCCTCTACCTTAAATTCCTCTTCCCTCTGCAGAAAGGAGGCACTCCTGGCTGTGACCGTGGGGACCTGTTCAGGATGTCACTGCCCAGGACGGGCCGTGGGGAGCCCAGTGCCTCATATCCCATCATTGACAGCAGGGCCACATTGGCAGGGGCCACCCCACAGGCTGCTAAGGTGCCACCAGCTGTCCAAACAGCATTTGGTGGCTCTCTCAAGAATATTTAATGCATTTTTCAGATCCACCAGAACGAACTCTCGTCAGCTGTCCCGTCTCTCCCATCTGCACAAGAGAAAACTCCTCAATCCTCTAAATCAACTGTGTGGGTTCAGCTGGGACCAAGCACAGTGGCTGCCCCCACGGAGGTGGGACTGTCCCCACCACCCTTGGTGGCAGACAGGGAGCTTCAAAGCCCAGAGGGGACCATGCTGAAATTCTTCACTTCAAACACCAATACAAACTCCCAGCCTGAGGCACTAAAATTCATTTACCAGGGACAGCTGGATTCGGGCAAGGGTCTGACACTGAGGATCTGGACAAGGGAACACTGCAAGCTGGCTGGAGCTGAGGAAATGGACTCAAGCCAAGGATTATTTATACAGCTTAAGGTCTCACAGGCTCTGCTCTGCTAGGCTTGGCTGGCCACACAACCAAAGCCAGGCTTGCAGCCTGCAGGACATCCCCTGGGGACAGCCTGGTCCCCAGTGCCAGGGACCTGCTCTGCCATCTCTGTGGTTTTGGGAGGAAGCCTTGCCTCGCCATATGGGTGACCCACATTTTAGGGGTCACACGTGGCAGTGGGACAGGAGGACACGGGTACCTGAGCACAGACCTTGGCTCAGGCCCGGCTGCTACTGCTGGTACCCAGGGGCAGCGCTGCTGGAGCAGCCCCCAGCCCATGAGCAGACAACAGCGAGCGTGCAGGTGACAGATTTTATATTTTCTGCTGGCAATGAAATCCAATCTCACACAAATAATTGTGTTTGTTTTCCCCACGGGTTCCAATCAGGCATAACCAGCTATCGAAAAAGCCAAATGCTCATCAAATTTGCTTCTCCTCTCATTTCCCATGCTGTCGCTTGCAAATTCTTCTCCTGGATGGGTGCTGCTAACTTAAACACTTGGTGTGTGCCAGTTCTCAGTGAATCAGACCCAAACTGGGGGGAACAGGTATCTTTAAACATAGGAACAGCAATTTTTAAACAGCATTTTTGTTACAATGACAGACAGGAAAAACCAAGCAGTTCCAAAGCCGAGTTTGTGGTACAGTTCAATCTCCTGCTGACCCCCCAAGGAATTCACAGCTGTTTTAAGGGCTGCTGGAGTGTTTATTTTTATTTTCCAGGCTAAAGAGACACTGGTGCCATGCCATAGCAAGGGCACCCCAGGATGGTCCCTGTGGCGTGGCACCAGCATCACCCCCAGCGCTGGGCTTGGGGCACCCAGGGGGGCAGCTGCCACCCCAAAATCCATCTCCCAGCTCCTGGCAGGAGATTTTGGGTGGCGGAGGGAGTGTTACCTCCGCAGGTGCCGTGCGTGGGGCTCTGTCCCCCTCTGGTGACCGCCACACGCAAGGACAGAGCGGAGCCAGCCCGGGGGGCTCCGGGGGGACCTGGGGCTGCCACCGCAGGGAGGGACAGAGACACGGTCACCGCACGGTGAAGGAAAAGGGAGAGGGAAAAAAGAACATAAAAGAGACAAAATGAAACAAACAAACAAACAAAACCCCACGAGGGACGAAAAGAAAAAGAAAAGAGGTGAAAAAAGAGACCAAAAAAAACAAAAAAAAAAGAGGCAAAAGGACAAATTAAGAGTCAGAAAGGAAAAAGAAAAGAGGGAAGAGGAAGGGAAAGAAGAAGGGAAAGGGAAGTCAGTGAAGAAAGATCAGTTAAAAAAGCAGCCTGATGCCTGATCAGTAACCACATCAGATGTTTGGGGTTGTTGTATTATTTGTTTCATTTGGTCGTTTGTTTGTTTGGGGGGGTTTTGCCATCTTGAGAGAAAGGTTGAGAATCAAATAGGGGTGGATTTGGTTAAAATAATCTGGAAAAGGGCCCTCTGGATTGGCATGGTCCTGCCGCTCACAGGCAAAGCTTCTCATATCCAGAGCAGCTTTTTAGAGCAGGTACATTTGTGTGTGTGTGTGATTTTGTTTCTCACAAGCAAACTCAAAGCCACTTTAAAAAGCATTTTAGAGATAAGTGGAGAACTAAGAGGAGAATTTTCCTAGATGCTTTTGCATTGCCTGAAATCCCTGGCATTGGGGGTTTAGCTGTACTCATACAGAGAATGAGGAGGGGAAGCCAAAGGCCAAGCACAAAACCCTTTTGCAACTCAAGCAATCACCGGAGCCTCGCCATCGTCATCATCAGAGCTGAGATTTCACATGACTTACATAATTTTTGTGGGATTAAAGGACCTCTAAGAAATCCTCGGGGCTCACAGCTCCTCTGATATGCACTGCACCACACAGATGTGAGAGACAAAATAAGCAATTTTGCAACTGGGTTTTGTGGGGGTTTTGCATTTAGGGTTGCAGAGTCTTGTGAAATGACATTTTTCTCCCTGTCCCCCTTTTGCCTCTGACTTTTGGTTTAGAGGCAAGAGCCCGACAATCAGACTTTGTGATCTGATTTTTATGCAAATACTTCGCATTTAATTTTCCTTGAGTATTTTAGAAATGCTTAAAATGGGGAGGTTTGGGCATTGTTTTTTCACAAATGGTAAAAATCATTGTACCAGGCTTGGGTACAGCTTTTGTACAGGGAAAATGTTGATAATCATGCCATCTCCCAGCCCTAACTGCTTTGTTGACATCGTTACCTTGTCATTAAACCTGTCATTTGAAAGTTTTAACCCTTCCCTCGTGTTAGAAGCCATTTTTTTTAAGAGCAACCTGCAAGGAAGAGGTCTGCTTTGTACTTCCATCACCTTTCCCATTAGCTTCAGCAGATCAAGAGGTTTTTTCTTCCCTGGAAAGACTGTCCTGCAGAAACCACTGAGGGCCAGCACTGAAGGGGTGGCAAGGGCTCCCATGGTGAGAAATGTCACCTCACCATGATCCCTACCCTGCTGCAGGGTCCCAGAGCTCCTCCAGGTCAGTGACAGCAGCTCTGCAGAGCTTTGGGAGAGCCTCCTTCAGACAGATCTGCCCTAGAACCATGAGAAATAAAACTCACAGAACACAGGCCCAGAATCATAAAATCTCCTGAGCTGGAAGGGACCCACAAGGATCATCAAGTCCAACTCCTGGCCCTGCACAGGACAACCCCAAGCATGGTGTTGCAAGGATTTGGTCATCCCCAGCCCATGTGTTCTGGCTGGCAATAAGGAGGTGCAAGGTTAGCTCCATTCATCCACATGAAACCTCAGGAATCAGCATTTTCCCATCCCTACTAATTTTTCCCCCCACCTTCTCTGTTTACAGCTGCGGTTGTTTGCCTTATGAGTCGTCTGGTGGTGTCCTCTAGTGGTTCCTTCCCGCACAAGAAACACCACCTTCCCTGGCTAAAATCGTGTCAGCTGCATTGCAAAAGCATCCAGGGGGAGGAAAACCACAGATTTTGACAGGACTCAAAGGAACAGCAAAATAGATGGCATTAAAAGTCATAGCAAAGTTCATGCTGTCCTAATATTAACGAAAAGTTATGAAAGGTAACAAACAGCAGCATGACTCAATATTTTTGAAGTGATGGCTTTCTATAAATAAGGGGAAAAAAAATCAGAAATGGCCAGTAGAACTATTAATTAAAACACGAAAGCAGATAAATAATGAATAGCGGTGTCATGTATTCATTAGGATTCTACAAATGAAAAATATCTCTCCCGGTTATTCCTTTGATGAATCTAGCCCAAATATACTTGAACTGCAACATGAAAAATTCAGGATGCTCGTATTTCATTCTGTATCAGCCAGTCTCAGATCCCCACATCTCAAAGCCAAGAACTTCAAGTGTCTAATCCCAGCACTGACACTGAGCTTTTCCTCTGGCCTTGGACAGGCTTTTAACCTGGTCTTAAGAATGTCTCTAATAGAATCATGGAATCACAGAATAGTTTGGATTGGAAGGGACCTTGAAGCTCATTTTGTTCCACCTCCTGCCACAGGACAGCTTCCACTATCCCAGGGGGCTCCAAGCCCCATCCAACCTGGCCTTGGACACTTCCAGGGATCCAGGGGCAGCCACAGCTTCTCTGGGCACCCTGTGCCAGGGCCTCCCCACCCTCACAGGAAGGAATTTTTTCCTAATTACACCAATCTGTGCTCAGCACAGTCCCATCAGTGGATGGGATGTATTTTGGGGCTCTGTGAAGCAAAGAAGGATGTAGAAGCAAGGATGCAAATCACCGCTGGAGGGAGAGTGAGAAGAGAGCTGCAGGCTCGTGTCTCCCAGGTACATCTCCATTTGTGTAAGGTAGATTAAAGAAAAGAAAGAATGGGTTAACCTGCTGTATTATATAACTGTATTTAAAATAAATCTGCTGAGATATAGATGTATAACACATCAATGTGGGTTTTTTGCTAAAATGTTTTCTAAAAGCACCTAAGAACCAGAACCCAGCAGGCCACTGAACTACTGACATGCAATCCTGGGGCCCTAAGACACCTTGACACCACAGAGAAAATCAAAACCCAAAACAGCAACAAAAAGCCAAAACAAACCCCAAAACAACCACAAAAAAAGAGAAAAAACCACCCCAACTGCCATGTCACTAGTCTACAATACAAGGATCCCCAATGCACAGTGACTTGTTCACATCAGTGGTGATTAGGTGATTACTGTCACACCCTGGCCCTCCCACCCCACCTGTGGGTTCAAGGCACTCCCAGGGGTGCAGGAGGAGGACAAAGGGTCACCAAAGCCTCCTGCCACAGCCAGAGCCTGTCCCAGCCCAGCAACTCCTCTTGCTCACACAGAAAACCTCTCCTCTAAACATTCCAGCAGAGTTGCTGCAGTGTACCAGCAGTTGTTAATAAAGACACGCTTTCCCCTGGGCTTTGTCAGCTCTGCACTTCAAAGCTCATTTTACACACAGGCCGATGCTGTGTTTTAAAAAGCGAATGTTAACATGAGCTCTTTAGTCAGTCGAGTAGAAGTACCAGGAACCCCCCTCTCCATCTCCATCAAATTAAAAAAAACAAAACAAAACAAAACCAGAAAACAACAATCTCTTGGCAGGCTCTGATGGATTCGACAGGAACACACCCTCTGTGGGGTGCATATAAATCCCAAGCTCTGGGCATGTGATTTTTTTTTTTCCACTGCAAAATAAAAAAATGAGACCGGCTGTCACAGGCCAAGGAATAAGGATTAATAACCAACATTCCCAAGGGATATTTGATGGCCTCCACTTTTTCTATGAAACACAGGTTGATACTGATACAGGCTGAGAAGTGCCTCAGACAGGTGAGCATGCAGCCCAGACAGGGGATGCCCATCTCCTGGTGGGTTTTTATCTCACATCTCTCGTTCAGATTGCTCTGCAGAGGCCAATGTTTCACTCTCTTCTCCACCACCAAGCAAACAATTACTCCTGAAGTCATGAAATCAAAAGAGAATTAAAATTAAAATATATTACTACTAGTTATTTGGACAGTTAATTACAGTTAATTAAGCTTATATTTACTGTAATTACTGAATAATTTATATCACCATGGAGGTGACAAAAACTGCATAAAGAAATGAGAATGATTTAAAATTATTTTAAGTGCTTGGAATGTCTGAGAAACATTTTATGAGATACATTGAAAGATTCTAAATTTAATTATAACACTAAGTTACCTTAAGCTCTGTTTGGGCTAATATTTTTCCTAGCGATTAGGAAGCAGTTGATGATGCAATTACACTTTCATGTATAACTTTTGTGGAAACAATGTAATTTTTTATTAAAAAATGATCAGAAGACATAATATGTGAGATGCAGTTATATTAATTTTTTCTATCATTTTCCCCAGCCACATTTTGTAGCTCCAGTGCAGGTCTCTGCATAACACAAAGGTAGGGTGAAGTAGGCAAAAAGGGAAGGAAAAGAGTCAAGACAAGCAATTAATGCATGGTAACTCTCCTCAGAAAGGATTATCCCAGCCTCCATCAGAGGAGTGTGCAGTTACGGGGAATTTGAAAGGAAGAACAATATCACCCATGAGAGTAAGAAGATTAAAAGTCAAAGAAACCACAAAAAAAAAATTAATGACATTTCGTTTGTTTTCCAAATCTCATGATTTAAAGATTACGATTCAGTGGGTTGTGGCTTCTTTTTGTTGGCTTCTTTTCCTACTCCATTTCCTGAGCTGGCAGCACTGCAACTTTGGAGCAGCAACCAAAACCCCTTTGGAAAAGATTGTCTTTGGACTTGGCCAGGGCCAGGTTACCTCCCTCAAACATCCAAGAGTCTGCCCTGGCTCCACCGTGCATCCTGTGGGAATCAAAATGATCCAGCCAAGCCAGACTGGGGCCTGGGACAAGAAAGGCAGAGGTGGCATTTGAGGCAAGATCCAAAGGAAGCAACTTTCCAAGGCCCCCTGAAGCTGGAATATTCTTTCCAAGAGCTGGCAGTCTGTACCACCTCTGCCTCCCACTCATTTTGCTTTTGCTTTTCCACTTGGACCAGACTTCCAGCTGATGTGGTGGGCCAGAGTGCCCAGCCTGTCCAAATGCCAGTGAGCTCTGAAAAGGGTCATTCAGATAATTAACAACAGCCAGAATGTGAATAGTTAGGATTTATCCGTGGATCGGGAAATAGCAGATTAAAAAAAACCACTAAAGACCAGAGCATCACTCATCACTAATAAATGTTTCTCTCTAGAAAATGTAAATCTAATGCAAAGAAGCATTCATTATCATCCATCACAGCACTCCTGCAGCATCTCTCCCTACTGTACCCTGGGACTGCAGGATCCCAGAGATGCAGCAGTCTATCTCTTCTTTTGAAATGAGCAAATTCTCCTTAAATCTTTATCCCACACTGGCTTCCCCTGCTCTTCTACAGCAACTGCATCTCCACTGAATTCCCTAACATTGCTGCTGACTTCCACGATCAGGAGAGAGCTTCAGGACCACAGAACCAAAGGCTGGGATCTTCAGGGCACTCCAACACTCTCAGGTCTGTTTTACTGAAAGCAGGGAAGTATAATAAAATATTTAAGCAGCCATTTAACCACCGAAGCTCAGGGGATGCCATCAGCTTCAGTGGTGGAGCCTGGAAACCAACACCAGGCTCCTCTCCAGAACTGCCTTTAGGCTTGCAACCCCCTGGATCATTCCAGCATCCCCCCAGTGCAGGTGCAGACAGCCCTTCCTTCAGGAACCATCAGCTGAGGGCTGCAGATCCTCCCCAGCAGGTCTGGGGATGCAAACCCCACCCAGTCAGAGCATCCCTTGGCAGCTCCAGTTGGCTAATTAAGCATTGCTCATGCAGTGATTTGGCAGATGTGGTTCTGGGCAGGTTTTCCACCTGCTGACACGAGTATCCCTGCTCTGCAGTTCCCATGGAAGGAACAGCAGTGGGTACCAATTCTGGTCACTTCTCTTTACTGCAATTTACAGGTTTAAGCATCTATTTAATTGAGGGGTTATCGTGGTTCTAGAATGGCAGTGCTCAAGGGAAAAAATATGTTGATTGACCAGAACAAAAAGAACCTTAGCATTTTAAATTCTAGCTGTTAAACAGAATATCCAGCTTTCCATGTCTTCTCACAATATACTCATAAATATACTCCAATATACTTGGAAATAGACAGTAATTTTTACCATGGTTAATGGCCAGCACTCAGGTTTGTTAAAGCTGACTAGAAGAGGAGCAGCCAAACACCCTGACCCCTGTGCCCTGCAGCAATTATTGCTTTCCCCTTCCTGCCCAGAGATGTAACCAGCTAAAAAGGCAGGGAATTCATGCAGTGAGCAGATCCGATGGGTAACCAGGACAGAAGCATCGACAAAACGTTCAGAAATTGTGCTGGCAGAAGTGCCTGGAGGCACAGGGCAGGTATGGAGCAGCTGAGGTGGATTTACAAGGAAACACTGAATTGTGAGGGGAATAAGGCAGGGGACAGTGAACATGAGCATGAGGCCAAGTGGAAGGGCAATGCAGGGCTTGGGGGAATGGCCTGGGAGCAAAGAGAGGAAGAAAAGTGGAGAGAATCAGAAGGAAATGAAACAAAGCAGAATGTCCAGAGCAAGGAGATGCAATGAGCCAGCTGTGATCTCCACAGGCACCAGGTGAGCTGCAACAGCCAGGGTGACCCCAGTTTGAAAGCACACACCTGATGGGGGGGGCAAACCCATGGTTTAACAGGGCACCAGCCCCCTTGGATACACACCTTCAACATTCCTCACTGAAAAGGAGGTCAGGCATTGGAACAGGCTGCCAGGGAGGTGGGGAGTCACCATCCCTGGAGGTGTCCAAGGAAAGGCTGGATGTGGCACTCAGTGCTCTGGGTTAGCTGACAAGGTGGGGATCAGTCACAGCTTGGACTTGATGATCCTGGAGGTCTTTCCCAACCTAAACAACTCCGTGATTCTGTAACAGCAGTGCAATGCACCTCAAGTAATACCCCCAGCTAAACCCCAACAGTTCCACTCGCTGCCTCCAGGGAAGCCCTCAGTGCAAGGAGCAGTCAGAGCACACTTGGAACCCAGGATGCACCAAGTGCTCCAAAAGGCAGCATCCCTGACGGAGATGGAGACTGAGAGTCTGCTCAAGATTCTGGGATTAAACCTGGAGTAGCCTCTGAAAGCAACTGTGTTATTTACAGATGGAAAGTCAAACCCACAGGCACCGTTTCCTTTATTTACCCTCCCAGCAGTACGTGGGGTTAGCTGACACCTTCCTACAACCAGGCAGTTGCTGACTTGTCCTCTGTTTCCTCATGTGAGGTTTTCTTGTGCACATTTTGTGAGGGAATCCAACCAAATACCTCTGATTTTTCAAATACAACAAAACCCCAGGGGCTGTACAGAGAACGAGAGGCTCCAATGAACTCTTGAAATTAAGAGTGGGAATGATCTGGACAGCAGCTGGAAGCACTGGAAAGGGAAAACATTTGCAGGCAAAGGAGTGATGAGACAGGCAGTTTAAATGACTCCCACCTTATCTGAATGAAGGTCTGAGGAAGAGTTAGGAGAACTTTTTCTAACAAATTGGAACAGATTGCCAAGGGATGCAGTAGCTTTTCCATCATCTCGTATCTTTCAAAGAAGATTGAATTTTATACACGCATACACACATTTTCATTCCAGGTCATCCAGAAGTTTTTGGGGTGGATACATCAGTGAGTGAAATCCTATGACTTGTGTTAGTCAAGAAGTTAGCCTGGGTTATAACATTAATCTCCCTGCTTCTCTTAAAAACCTATGGCTGAACTGATAACTCCATTTGGAATAGGAAAAAAAAAACCTCTTTATTTTAATTGTAACAGTAATTCAGCTTATGAATGTACTGAAATCCATGACAAAACTATTATACATTAAATAAAAATATATAACCACTGAAGTTTAAATAGTATTTGATTGCAATGGTAAATAAACTGTGGGATGATATATCACCATTTTAAAAATCCACAATTTTTACCTGATAAAGAATATGAGACAAACGAGAATCTGAAATCCCCCAAAATTCCTGAGACAATATGTAGCTTTTTTACAATGCATTCCTGTGAAAAAACAGTGCCTATTTTAATTAGACAAAAAAGTTTCCTGACACAAAACCAGTTCTACAGGCTGAAGAACTCTAAGAACTTTTCATATTTGCCCACTGTGAACTTGTTACACCAGAATTTCCAAGTTTTCTGTTCTTTTTCTGTAAGCTTTTGGGAACTTTGGCTGGCTCTGGTGCACATCAGCTGGGGTAGCACAGGGGTCACCATGAATCCTGAACAGTTTCACAGAGCATAAAATTTAACAGACCCAAAGAATATGATGTCAGGGGCCATAAAGATAAAAATTAACTGGGGGAGCACTGTCATTAAACAGGGATCAAGGAACAAGCTCAAAAGCCGGCGTAGGATCAGGAAGCTGTCACAGTAATTGAGGTAATTAGTGAACTGTGGTGACGAGTTTGCTGGCTCTCGTGGACACCCCCTGCCTGAGCTCATGGGCCATGCTGCCTTTGGGGCTGGCACAGTCCTTCTCTGCCTCAACACTTGTGTTTCTGCAAGTGCACAGCACCCAGGAGCTGCAGTTAATGTCTGCAGAAAAGCTTGGGCTGCCATGAAGATCCCAGAGCAAATCCCATTTTATTAACAAACATCTACACGTCTAAGCTTGCCCTGTGCTCCCCAGGTTTGAAAACCTGGCTGGGATGTCTGTCATTAGAGAGTTGATAGGTGAGGCAGGTTCAAAAATCTGGAGTTCTTTCACTGCCTGACCAGTTCAAAATCTGAGTTCTTTGGAAAATGCAGCCCCATGTTTAGTGAGATAAAGTCACAGCTCTCCAGAGCCCTCACCCCACAGCACTGAGGAGCTGCAACACAAAAGCTCCATCATCTGTGGTACTCAAAATGGCACATCCTGACCCTGCAAGGAGCTGCACAAAGTGAAAGGACTGAGAACAAGAACATCAGACTGAGAGGCGAAGTCCCAAAGCGGCTGACAGGATACAAAAAACCAGGACTTGCTTGAGAACAGAGGCGTGCCCAGCCTGGGAACTACAGGGCAGCAAACAGCAGGAAAACATGAGGAAACAATAGGCACAGAGCATGAGGTGGTGGTAAGGAGGTGGATTTTAGCCTCTGTTTGGATAGATGAAGGATGTTTAGATGAGATCCCAGTTGTCAGATCACATGAGGAAGGGAAAAGTGAGGAATATTACCCAGGAGAGCACAGGGGTTGCTTCACAAGTCTCCTGTACCCTACTGAATTTCTCTTCTGCAGCCAACCTAACTAAATAACCCTCTTCCAGAGTGAGGAAAGAATTCTATTTCTTTTTCCAAATGGTTAATCAGGATGTTTAATCAAAATATCCATTTGGCAGTCCAAATAAAGCTCTGAGCATCTTTTCAGAGGAAATTAGGAGATCTCAGAAAGCTTCAGAGCTGGCCCAAGAGACTCCTAGATCAAGAGCCAGTTTCCCAGGCTCCCGTCAAGGAGATACCACTAAGATTTCTTAACTCCCAGACCATGTAAGAGCCAACAACATCTTTTCCTCATTTACTGTGCTAAAAAGCAGCCTCTGAAGAAGACACTGTGCTCTCTTGATGCATTAGCTTTCATTTCTGGTACAACAATTTCCTGTGCCATGTTTAACACACGGCTTTGTTCTGCAGGATATACCTTTAAGATGTGTTAGTGGAATTTGGGACTCACCCCATGAAAAGCAAAACCCCATCGGTGGAAGGCGGATGCAAATGAAAGCAGAGGAGAAATGCTCACACTGGAATGAGTTTTATCAGTATGAAGAGGGGCAATAGCATCCCTAATAGTCTAAGGCACCTCAGAGCAGTAGCTGATCACTGCACCAAGGTGAGCAGTGCTGTTACTGAACTCAGGGGCTGGAAGGACTTTTCCAAGCTCACCCAGAAATCCTAGAGAGGAACAGGAGAATCAACCCTGCCTCTTCCTATAGGGAAAGGTGCTCCCTTCCTCCTTGGTACTGCATGCTGCTCTCTCACACTGTGAAACTATTCTCTGTGCCTCATGATGCCTTCCCAATTTTGTAATTATAAAACATTGCACATTTATCTTTGAAATTAAGATATTTATTTTTCAGCCACAATATACGTATATACGTTACAACCACGTTTTCCTGAACCTGTGAAAACTCTCTCTTGCTGTGGCTACCCACTGTCCCAGATGTTTTCTCCACTTTTCCCTTAACACAGAGCCAAGGCTGGGCTCCACCTCAGACACTGAGGGCACTTCAGGGAAAGGTGTTTTATGTTTCAGTGGCAGCCTCAGAACAGATGCCAGCACTGAGCAGTTACAGTGCAAGTCCACAGTGATTCTGCACCTGCCAGTGCTATAAACCTGCAAACTGAGTTTACTCTGAAATAAATAAAAAACCAACCACAAAACAACAACAACAACAAAAGAAAGCAAGCGGAATATGTGGTGTGTTTTACAACACTCAGGGAGAAAGAGGAGAGATAATAAATCTGGGAGCTAGTAGCCACAGCAACAAATTGCATTTCTCCTCTGGATGGCTTTTCCCTTCCAATCAACAGCAATTACTGGGCACCTTAGGGTAATACAACAAAGTTTATGTTGCTTCTATGGTGAAGTTCTTTTCCCAAGACTAATTTATTCCATGTCTGCAAGGTGCTGATTCATTGCATCACATTACTGGGGGTCTGATCATGCCAGCCATTGAAAGCACACAGAGAAAAGCCCTGGACACATCTCATCCTGCTCTGTTGGTTGGGTTTTTTCTGATACCAATTAAATCCCAGCACACTGAGCTCGGGAGAGTGATGTCTTCCCTGACTCCTAGAAACAGGGGAAAGGAAGCAAAGATAAAAGTGTCTGGGGGATGCACTTGGGGGTGAAAAGAAGTGTAGGCTCGTACCTGACAACATCAGTCTCAGTAAAGGTTGAGAAACCAGGCGTGTGCTTCTTGCAAAAATAGTAACAAAGGAATAGCTGTGCTTCTTTCTGCTCTTCAAAGGCTGCCTCCAAACCACTCCGAATTCTCTCTGCACCACTGCGGTGCCATCAGGCCTAAAAAGGGGCTAGGAATCTGGGTTCCACAGCTTTTATCCAAAGCAGCTTTGTGAAGAGCTGATGTTGATGTGCTTTCAAAACCTCCACGTGGATACATCACAATCACACATCTCCACACGCTGGAAGAGCAGTTCAGCACTGGACAAGCAGTTCAGCACATACTGCTCTGTCCTTGGGCCTGGCACAGCCACTGGAGCACCTTCCCCTGCCCTTTGAAAGGGCTCTAAAGCAGAAGCTAATGCAGGAGGACAGAGTGAGGACTGAACCACACTCAGCAGGGCAGACCTTCTCTTCCCACTCCAGTGTGACCAAGCAACCGGATTTTAACCACATTTGCTTTTGCTGCCTTTTAGGCCTTCAAGACACTGTTTTCCTGCAGGTGCCAAGCTCCCAGCTAAACCTGACAGCGCGACAGCACACTGCAGGCAGGTGCATTCATCTGGCTGGTGGGAAAAGCAGTGGGAAATCCTGCTGCCCAAAAAGCAAATTTATTGCCCCTGAAACAAAGTCCCTCTGAGCCAGCCCAGCTCCCAGCACACTCTGAGCAGGCAGGGGCAGCCCTGCAGGCTGCAAGGAAGGCACTGCCCATCCCAACGAGAAGGCAGCAGTGGTGGAAAGAGCCATCTCCACACTGTGGCTCATGATGAAAGTTGACAGAAGGGATTAGTCTAGTTTTCTAAATATTTTGCAGGGAAGCTGAGAGTTCATTTCTTTGTGAACCAGGATATGAATTCCAAGTGGGATGAAGAGCTTTGTGCTCACACTCAGCAGCAATCATGTCCTGTCAGTAACTGCAGGGAGCAGGCAGTGTCTGGGTGACACAGCCACACCAGCGTCACCCGTGACAGCTGGACACGGGACTTTATTCTCTATAAACACATTCTCATGACTACCTATGAATGCTGTACAGCACCTCTCTCATCCTTCCACGATCTCTAAACATGTGTGGAGCTGACAGTGTCCATTCATCCCTGTCCAGGGATGCCACTGACTCCTCCAACCTCCTCTCCTACTCTCCTTATTGGTGATACACATATCTTGTCCACCAAACACAAACTTCACCTGGCTTTCAAAAACCTTTGTTTGGCCAGGACTGACAGAATTGATCTCTCCTTTCTGCTGCCTTTTATTACAATGGCTTATTTTCATGCTATATTTGCCAAACACCGTGATTCCTCCAGGGAAAAATGTGACACTAACCTGGATCAGGGTCCTGGAAATACACCCGGGGCACCAATAGAGAGCATAAAGATAAACACAGGAGCCTCTTCCCCATCTGAACAGACTCTTCAAGCTACCTGCACCCAAGTAATAGTTTTCTGCTGAAGTGTGCTACTTCTCTCTCCAAAAATTTCCAGCCTGCTTTAATCTACTCCCAAAGCACCCCACCCTGCTGCTGCTGAGATTAATAGATGTTTTTACCTTTACATTCAGTGAGATGAAAATTAAGCCCTAAAAAAAGCCAGACAATCACACTGCAGTCCATATTCACGTAGGGAATGCTGCAGGCAGGATTTAAAAGGACCTTCCATTTATCTTTGTGCTGCCTGGGCTCCATCTGCATATAATTGCTTATGTCTACAGACGCTGCAATGCTCATCAAAGGCTGAATTCTTACCCACAGTAGCTCTCCCTTTCAACTGGCAGGAAATTCTCATTGCTTTACAATCCACACACAGCAATTTAGTATTTAATAATTCAAATTGTAACACAATATTTGATGGAAAATAGTCATTATGGATTTATAACACAATGCAGGTAGCTGAAGTACACAGATTTCAGTGTTTCAGGAAATGGGTGCTATTTTCAAACAGAGCTAATCCTATAACAAAAAAAAAAATCTCCATAGTATTATCCATAATCTCTTATTGCTGCCTGCATCTATGGGGTTTGGTTGATTCTCTCCCCCTTCTTTTTAATGCTCAAACAACTGAGTTATAGCAGAACATTTTTCTACGCTATGAAGCTTATTTACATACTGTAAATAACTGTGAATGCAATAAAATTGTGGTACAAATAACATGAAATAATGCCTCAATTTGCAGTTGTTTTACATCAGCATAGTTTATGGCAGTGTTTACTGTAGACTTTGGAACAAACAAATAAATAAATAAAAAAGACAAAGAGAAAGAATAAAACTTCTCGATCCCCCACACCCCAGCATGACCAGCACTGAGGTCACTCATGGCTTAAATAACATTAAAAATCAGAGACATCAAATGAACCCTCCCAGCACCTGAAGGGAGCCTGCAAGAAAGATGGAAAAAGACAATTTACAATGGCCTGGAGTGACAGAACAAGGGGAATGGCTTCAAATTGACAGAGGGCAGAGTCAGATTGGATATTAGGAAGAAATCTTTCCCTGTGAGGGTGGCAAGGCCCTGGTACAGGGTGCCCAGAGAAGCTGTGGCTGCCCCTGGATCCCTGGAAGTGTCCAAGGCCAGGTTGGACAGGGCTTGGAGCAGCCTGGGATAGTGGAAGGTGTCCCTGCACATGGAATGAGATGTGTTTAAGGTCCATTCCAAACCAGGAACTTCCTGGAACAGAGAGGTCAGGAGAAAGTTTTCTCTAAACTCTCTTTTCCTCCTAGCACTTCAGGGAGCCAGAACAGAGCCTTGAAACGATGGAGTGCAATTTTCTCCTGCCTGGAAGCACACAGTGAGATGTAAATAGTCGTTTCCAAGAGTTTAAAACCCCAGGGAAGCAGATAATAAGCAATTACTCTAACCAGATAGCACTGCTGTCTAAAAATTAATTTCTGTGCTAACATCCCACCCCTAAAGTTTTAAACTTCAAAGCAGAGCATCTTCTGAGAGAAGATACACAGGTGTACAGTTATGTTTCCTAGACTCCTGTCTCTGTCTGCTGGGACACTTAATCTGCCCACTGGGAGCAGAGGCAGCCCACGAGAGCCCATCCTACACATTCCCTGGGCACATGTACCTTCAGACAAGAGCTGCTGCTGAAGTCTGAGGCACTACACTGATTGAAGCAAATTGATCTTGTCACTGCAGCATTCCTGACATGCTCATTCCCCCTACAGATTTCCTTTCTTATCTCTGCCAGTGTTTACAAATCAATTTTTTTTTTCAGAAAAGGACTGTTCTCCTCAAGATCTGCTCAGGCACTGAGCTGTGTAGTGTCTTCAGAAACCACTGAAAGGGGACAATGGAGCCATGAAAGTTGGGAGAGTCAGGAACACAACCACAGGAACCTGGTTCCTCCAAGCAGCTCCTCTGTTCCCAGCACTGAGGGCACAGGCAGCAGTGCCCGAGCTGACACAGATCCTGCAGGGCTCCTGGCCCACAAGGAGAGGCTTCACCTTCATGGCTATGAACCAGGAAGGATACTTCCCCCCTTTCTCTGAATTCAGAGATGTCATCCAGAAGAATGGCATCAAGTCTTAATGGTAAATGTCACAGAGTCACAGAATGGTTTGGGTTGGAAGGGACCTTAAACTCATCCAGTGCCACCCCTGCCATGGGCAGGGACACCTTCCACTGTCCCAGGGTGCTCCGAGCCCCGTCCAGCCTGGCCTGGGACCCTTCCAGGGATGGGGAAGCCACAGCTGCTCTGGGCAACCTCCCCCCAGTAATATTCCTCAGAAAAAGAAGAGCAGTTCTAGGGTTTCATGTACTCTTTTTATTTCACCTATTTAACCATGAAGGATAATCAAAAGAATTGAAGACAAATAAACAATTTTTATCAGCAGCACTCTGGGTTTACAGAACTATTAGCTGGGTGTTATTTATAATAAATGATCCTATCCTGGTCAGTGTTTCTTACAAATGTATCTAAATAATCATCCCAGGCACCCAGAGACACCTTTTATCATTTATTTGCTGACATTTTCTGACAGCAAAATGCCGAAAACAAATATTGGATATCTACATATGGATTTAGTGTCTACTTTAACAAATCCTTACATTTGGAAACATGTTCCACGATTGCTGTGTACTCCTTCAAACAGAGAGGTTGAGAGGTAGCTCATTTGTAGGGATCCAGTGAATGTACTTTGAAAAATATCTAATAATTTGCGAGACACTGGGAAAAAACCTCCACACCACATCCTCTCCCAAAGCCCACCCTGTTGTTCCATTCCCTGCTCCTTAACACTCACCCTGAGTGGTAACTGGGAACTGCATCAGCAGTAAATTTGAACCCTGAGATCTCATCTTTTATGTCATTTGCCAAACATTCCCTTATATTTTTTTTCCTGCAGCTCAGGATATTTCCTATCCTTTATTTCAATTAATGATGTCATAGACAGTATATTCTCCCAACAAACTCTTAAATTAACTACCACACTCTTCCTTCAATTTTTCATTCACAGAAGAGAGGAAAAAATAAGCCCAGCAATCTGATGCACTTAACTCTTTAGGATTTCAAATAAAAGCCAGAAAAATGATTGTAATGTTTCACCAGTCCCACCATTTAGCCAAAAAGCACACTGTACATCTTAGTTATGTCATGTTTTATTCCTCAGCCTATGAAGATGCTGCAGAGTGATGCATCCAGGATAAAAGAAAAACATATAAAAAATGAGAAACCAGCAGCAACTTGAAGTCAGAGATTTTTCTGTTGCTTAACGCCTCCACAAATAACCTTGTTCTTTTCCCTCCTTTTAAAAACAAAGGTGCAACACAGGGAAATAAAAAATACCAGCTGAAGCTTTTATTTCCAAGCCTGTGGAAGCAGCAGTTTTTCATCCTGAGCTCTCTCCCTTCTAATCCCTGTCACGTCCCGTCCCTGTGGCCGCAGGAGGTGACTGACAGGGCTCTGTCTGCATTCCCTCCACGTCACAGAGCAGCTGAAATCCTGCCCCAGACAAACAGGCTGCAGGCAATTTCCCCTCAGCACCCTCCATGTGAAATATTTACAGACACCTCTCCTGGTGACTGGATCACCAAGGGAGGAAGATTCTCTACCGGGTGATTCCAACTTTCCATCACCTCTTTTCCAGCTACTTTTTCTCCTCCTTCTGAGCAGCAGTCACTACTTCTCCCTTTCCACCCCCTTTCCTGGTCCTCTGTCTCCCTGTGCCTCCCTAAGTTTTCTCCCCAGAATCTCCTGCATCAATTCTGCCATTCAGCATCGGCCTTTCCACCTCCCACTCCACCACCTTTTCTTCGTTTATTTTAAGGGAAACTTTGAGTTGAAGTTAAAAAAAACAACAACACAATAAATTAAGTACAACAGTTAAGCACACTCCTCGGAAGAAGCAGTGGTAAGGGGGTTGCTGCTGCTGCTACCAAATCTGCTGCAAATCTGCACCAGCACTTTCTAGGGCATTCCTTGTTGATGGAGAGCTGCATCCATTCACCTCACAGCTGAACTCATCCTAAGGGATGTCTCTGATACTTCTCTTCAGGATCCCCACACGCAGGAAAGCCCAGAAGCTCCATGAAAGCAAATCTGATGAGGTGAATCCAGCAATTTCTATTTCTGGAGCACCAGAGTTTGCACCAGAGGGCAGTTTTAACCATAATCCCTGAGGACTCCAAATAGAGATGAAAAAATGGGAATGCAGATGTTTAGGAGCCTGGCTCGACTTCTGCAGTGCTGTGGGCAGGCAGCACTGAGGATCTGGCCACAGCCACACTGCACACCCCTGCTCTGACCTCTGCTCCATCTTGCCCAGGGAAATTCCCCACCCTCACCAGGCTCATTTCAATTACAACTCCTTTTCAACCTTTTTTTTTTTTTAAGGAAAAGCACAGCTGAAATCTATCACAGAGGCTTCATGGCCACACACCCATTATTCTCCTGCTTTTATGGCCATGACTCAGGAGCTGGGTTGTCCTAAGCACAATGAGGGATGGAAGGAAGGCCCATGAATCACTGCAGGCACCGTTACCTCTCGCAGGGACCGAGTAATGGGAGAGGAGCACAGAGCCAGCCCTGCCCACGGACCACACTGAGGAATTTGCTGCTGTTTGGGAGCTGCCACTTCTGGGATCACCCACAGAGAAGGAACAGAGAGGGCAGTGGGGAGCACATTCCCCCAAAGGTCCCTTTGAAATGTCTGATGTCCCCTGGCATCCAACCACCTTCTCCATAAGCACCAGCTCCATGAGGTGGCACTGCCAAAGGAGGCTGTCACAGCAGCTTCCAGGGAAGAGCAGCAAATATATTTTTTTCCCCAGAGCTGACAGATTGATTATGCATTAAAATATTTTTTAATTACACCCCTTTCACAGCCCCACCAGTGGCACACGAGCCAGCACTCTGTTGTCCTCTCGTGGATGGTTTGCCTGTAACAGGAGCAACTGGGATCAGAAAGTCCTCTCAGATCAATCTTTTATTGCAGACAAACGCATTATATACACCCTTTAATAAATGTTATCAATCCTGCCTGTAAAAGCTCGTTAGGTTAATGTGGTGCTATTTTTAATAAAGCTCAGAGAGCTTGCATTTAACGGCAATTACACTGGATAAACATGAAACAACTCTGAAAAGATAGAAGCCAGAGCTTGGTGTCAACTGAAATTCACAGCCCCAAATCTCATCCACAGGAGTCAGGCTGACTTTTTGGTTCTGCAATTACACCCCCCAACCTTTCTCAGCAGCGATTCCACTCTCTCAGAGGGTTCAGATCTGCCCCTGAGTGAAGGGTTTGACTTCCACGTCACAGCTCGTTCTGCACAGACTCCCCTAAAGCCTGCAAAACTCCGATGGGAGACATTCCCACCACATCCCCACTCCAGAACTCAAAATGAAACAACATTGTCCCCACCAGGGTCAAGTACTGAGGCACTTGACTCAAAAATAGTTAGAAATAGCTAAAGCTTCCTCTTCAATAAGATTTATAGATAAGGTGCAACTAAGCTAATTTAAACTGGAAAGCAGCCTTTGTGGCAAGGCATCGTGAGGGGCTGGTTAACTTCTTGCACACACTCTGGGAATTTCACCTCCATCTAAACACTATAAAAGGAGTCATCCAGATGGAGATGAGTTCACTGCTCAACAAAGAGCTCTGAATGAAGAAAATGGAGATTTTTATTTTCCTTCCTGTAAGCACTTCATTTCATAAACTGGTGTAGATAAGTCAAACTGAAACTCCAGAGTTCAGACTCCATCCTGGCTTCCAGCAGCAGAAAAGTAAACCTAGAAGAGCTGTGGGGTTAAGTGATCTTTAAAGCCTTTCTACTCCAGTGCTCCTGATTGTAATGAGCTAGAACATCTTCAACCAGATTTAGTTTTTCAGTGCCCCAGCCTAGAAAGCAGAAGATACCACCAGCCACCTCTCTGAATACCTGATAGGAAACCAGCAGAACTAGCATTTATCTGAACTTTTTCAGCTCATTTTCAAGAATAATTTATATTTTCACCAGCACGGACTTCTTGTAAGGCTGTTTCTATATTCTATTAACCTCTCTAAAACCTTCATGCTCAGCAACCTGGCAACTGTCACACGCATTGCACAACCAAGAAAACAAAAGGCCATAGTTTAAGTAAAGTTGGTGCTGAGTCCTCATTAGCCAGGTGTTGGCAGGACTTTATTAATGGCAGTAATTAGCAGAAAAAAAACCCAAACCTTCAGTGGTGGCAGTGGAAAATTCACCACTTAAATATTCATTGTTATCGACTCCTCCAGCTTCCCAGTGCAAGTTATCTTATCAACTCCCTTTGGCCCAGCCCCTGGGGTCAGCTCTGTGAGCACTGGTGAAGGTGAAAGGTTGGAAATGTTAAATTTCTTTCAGAAGTCAGCAGAATTACTTACTAAGACAAATGACCACTCCTCAGAGCCCTGACCATGGCCTCCAGCTCTCCTGGGCATCAGGGCAATGTGAGCATGGCCAACACATATTGCTCTTTTCTTTGGCCTTTTAATTCACAGACAACAATAAAGCAATAAAGAAGACCAAAAGAAAAGCACTGATTATAGCAACAATGCCTAAAGAGAGAAAGAGGACAGGCCCATTAAGTGCTCTGCAATTGCCTCATTAATTAAGGTCATCAAAGAAATCTGGAAAGTTTTGTAGCAAAAGGCCCTTTAAGGAGAGAGTGGAAAAATGAAAGAATCTGGGGCAAAATTCTCAATAAGCTCTGACTCCCTTTGTGGGTGTTCAGCTCTGAGAGAGTTAGGTCTAGATGAGCAGAGCAACCTGAATGTTTAAATTTGCTGAAGTCCAGGGGTAGTAGGAGCACGAGTCCTGGGAAATCAAGAGTTCCTGAGCTACTCTCCTGTGGAACTCGCTTTTACCTCTGAGCTGCAGGAGACAAAGGCAACTCAGAGACTGTGGTTTGGTGAAATCATTTGGGTTTATTTAGACTGGGGTGCAACAGCAGCAATTCTACCTGAAATCCTTTGCAGTCAGTATCTGAGTTGGCCCATAGCCTGATAGATCTCACACACATTTAATCCACAACCTCCAACATATTCAATAGACAGGTACTCCAGACATGTGCATTGGAAGTGAAATATCTGCTCTTACTCCACATACCTTTGGCCTTCTGACCATGTGCAGCTGCCCCTTTGAAGTTCACTTCCATCCAACATCACACCACACACAGAAATAAAGACAAAACCCAGCAACTACCACAGCATGGTGGTATTTATCTCCTCTGGGTTGTTTTTCCTTTTTTTTTTTAAAGCTCCCAAATGTCTCAGCTGACACTAATTCTTCCATCAGCATGAAATCAGATGGATCCATGCCAAATTCTCTCAGCCCTTAGGACCTTGGAATTAAATTCTACTGGCCCAAAGCATTTTCGAGATAAGATCTGTGATTTTCAAAAGTCAGCCAAGTCTTCTGTGTTGTTTTTTTCTCCTACCTCTGAAGGTGGGATGGTGCTTTGCTGTGTCCTAGTGGTGCTGTATATCATAACACAATAGCTGTTAAGTGCTGGAAGACCTTTAGGCTGGAGGGGGAAAGCATAAACCCACAGTGTTTTATTGCTGAAAGTAAATGGTAGTCTTAGAGCAGCACTTGTAAAGAGAGGCTGAGCACATCTGACCTTTCCACAGCCCTGTAACTTTTACTAAGAGCACTCTCCCAAACCCAGCCAGCAGCGAAGAGGAGCGAGGTGATGGATGCACTGCTGCAGCAAAGAGTGGTCAGCTCAAGAAGGATGGCACTGATTTGAAAAGTCCACTCTAGGGCTGAGTGTAAATAGCTGCAGAAACGCAGCTCTTATGGGAGGTGCTGCTGTTTTAAAAAACCTTCATAAAAAACAAGGAGCCATTGGGTGAGGTCATTCCATTCCCAGAGTTGACAGATTTCTACAGATTTAGCTGATTTCACACTTTGCCCTTTAAAAGTCTCCATTATGTGAAAGGATTGAAGACAAAGCAACTCCATTTCCTGTCCCATTAGATGTCCTGCAATACCCCCATTTTTGTTGTTCTGTTTGCAACAGATTTTCACTTCCACAGTGCATAATCTGTTCTCTTTGGTGCATCTCCTGTTCCCTCTGCCTTTGCCTCTGCTAAACGTGGTCTGCAATAATATTTTGGCTTTTTGCTAGAAGGTTGGTTTAAATGAAATGTGAAATGGGAGAGGATGGAAATCCACATGGTTCCAGCAAATGGAAAGAAAAGAGTTTTCCCACTGTCACCTGGGCTGGAAAAGCACTGCTCCCTGCCTGGCATTAGGCATGCAGAGCACTGCCAGCCAGCAAAGCTCCCGAGACACCATCTGTGCACATAATAAAGAGCGGTGGGACTTTTGTAACATAAATGATTGAATTTGCTTTCTCCTTCCCTTGCAGTGGGAGTATGCCAGCTATTAAGTGCCATAAGAACTTGCCAGACTACCTCTGAATGTAAAATTTATCTTCTCTGATTCATGCCCTCTCCCACCTCTGCAAGTAAAGCTGGTGCTGCTGTAGGAAATGTTGTTATTTTGCCTGGGCAAAAGTGAGTTTACCTGCCTGTCACATCCACCTGAACCAGGAGTGTAGTTATGAACTACAGAAAGCCTCAGCTGCTTTTGGGACTTGCCTTGCACTTCCTTGACAGTGGCACAAACCTGAAGTGATCATTGGGTTTGAACAACTCTCAGAAACCTTTCAAGTTTCAGTGCCCAACCCAAGCCTGGTGAGAAGGCTGATAGGCAGCACCATTCATCTCTGTCATGTTATGAGCTTCTGAGCCTTGGTTCACTCCAGCACTTGTCTGTCACTTCTCAGATAAGACGGGAACTTCTGATTTCTTCAGATTGCCTGTATTTTCTTCTATAAATAAATAAATTGCATTTGTCAGCCACATGCATCACCATCAGGACCAGAAGCATTGCCCAGCAAGTGACCCTTATCAGACCTGCTTAGGATTATAATGACAAATTTTCCACAAGGTTAGAATTTTATATCTGGAGTGCTCACATCAGGCTAAAGAGGTTTGAAACAGCTCAGCCCAAATGAGTTTCAGAAATGCTTCCGACAACAGGACAAAACAAACTAAATGATTCCTGTGTTAAAAGGAAAACCAAACCAGCCAGTGATGCTTTTACTGGGAGTGTTAGAGCACCTCATCTTCCTGGCAAGGACATGAAGTGCTGACAGGGAGCTTTTCCATATGGCCCTGCAAATAAAGATGGGCAAACAGGTACATGCACAAGGCAGAAGCACAAATCGGTTCCATTCTGGCCTCTTCCTAATTCTGTTGTGCTCGACTTTTTGCTCTCCTGCTCTCTGGAACGTGCTGTTCCTGTGGTTATATAAACAAAACACAACCCAATTACGCCCAGGCAAGTCTTTTACATTTTATAGGGCTGTGGGATGTATGGAGTGGGAAAACACAGCCTGTACAAATTGAGCAACAAATAGAGGCAGAGGGAGGAACAGCAGCAAGGGCTGGGTAGAGGCAGCTCTTGGCAGGGCTGCACTGGGAGCGCTGAGGTCTCACTGAGACCCAGGCTGCAACCTCAGGCATGTGAGGAGGAAACAATGTGCTGAGTACACAAGATCTTATGGTGAATAGAGAACTACAGAATCACAGAATTGTTTAGGTTGGAAAAGGCCTTTAAGATCAGTGAGTCCAGTCATTAAAAATATAAAAAGAAATATAAATATATGAAAATATAAATTAAGAAAAAATCAACATATAAAATATGAATTGTGAAAATATGAAAATATAAATTATTACAACATAAAGTCATTATTGTATTGAATATAAGCATATTAATATATGAAAAAATAAACATATAAAGACAGGAACATGTCCCACAGCCTCTGAGAGGATAAGCCATTTGAATTGTGCTTAAGCAGGTCCATGGGAAGGGGAATGGAGATTTTTCAAAAAGCTGCAGCATCACCTTTCCAGCAGCAAAGCAATGGCATCCACGCTCCTCCACCTGCAGGCCAGCATTAGCCCTCCAGGTAAAGATGAGGTGTCAGACTCTTCACTGGTTTGCTCTAAGGACACTTTGAGACACTTCAGGGTGAAACTCTAGCAAAGGACAGGACAACTGTCAGGTCTGTCCAAAGGTTTAATGGTTTTATTCACTGTAGGTCTGCACAGCTGGAATTTTCCAGGCTCGTCATCAAGAGAGCACAGCCAAGGTACCCATGGCTACATGAATAAAATAGGGATAGAAACATGTCAGTGTCTGCCTGAATCAAGATCTCCAACTCACAGGGGGAGCAAAATCTGGGGGAGGGCAGAGAGGACAAGGTGAATTTGAAACCTGCCCAGTTCTGTGTGACCTGAGTACTGACAGGTGAGGAAACATTCACTCAAAGAACCCAATCAAAGCTTCATCTGGGACTCGAGGCAGTGGGACTCACCAAGCCCTGCCCCACTAAATGCTGCTCTTGTTTCAAAGATTGTCTCTCCAGCCAAGAGCCAAGAAATGTCTTTTTTCTGTGCTTGTCCCAAAACCTGTTGCATTACGGTGAAAACATTACGATATACACCTGTCTACTCGCAGGGCTTCTGCTCATAAACCACCAGCTCTCCCCTTCCCTTTCCCACAGCAATCCCAATGCTTGGTAAATCCAAGGCTCTGCACGGGAGCCTGTAGGCAGGCCTGATAAATAAACATAGATAAATAAAGAAAGATTTAAACTCACACTTAAAACCTAAAGTGCAAACAAAAAAGGCTACTTCAGCTCCTGTTAAGCTTCTGACCCTGTTAAGCCTCGGTGAAGAGAATTAGCCCTCCCATACAAGCCGGCAAATGCACTTCCCTTGCAGTGCCTGTGCTTGTGTCCCTTCTACCCTTGTCCTGCCCACTGCCAGCCCTGACTGACACTTTTTGTGCTTGCTTCATTACTGCGTCCCCAGAGAAACAGGGAGAGGTGAGAGGAAAGGAAGAGCGAGAAAAGGGAAAAAATAATTACAATGGGATTTCATCGACAAGCGGAAAAAAAGGAAGTGTCCCTCTGGGTTTGATCAATAATGCAGCACTTGTTATCTTGATCTTCGTAATAAACCACAAGCAAACCAGATATGTTTCTATCTGTGAATCAATGCTTCACAATGTTTCTATCACAATACAGCCAGTACGTGCAACCACACAAAAATAAAATGAAATGGGCTGGTTTATTGATTGTCCAAACAAGAAACCTTGTCGTTTGCATAGATTATCAGCAGAGAAGTGCTGCCTGCTTTGCTTCTGTTTAGTTACTTTTGCTTTGTTTCAGCCTTTCTCTCCCCCACCGGGGCCTTGTGCATTGCCAGGCAATAGCAATGGCTAAATCCTTCCAGTTTAACCCCAAAGACATTTGCTAAACCTGCAACCAGAATTGCTTTTGAACCTGTGTTCTCCATCAGTGAAGCACTCCCAGGCACTGCTTTTATTCCTCTGTAGTCAGAGGTGTTGGAGGTGTTGCTGCACTTCACAGGAAGCAGAACTGGCCTCGAGTTTCTTGCCCTGGAGGAAGTTTAATTACACAGCTAATTATACGGCTGATTTCACCTCTTTTCACCTCTTTTGTGTTCCTGCCTGCAAAGGTCACCCTCCCTGACCCGCTGCTGTGCAGGGTATGACCACCCACCCCAAGCCTGGCCCTGCAGCAGTAATTGCTGGGCTGGGGTCAGGCTGCAGAGCCCTGCCAGGCTCTGTGAAGCTGTGCTGACCCTCGAGGCAGCTGACCCGTGAATAAAATGCTCAAAGGCATTTTGTGTTTGGGTATTTTCAGTTCCCTGATGGACCCTCTGGATGGTGGCGTGCCGGGTACAAGGGCACGGGTGCAGAGCAGCCCCTGGAGGAGCTGGTCTGGGAGAAGGGCTCCCCACATCCAGCTGCTGAGTGACTGCAGAGCTGCTGCAGCCCCTGGGGCCACAGAGAGAAGGACCCCCACCCACCCAGACAGCGCCAGGTTGCACACAGACATCATCTATGGCTAAACAAGGAATGCTTTGATCAGCCCAGACTGAATTCCAGTGTCTTTTATTTTGCTTTTCCAATTTTCAGTAATGCCTTGAGGCTTCTACGAAGGAAGATTTCCTTCTGCAAAGGAAATAGAAGGATAAAGCCAGAAAAGCCTTCAAGATTTGACCAATGAAGAAATCACTCATTTTCAGACCATCTGATGAAAGCAACACGCACAGAAGGAGCAAGGTAACATCTCGTTGTCTAACAATTCAAGTTTTGGGTATGATAATGCTTCCTGTGGGTCTGGTGAATCCATGCTGCAGCTTGCATTGATCAAACGAAGGTCCTGAAGTAATTCCCCAACTCTCCTAGGCATTTACCATGGATATTACTAAGGTTTGAAAAGACAGCCCCCGAATGTATGCAGATGAGCCCCCCTTTCCCACTGAGACAGCATAAAATCCTTCAAGAAAAAATGTAATTAAGTTAGACTTGTGAATGATAATGAGTTTCTATTACACCCCGCTGAGAGTAGCGGCAACATCTGAAAATTATTTTTCTCTGTCTACAACCAAGCAGGAGCTCTTTTATTAGAAACAGGGGTGGAGCTGATGGCCTGGACTGCTGCAGCTCCAAACTGCCTCTAAGGCCAAACCCTCGTGGAAGGTACTGCTGTGGATTAAATGAACCTCTCTTCCCAATCCAAGCCACTCCTGCTTTTCTCAAGCCATGTCATACCCTCCCCTCCAGTTTTTCTTTTCCAGGTTGGACTCCTTGGCCCCTTTGCTGTTGGTCCCTAGGGAAAAGCTGCTCTGTGCCCTTTGTCCAGCCCTGCAGGACATCCAGGCCTGGCTGCTGGGCTCAGAGATCAGCAGTGTTTGCGCTGTGCTGTAACAAGATCTGGTTTGTTCTCTGTTTATTTCTTGATAAATCCCCACACTTGAATGACCTGTTTGATTCAGCAAGCTCACACTTTCACAGGCACTGTCTGTTTTAAGTCCCACATCTCATTCCTCAGGTCTCTGCTGAGGTCAAGGACCATCAGAGTGTATGTACACACATAAATATGTAAGGATATTTATATAGATGTGTAATACTGTGGTTTCTTCCCCCCACATGCACAGTTTATACTCAGCTACATCCCACCCCATCAGGTGCTGTGTTACCACTCACTATTACGAGGTCTTTACACTCAGCTTTGGTTCACTTTGGGAGCTGCGGGGTTTTATAAGAACGAAATGAAGCAAACACAAACAACTGTTGGTCCTTGCAATGCAGGAGAGGGCAGTTTTTATCTACCTAGAAATAACAGTTTTATCTAGGCCCCCAAACACACCAGGATGAAAACCACTTGTGAATTTTATCCAAGAGAGTTCATTGCCTTAATCCTGGATAATCCATATCTAATCCTTTTTATAATCTTACTCATCTACTTGCCTCAATAGTTTTCCACAGCAGGGAGTTTACATTTCATAAAAGGAATATTTTCTTCTTCCTTTTTTTGCAATTAGTTTTACTATCACAGAGGTTCCCTTTTGCAAGTGTTCTTCATCCAAACCAAAAATTCATTTTCTCTTTTTGATGCCATGCCTTGTAAATGACTGGAGAGTTGTTTTGTTTCCCAACAGGACTTGTAATCCATGTGGCTCTTACCAGGTACATTTTGGACTCAGGAGCAGTCACAGAGCCCTGAAACTCGTGAATGTCAAACATATACTGAATAGAGTTGATAGATACTCATTACTGAACAGAATATATTTTATCAGAAGAAAAGCAGTCTTCAGTATCTTATAGTGATGCTAAACCAGTCTATTTCATGGCTGGCCATGAAAGAGACATTAAGAAAAACATTGAATCTTGCTCTCTGGATGGGGTCACATGGGACAATGACCTCTTCCAGCTGCCTTTTCCAAGCTCTGGTACACAACAAGCATCCTGAAGACTTTCTCCAAGACTCTGAGGCTCGGACTCTCTCTGCCAGGCAATCTGGACTGCCTGGCCAGCCTGTCAGGGAGCCCTTCTGCCAGTCAGGACCTTCAGCAGCAAGGGTGAGAGACAGCAGGAGGCAGGAAAGGGCAGAGCTCTGCCCTCCTGCTCACTTGCTGTGTGGGCCAGGGGCAGAGACCAGGAGAAATCACATCCATGGGACCTGAGAGATTCAGTTTTCCTTTCATTTTCGGATCACAGCACTCACTGGTGTAACAGACGTGTTGATTTCTGGTTTAAGAATCTGCTTGAATTCTCTCCGTTGTGCTTAAGGAAACAAGACAGATGTGCATTTTCTTTTGTGTGTGCATGTGAATGATTAAAAAAAGGCTGCACAGAAAATGTAGCTGCCACATATCACTGCTTTCTCATCCTGACAGAAACAAATCAGCCAGCCTTCAAACTTTTGTTAACCACTCAGGGTGAAGGGGACGTAGCATCTCCTCTGAAGTAAATAAGATGACTCTGGTTCCAGTCAAGTATAACACAAACCACGGTGTTAAAGTGGATAATCTATCAGCAGTCAAAGATCTGCAGCCAAATCCACACTCTACAAATAACATGCTGAAAGTGAACTGCAAACCCTGCACCAAGACAGATAATAACCAAGAGAAATAGGCAAATTTCCCACCAGGGTGCAGGTGGTGCAGCTGTACTTTTTGCACGGGGAACCTACAAACTGTAGCCCTTTGTAATCACTGAAGAAATCCTACCTTCCATTAAGCAGAGCATCCTCACTTGATATTCAAACCTCTGTGCTCAGCTACCCAGCTCCTCATTTTAGTATGAATTTCAGAAAGAACTCCTGTGACCCTTAACCCTCCATGCCGTTTCCAAACCCCTGGCTAATTACACACAGCTAATGAACATGATTGGCACCACACCGTACAGGGATCCTGGCTGGTGCTAATGAAGGATCTGGTCCTCACCCTGGGTACTGGGGAGCCAGAAGATGAGCTCCCCCTTCTCACCCACCATCAACACCATCTCTCTGAAAATCCCTGAAGTTTTTTCAAGCTGCTGGTAATAAAAACGGTTTCCTAGCAGTGCTAGATCTTAAATACAAGCAGATCATTTCCAGCTGCTCCTTATCTAATTTCTGTTGTCATCTGACACTGTTCATTTACAGTATATCAATCTAGCCTGGGAATATTTGAAATATTAATTAGGCAACGGCCTCAGCTCGTTACCAGGGATGCATTTAGCAGGGTGCACGCCTGCTTACAGGTACCCAAACTGCTGTGCAGAACAAATAATCACTGCTTCCTCCCTTGGGGAATGGCTGAGCAGAACTACTCAAACGGGCTGTAATTGAGCCAGCTCGGGTGCTGAACTGGTTCTGTGCTTCAGCCACAATAATGAGCTTTGGGAAGACATAAAATATATTGGAATCTCATACAGCCCCACTTCAGGCTGTGCTGGCACAACCAGGCTGAACCACAGTGCAGTTTCCCTTGGTTTTATTCACAGAATCATGGATTCATTTGGGCTGGAAAAGCCTTGTGAGACCATCGAATCCAACCAGTGACCCAGCACCACCATGTTCACCGCTAAACCACGTCCCCAAGTTTTTTGAACACTTCCAGGAATGGTGAATCCATCACTTCTCTGGGCAGCTGTTCTAGCATCAGACCACCCTTCCAATGAAGAAACTTTTCCTAATATCTAAACCAATTTGAGCCCATCTGAACCTGCTTGTGCTCAGCACCCACGTGGGTAAGCTCAGAGATGTTTTTAATATCCCCTCTAACCTGCTATGGGGCAGAGGAGCATCTCCTGCCTGCCCCACCCCACTGGTGGGGTGCAGGAGGGTGCCAGGTCAGGGTGGGCTGCCTGATGGGTTCTTCCCAGATTTCCAGCAGGTTTCCCAGCCAGTGCTGAGCTGCTCTGTGATTAGCAGCACAATAAATCCTGCTCACCCACCCCAGCCCACAGTCCCTGATGGTGACTGTGCCTTCTCTTTTGTCTGACTCCTTTTTGGCAAGGCTGTATCTTATAAAATGTGGGAGAAGAAAAGCACAAGGGGCTGTTCTCCACCTAAAAAAGGTGGGGCAGCAAGAACTGGGCCTTTCTGGGAGCACTCAAACACCTGACAACACTTTACCCCAATGCCATTTCTTGCTGGGGCAGGGGCAATTACCATCAGCCACAGGCTGTTACTGATAATAATTGATAATTATCAATATTATCACACAAATGGGAAAACAGGAGCCTGGCTTCTGCCAAGTACAGCTCATGTGGCTGTGCACAGAGCTGCTTCTCTCTCTCACACACCCTCCTGTCTGCCTGGAGCCATGCCCCTGCAGGGCTTTCCTTGGTTTGCATTTTTGGGGAAGGGTGTCATATTTTGGGGCCAGAAGAGGAGCCAGAGAGACCAGTGATGCTCTGCTGCATCACAGCTCTGCCCAAAAGCACCACAGAACACCAGCGTGGTGAGACACAGGATCCAGCCCCTCCTGCCCCTTCCCTGATGAGGCCAAACTGAGGAGCCAGTCACTGAACACACACAAAGGCGAACACAAGCTCTAAAACTGTCATTTCAATGCCTGGAAAACAGCCTAATTTCTGCATGCTCTGGCTGTCTGTTGCTGAGATGTGGAAGGAAGATGGGCCAGTGATTGACAAAGTGAGACATTAACTCCATCAAGCAGATGGAGAATGGCATAATTATGAAAATAATAACAGTGATTGGCCGAGCTATGACAAAAAAAAAAACCCCATGTTGTAGGAATTATTTACGTTTAGAGTTGTTGAAGCCTAATTTATTCCAGTGTTGGATAGCAGGAGGAAATGCAGAAATCACGACCCCTGAAATGCTCGTAACAGGTGGTATCGCCCAGAAAAACGGCTCCCAGCTAAAGGGGTTTAATTGCATCTCCTGATGAATCAAATTAACCTTTATTTGGGGCTGATGTTGGGCACACATCACCCAACAGCATTTCTCAAAAGGCTCGTGTTGCTGCCATCACAGTTAATGGTGTAAATGAGTTCACCATGGTCTGGAGCAGCAGAGCTTGGAGCCACCAGGGTGTCAGATAAGAGGAATTAACCTGTACCCACAGGACCAGCTCTGGAGCAATTAAAGTCCCTCATCAACAAACGATTTGCAGGGAGATGGGGAAAAGCTGATAAAGGAGTTGGTTTTGAATAAAAAGAAAACACATGCTGCAATTCTGTTTATGCTTCCAAGTTTCAAGAGAGGCAAACCTGGCCACGTACCCATGGTGGCCAGCCAGGGAACCTCTGACCTTCCTAAATAAAGCACTCTCATCAAGGAAATTGAAATATGACTGTGAAGATTGTCGTGCTGCCAGGAACACTTACATTTTTCATACTTAACCCTAAATCTTTTCACCTCTCTGAAGTTCTTCATCGATTTCCCTGCCATATTTGCTATTTGTCAAAGCCTGTTGGCCCCAGCTCACCCATCACACTCCTGGGGGCAGTGGCATTACCTGGGCTGCTGGGATCAGTTCTGGAGGTGCAGACCTGACCTCTCCACTCTTCCTGCCAGGGAAGAGGCACTTCCTCCCATCCCATCCCCCTGGATGAAGGGTATTTTGGGATTTAGCTGCTCTTTTTCATCCACAGGCCCTCTGCCTCTTTGGCAGCTCAAGACAGACACTGCTTGGGGAACAGGAGAGTTATGCAGTGCTTAAATTCATTCTCATTCTATGGGGAACCTCTGCCTTATTTACTGCACCCCTCCAGCCCTCGTGCTGGATTATTCCTCACCTTTCCAGGGGTGTTCATCATTCTGCCTCACAAGCATTAACCACTTGCTCTCTGCAGGAAACTGTTCTTGCCCTTGTGGCCTGTGGAGAAGCCAGGGCCGAGGGATACCCATGATGGAAAGAGGAGCCCAGCTGCAGAGCTGGAAATCAAATCCTGGAGGATGCTGCCTCCTCCCTGGCTGTACCCCAGCCATGGCAGCCTCATTCCCCAGAGGGGTGATCACCACTTTGGGTACCAGAGAGGGGCACACAGCTTCCCCAGCAATGGACCAGCAGCTCTTAACCTATTTTTCTGTGCTCTGTCTCCCTTTTGATTTAAACTGCTCATAAAGCAATTCCTTTGCTGTTCAATCTTGATTCCCTTCCTTGGCATCACCTTGCTCTTACTGGGGGCAGTGTCATGGGAAGGAAGAGCACAGAGCCAGTGACTGCAGGATAAAATGGACAAGCTGAAATGGAGCATTTCTGGGTTTCCTGTGTTTGCCTCCTCCCAGCCTCAGCTGCCTCCACTCCTCAGCCAAGACAGACTTCATTTCCCCCTAGGAACCAAAGTCCTGTACCAGAAAGGAACATCAAATCTGAGACATTGAGTCACCCACACGCTCCCCAGCATCCCCACATCTTTCTGCTCACAGCACTATCTCAAATAACTGCCCCAGCCCCATCCTGCACCCCAGACATCGAGCTCTGCCCTCTCCCCCTGCCTCCAGCCCCGACCTCTCCCATCTCCCAGCCATGGGAAACAGGGGCTGTTCCCCTCCAAGCTGAACACAGACACCAGAGGACCTCTGAAATTCAATATTTTGAGTCTTTCTGATGGAAAGACTCAAATTCAGCCTTGACTGCAAAACTTTGTGAAGCTGAGCAGATCCTGCTGTGCACTGCCAGGGCCAGGGAAGCAGCAGCCCTGCTCGGCAGAGTGCAGCTCACACAGCCACAGGGTGGGGAAGGGGGAAAAGGGCAGGAAAAGCTAATAGAAAAGTGGAAAACGTTGCTATGAAATGTTCGTTTATAAGAACATTGATAAACCTCCTTGATAAAGACTACCTGGAGCTTTGCTGCAGAAAAAACCTGCAGCACCTGAACAGAACTGAGCAGTGACCATGGGATTTAGGCTCCAGTTTAAGCCACACACAGTCACTCAATGCAGCAGCATTGGGGGTTTTGCCAAACCCCAGATTCTGCCACCCAAACGCTTTTGAGTCAGTTCCAAAAGATGTGAGAAACTCCAGCAAAGTTCCCCTTTAAGGACACCTCACAGTGCCTGAAAAAACTACAGAGCCTCTGTTAGTCCTGTACCTGCTCCATGAATGAGGAGAGAGCTGCAGCCATCCCTGGCTGTCCTTCTGTGCCTTCCAGAAACACGGAATTCACTCAACACACAATCAAAGAGGAAACGTCCATTTTTTACTGAATTTTTCCTCAGTTAGGTTGTTGTGTTTTGTTCCATTTTATTTAAGGCAGAAAAAAAATATTAATTACATGCTGCCAAGATCTTTGGAGAAAAATTCAATATTATCTTTTACCGCAAAGAAGAAATTAATCAAGGCTCCATTCCAAATCTAGCAGCAGTCCTGACTTTGACGTGCCGAGGAAAATAATAACTTTCAGCACATACTAATTGTCTTGTTAACATGGATTATGCAGCCAGCCAAATAAATGTCATTCACACTTTCATGTGGAAGAACATAAATCTAAAAATCAGAAATGCATAATACTTTTTAATCTTTTCCTTTTCCCCCATTCTGCATTCATAGCCTAAATATATTTACAGTTTTAATCCATGCAAACAAAGCAAGACTCTGCTGGAGACTTTTGAAACCTCCCAGGGGGTCCCAATCTCAAGGTGATCAGATTTGTAAAACAACAAGCTTGGTTCTCATGTAGCCTTAAAACCAGTTTATACTTTCTTGGCACTGCAAAGCGGTTTTGAAATGAGGGTAATTTACACTCAATTTAATTTACACTAAGTCCCCTTCTCGTGCCAGCACAGCACAGCACGGCTGGGGCTGGCTTTTGTCGGGGAGGGAGTGTGCTGAATGCTCATTTTGTTGAGCATTGAGGGGAGGGATGGCTCCAAAAACAGGGAGCAAACCAAGCCCCCCAGGGAGATAATTCCTGATCCCACCGGGCTGGTTTCTCTTTGGCTTCACCCATCTCCCTCCCAGCAGTGCAATAACCCCTCACAGCCTCGATGGTGGGTGTTCTCTCCCAAAGCCCTGCTCATGCCATCACCTCCAGCTGGTGCCAGGAGCAGGGCAGGGGCAGGGCTGATGTGACCTGCAGAGCCAGCCCTGCTCAGCACACCAGCAGCCAGGCCCTCCCCGAAGGCCAAACAATTGTTTGGCTGAAGGAGGGAATGGCCAAACACGGAGATTTAGGCTGACACGGAACACAGATAAAATTCACTCATTAACTTTGCCCCTGCAGTTACCAAATTTCAGCGTTCATCTCAGCCCTGGGAAAGCAGCACCCATCAAGGGGGCCCAGCTCTGCTGGTTTCTGACCTCCCTGGCACAAATGCTCAACAGAAACTGCTCTTTGGGCTTCCTCTGATCTTAGAGCAGCCTGGCAAACAGCACAGCTCTGGCACAACGCTGGGTTAAGCCTGGTGATGAGCCCTGGCTCCCTCCCACCAGCCTGTTCCCGTGCAGGATTATCCCTTCCCCACACCCAGCATTGCCACAGCTGCCCCGGGCTCACCATGCACTAATCCGGCTCCTGGCTTGGGTATCTCTTCTAGCACTGCTTCTCATCACCCTGCTCTGCTGGGGTCACTTTAATCTGTAATATCCCATTTTTCCTGGTCTCTGCTCAGGCTGGCAGGTGTCAGCAGCAGCAGCAGCACTCCCAGAAGTTACTGGGAGTATTGGAGCTGTCACCACTCCACCACCCTTCTCCATCGTGGCAGTTCTCCCACTCCAAACACGCCATTGCCATGAGCCAAGTCCAGACCTGCCATACAACACCCTGTGCCCATCCCCAAACTGGCTCTGAGCTTGTGCATCTTGGTGCTGCAGCAACGGTGGGTTTCTGTATTCTCCTGACTTCCCATTGCACATCTGGATTTGTGATTTTCACTGTCCTTTCATGGTGAAATGCCACCTCTGCGCTCATGGATGAATGGCCCCAGCAAGCCTCCAAATCTGGATTACTGACACCAAAACCAGTGCATCTCCTTCCCTCCCCACCCCTGCCACGGGGAGGGACACCTTCCACTAGACCACGCTGCTCAGAGCCCCACCCAGCCCGGCCTTGAACACTTCCAGGGATGAATCCCTGCCTCTCTGCAGGAAGGAGGCTGAGGGGCTGGTTTTTGTGCAGCTCTGAAGCCCTGCTGCCCTTCCCAGCAGTAAATCCCAGCCTGTTGTAAAAGGCACTGACGCTGTAGCATGGCCCAGCTGAGGAGCAGGGCTGGCAGAGGGGGAAGCGGCCTTGACAGAGCAATCCCAGCAAAGGCTTACGGACAGACACAATTAAAACAAGCACTACGGTTTCAATTAACTGCTCTCCCCAGCAGCACAGGCTTGGAAGGCACTTTTAATAGATCTCTTCCACCGCAGCGCACAAACTCTATTGCCATTGCTTCAGCGATTATTGAAAGTTAGCAGAGTGCAGCAGCTCCCTCACACCAGCTTCAATAGCGATTTGAGGATGTGTCTGTTACTGGGCAGCCCTGCCATGGATGGGGAGGCTGAGCAGGGAATGGAGTGTGACCATTTTTCAGGTAGTTTATCTACCCAGGCCCCGCTTTGCTGCCTCCAGGAGACGCGCTGGCCCTGCTCCTGCTGCCATGCCCTGCACTGGAGCAGCATCCCAGCCTCCATCCCAGCCTCCATCCCAGTGTCCACCCCAGCCTCCATCCCAG